>OX451739.1:195454792-195970190 GCA_948472305.1 Vicia faba | reverse complement strand
ATATTGTGGAACAACAAATGTTAGACAATAATATATCAAAGTTGTAAATAAGTCATAAAATTATCTTACTTGAATTTTACTATTTTTCCAATAGGCTACCAATTGCTTGAAATGAGCTACAGGTACGGTCTGGGATGATGTTTCAATCTTTCACTCATAGTAGTGTACTTTAAAAAGAAACTCTTTTTCATATCTTTCTTGTAACGCCTCAAAGCATCATTTATGCGAGAGAAAATTACTTTAGTTCCATTATCAGATATAATGAACTTATCCTACAACAAAGAAGGAAATAGATACAAGTAACAAAATTAAGGGACACAAGTAACAAAATGAGAAAAAAAACTCCTTTTGATCATACAGTAAAAAATTCCCATATACGGTCTTTCTTTTTGGTGTCGTTGTCCTCTTTTTGGTTGGATACAATACACAGTTTGAACTATCAATTGCAGGACCAGTAGTTTCAAAGTTAGATAACTTGATTAGTTCCCTATATGTAGGCACAAATGGAGGTCGGATGCCTACTTTTATCGTGAGTTGGTTGTTACTATTTACCATCTAACATTTTATATCAAACTTCTTAGCCAATTCAGCACTAGATCTAAATAGAGGCAACCGAAAACTGGTCGTAAGTTGTTCACCCTTTTGTGCTGCATTCGTCTTCTTTTGTAAGTTTGTTACCTTCTTCATTTTATGTTAACATTGAAAAAAACATAACATTAGGAATAATTTAATCAAAATAAAAAGGTAGCATTTTAACCGATAGTATGCGGAAAATTTAAATAGCTAAATACAGAATTAACACTCTATACATCAGTCCTAAAATCAAATAGAGTATCATTATAATCAGAATCCTCTCCATCACTTTCAGCTTCTTTCATTTCACGAGAAGGTATTTCAGTTACTGTTGCAGGTATGTCTTCCCTAACCCAATTTAATTCACCATCACCATCACTATTATCTCTATGAGAAGGTGTTTCAGCTTGTAAGTTTGAAGGGTCACCAATGTTAAAAAATTCTCGTGGAACCGTTTGCAGAGCATAATACCTATTTGGATGAAAAGGGTCTTGGACATAGTAACATTGATGAACCTGAGAAGGTAGCACAAATGGATCATTCTGATAAATTTTCTTATTGAAACAAAAACAAGTAAGTTCGTATTTGTCTTTTTCAACCTCAAACCAATCGCATTTAAACAACACAAAGTTGAAGTTGTCATAGTAGTATAACTCAATTATATCAACAATTTCTCCATAATAAGTGACGGGTTCTGTCCTAGGATTTCCATCCTTGGAGCTAGCAAAACTTGAAGTTAGTGAAACTAAAGTTACACCAGAATTTTGAGTTTTGAGATTTGTATCTCATTTCGTAGTATGGAACCTATATCCATTAATGATGTAACTTGGATACCTATTTGCAACAAAATTAGGACCTCTAGAAAGTTTTTCAAGTTGTAATGGTACATCATCTTTCTGGGCACAAGTTTTAAACCATTCACCAAAATCTTTACTTTGACTTTTGGCCTTGGTCCACTTCCATTTGTTAGTGTTTGAATTAACACTCTAATCATGCTCACTACAAAAGTCAACAATTTATATGTTAACATAACTCCAAAATTAGGATTAGTAGATAAATACATAGGTGGACAAATAGTTATTGTAGTACGTGATGTAAATTTGAACTTCATTGTAATTGAATAAGATATATTGATGGCATCATCCTTTGATTTCACATCAAGAGGAAAGGGTTCACCTTCCCCTCTAAAGGACGTCCCGCAGTTGTAAAGTAATCATTTGAATCTACTTCAAGTGAATCACTATCATTATAATTCTGACTCTTCCTATTCAACCTTGTATTTACATTGTTATGCACATACCTTGAGCAAAACGTTATAGCTTCTTCAGCCAAATACCCCTCAACAATAGAACCTTCAGAATAAGCTCTATTACGGACATAGTTCTTAACTTTACATGAGTATATTTCGGTGGGATACATCCATCAAAATTGAACAGGACCACCCAATATATCTTCATTTACCAGGTGAATAAGCAAGTGAACCATTATGTCAAAGAAACATGGAGGAAATATCATCTCCAACTGACAAAGTATCTCTGCAATCTCTTCTTCTAAGTAATCTAAATATTCCACTTGTATAACTTTCTGACATAGAGAGCAGAAAAAAGAATCAAGATGAATTAATGGGGTTGCCACCTCCTTGGGCATTGTGCTTCTTACTGTAATTCGCAACAAATAGTGTAACATGAAATGGGCATCATGACTCTTGTAACCGGATATTTTTTGTCAGTAACTTGTGTGCATTTTGAAATATTTGATGCAGTCCCATCTGGTAACTTGGCAGCCTTTATCACTCCACAAAAAATTTATTTCTAGTGCGGAGTCATTGAGAAACATGCTTTTGCAAACTCTATACATCCTCCACCAATCTCCCTTGGATGAAGTCTTTCTCTAATTCCCAAATCTTGCAAATCATAGCAGGCTTTAATATGATCTCTTGTCTTCCCCGAGATGTCCCAAAAGAATTCCAATAATACTATCAAATATGTTTTTTTCAATGTGCATTACATCTAGATTATGGTGCAATGTATTTTGAGCCCAGTAAGGCAACTCAAAAAAATTGACCTCTTCTTCCAAGGTCCATAAGTTTTCTTATTTTTCTTCTTCCCGAATTCATTATTGAAATCTTTTAAGATTTCAAGGATTTCTTCCCCTTTTAACGTGGATGGTGCAATCTTATGTTCTTCTTCTCCAATAAATAATTTTACATCATCTCTCCAAGAATGAGTTCTTGGTAAAAAGATATTGGGGTCCATATAACACATCTTATGATTGTGTTTGAGGTAGAACGAATTGATGTCAGATTTACAACATGCACACGTCAATTTTCCTTTGGTGCTCTAACCCGACAACATAGCATAAGCAGGGTAGTCACTAATTGTCTATAAAATAGCTGCACACTTTCTAAATGTTTGATTTATTGAAGAATCATATGTCTCTATGCCGAATTCCCATAATTCCTTTAGATCCTCTATCATTGGCTGGAGGTAAACATAAATATCGTTTCCTAGAGATTTTGGTCTAGGAATCAACAATGACAACCTTGTATATTCAAGTTTCATAGAGAGCCAAGGTGGTGTGTTGTATACCATCATCAAGATATGCCATGTAATATGAGATAAGCTCATTGTCCTAAATTGATTAATCCTGTGATACGGTGGGAGAACTGACTTGAGGTTTTGCGTTTGTGTTCGCAAATGTTTCGGTTTAGCAAGAGTCGCCACCGACTTTTTATTTTATCCAAAGGAAAGGTCAAAAAGAACAGGAAAGACCTTTGAGATGTTTTCTTGGGTTCGGGGAGTAGATTATGAAAAGGGAAGGTGCAAGCACCCTTTTCATCCATGGTTATCCATGGGCTCTTAGTTACTTTTTTAGATCACTTACTTTTCTTTTCCAATTGTTTGAAATGGTGCTTTGTGTGGTTTTGAAAGTATTTTGAAAAGAGGCCATCATTTTGGCAACCTTTGTAATGATTCTTGTTTGAATATATACAAAGGTGTTTGTCTTTTGAAAAGATATTTCAATGTTTGAAAGTTTGTTTTGGGAAATGTTTTGAAATTGTGTTGTGAGGTGTGTTTGAAAATAGCAAGGATATTTTTGCAAGTTTTGATCAAGTAACTAAGAGTTGTCTACCCTATTTTACTCAAAGATCTTTCCTATGTATTTTTAACCTTTTTGACAATGTTGTTTTACCATTGCATTTGGTAAACAACCTTGTGTTTAGATGTTTAAACGGGACAGGCGCGGGTCATCGTATTGACCATGATAGCAATATTGCCAAGTATCTTTAGCAATTTTTAAGGGACTAGATCATTTTTGTATAGGAAACCAAATTAGTGTCATCAAGGGACTATGATCTTTTGTTTTGTTTTTGTTTTGCCAAAGTACTCAACATGCATAACATGGCCATTTAAAAAGGCAACAAGTGGATGAAACCCTAGGGGTGCATGTGTGCATTGTATTGTCAATTTTTATGCTTTTTTGTCTTGTATTAGGTCAAACTATTTGTTTCGATTTTAGATTTCTGCATACAAACCCTAATCTCTAATCATGGCATATTTGACAGTATAAAGTGCGTAAAATAAATATACACTATTACAACATTGATATGGGGAGGGGGATATAATTTTTTGAATGGGGAATATTTGCAAGAAATTAAAACCCTAATATTACTATTACATCCAAATTTAATAAATGGTACAAATAAATAAATGGACAAATATTAAACAATTTAAATATAAGTATGCAAAATATTATGAATATACACAAAATGTTTTTGTTTATTTTTTTTATGTGTGTAAAAAAATAATTAATGTATATATAAAAAAGAAATAAAGGATTATTATATTTTATTTATTAAGGGTAAAACCCAAATTTTCTTTTAAGAAAGTATATATATATATATATATATATATATATATATATATATATATATATATATATATATATATATATATATATATATATATATATATATATATATATATATATATATATATATATATATATATATATATATATATATATATATATATATATATATATATATATATATATATATATATATATATATATATATATATATATATATATATATATATATATATATATATATATATATATATATATATATATATATATATATATATATATATATATATATATATATATATATATATATATATATATATATATATATATATATATATATATATATATATATATATATATATATATATATATAAATTATAAAAAAAGAAATGAATGAAATATATACAAATGTCACAAAATGAAAATATATTAAAAAAATATATTATTTTTAATAAGGGTGGAAACCCTAGTTTTCTTTTAAGAAAATAAATATATATTAAATATATTATTTATGTACAATAAAATAAAATAATGTATATACAAAAATAAAAAGTATATTAGAAAAAATATTATTTAAGTATAAGTAATAAAAATAAAAGTATAATATTTTTATGTATTATTTTTTAAGTTTTCATCAAATAAAATAAAAGTATATAATCACTAAATTATTTTTATGTTAGAAAAATAAAAATAAAATACAAAAATAAATGTGAAAATTTATAAAAATATTTTTGGTATTTTTTATGTTTAGAAAATATAAAATAAAAATCAGAAATGAAAAATAAATGGAAAAATATAAAAATATGAAGAAATGGGCCAGGGGGTGTAATTAGCAAAGCAGGGGGTGTCAATAGTGAGCCAGAACCAAGCCCAGCCCATGAACTTCATCTTCAACCTTTGTCAAAAAACAAAAACGCGCGTCTGACTTCAATCATGGAAAACCTGCATACGTGCTCTAATGCAAAAACTCAAAATATCAAAGTTGTAGCATTTTTCAAGACGAATCCAACCATGTAAAAAACTCATTCTAACTCTCAAAGACCAGAGAGAATTTCTCTGGCCCTAAATCCTAACCTGATTTTTTCAGGAAGTTCATGGATCAAATTCTCTTAACACGCTTAACTTAAATGAAAACTGAGCATATGTACAACTTTATGGCCATGAATACTACATTTTTTATTTACAAACCGAAGCCTAATGATTCTTAAATAGAGAGATAGGAAGTTGACAAAAACCTGTTTCAGTTGACTTCGAGTATGGCAATGTGGAGCTTTTCAGTGAGGCCTGAGATGTTTGGGAGCTTGCTTGAACTTCCTCTGACCTTCCCCAATGCCTAGTTTGCCTTGAATGTGCTTGAACAAGCCTGTAGAACTCAACCTGCACAAGCTGAAATCAAAAATGGTAAACCTTGCAAATGGAGTTACAGTCAGTGTTTAAGGGTTGGGATAGCTTGGATAGGTTATATGGAAGGTGTTTGAACAAGTTTGAGGCAAAACACACGAGGGGTTTTTGCTATGGAAGTCAAACTGCAGGGAGTGCCCTGTTTTTCCAATGGAAGGTGATTTTGTGTTTTGGCATGCTTCAGGACTTAAAGGATCGTGTTTTTGGTTCAATACAATGTGTGAAACTTGTCTCCAATGCTTGCAAAAGTTGGTTTCAACAAATGTGCAAGTTGTGTTGTATTTGACAAGTTTCTTGGTTATGAAGCAAAATGAGAAGTGACAAAGAGCAGGCCTGTACAAGCTAGCTCTAACCATGCATACATTGTGTAAGCTTGGCCCCAAGTTTGTGGATTTGGTTTTCTGTACAAGATCTTGTTCAAGGCTCAAGGATTCTATTTGACATAAGACAAGATTTTGACAAAAACGGCAAAGTTACCTTTTACTATTTTTGGATTAATCTAATGTATAATCCTCTAATGACCAAAACAAAGCCTTATACCAATGGATTTGTATTTAATTATTGATTATGGAAGGATTTTGAGACCTGTAATCAAGTACAAACAAGGCTGATTAGAGTTTGCAACTTGTATCAATATGAACATGCCATGGATCAAAAGTGAGTTTTTAACAACTTCAAACCTTCGATTATCCCTAACCACAAATGATTTTGGAGAGTTCTTGGACTTATTAGAAATCTTGTAACATGCTCTACATTCCATCTTTGAAATGAACTTTGAGATTCCAAGTGGAACCATGTGAAACATTTCCATGAAGATAGGTCAAAATCCTGCCTAAACTAGGGCAAAATTTCACTAAGTTAAAAGTTTCATGGACCCTTGTTCCAAAAATCATAACTTGAGATCCAAGCTTCTTTTGGGAAAACTTTGTGAATCAAAGTTATAGATTTTGTGGAGGAATACAACTTTCATGTTGGAAGTTTTGTTTTAATCCAATTGCATTATGGTGAAAATGTTGGGCAAAGTTGGGAAAAAATAAGAAAATTTCATAACTTAGAAAAATTCTAAGTTATGAAAATTTTCAATTTTAAACCCTAATTTGCAAAATTGGGTTTCTTGATGAAAACGTTTCATGTTTTGACACATCTTGATGAAAAATGACCCTTGGCACTTGATTTTGACCAAAAAGTCAAAGTTTGACTTTTCAGTGTACAGTCAAATTTTGATCAGTTGACTGAAAAATTCATTTGTCAATCCAATGCAATTGAGATCTTTTAAACCTTGTGAATAGGTAAAGGTGATTCCATTGAGTCCTTGAATCCATGTTTGAGCCCAATTTGCCATTGGCTAGGTTAAAAATCAGAAATTGCCCTTGTACAGTCAAAACCCTAAAAATGATCATTTTGCCCTTTTGATGATCTAATCAAATTTCTTGAGGAGTTGTGGTGCAAACTTGATCAAATGATTCATATGAGTTTATAATGTTGATGTGGATCAAAAATTGTGAGGTTTGACTGTAAATTGGCCACAGTTGACTTTTTCCCCAATACAATTGATTTCTAGGTCAACTGTCCAATTGACTGGGCAAACATTTGATCCAAAGCTTGAAACTTGGTAGAGGCAAACTTATAAGTCCAACATGAAGTATGAAAGTCACTTGGAGCATTGAAAATCCAAAAATACCTGTGTAAACTCAAACCCTAATCTAGGTCATCAGTGTAAGGAGATGTCTTGAGCAGAGCAAAACCCTAATCCTGTCTGGAGTTTAAAGAGTCTTGTGAGGGGAAATCTTGATAAAATAAGAGGGAAAATTTTGGGGTACAATAGCTGCCCCTGTTCAATCTTCTTGAACCTGAAGAGTTAGATTGGCGAGTTTGCCTTTCGTGACTCGAAGGTAAAAGAGGATTTGACACTAGAGTGCCCGTAAATGTGCACTTGCCAAAAAGTGGTTGAGGAAATGGGCTTAAAGATGCCATTTGGAGATGGTAGAATCTTGTTGGAGATGGGCTTAAAGATGCCATCCAAGACTTGTTTGTTGAAAATCAGGAGAATGAACACCAGGATTGGTATCCGTATTTGGAACGTATCTGAGTTGTATCTAGAGATTGGATTCGTATGAGCAAAAGAATGGCGTTCGTGCCTGGAGCATATCCGAGCTATAACTGTATTTGATTCTTGAATGAATATTAGAATGACTGCCGTGTCTGGAGTGTATCTGTATTGTATCTAAATTCTGAATGGGCGACAGAAAAAACATTCGTGTATGGAGCATCTCTGGGCTGGGGATAAATTCCGAATGAGTGACAGAATGGCAACCATGTCTGGTACGTATCTGAACTGTATCTGAAATTGAGACATGTATGAGTAGCAGAATGACTTACGTGTCTGGAGTGTATCCGTACTGTAACTGGGATCTAGACAAGTGACGGAATGACTTCCGTGTCTGGAATGTATCTGAAGTTGATAGTTGGATCTGAATGAGAAATAGAATGGCTTTCGTGTCTGGAGCGTATCTAGTCCATATCTGATTGCTGAATTCTGAATGAGTAATAGAATGACCTCTGTGTCTGGGGTATATCCATATTGTATCTGAATAAGAGATCCGAATGAGTAGCAGAATAACTTCCATGTCTTGGAGCGTATCCATACTATATCTGAAATCTTTGCATAGTTGTTAAAGATAGCTTTTAATCTTATCCTGAAAAGGGTAAAATGTTAGCTAAAACACAAAGTTATGTTGCATGACATGTATGATGCAATAAAATGTGTTCTATTAATGTTTATAATATATGAATGTAATGTATGCGCATGTAAGCTGTTTAGCTGTTGTGATGAGGAAAATATATCCTTGATAACTGGAGATAATAAAATCTTCGACTGCTGTCAGGGAAAATAAATCCTTGACCGTTGTTGGGGATTCAAAACCTTTGATTGTTGAGAATGAGAAATTCTTGGACCACTGTTGGGGATTGAAAATCCTTGGTGACTTGTGGGGATTAACAGGAACTTTGACAACTTCTGTGGGGATGTGAGAATCCTTCATGACTTTCCTTGGGAATAAGGAAAACTCTGACGATCTCTACTGGGGAGTTAAGACCTGGGAGGCTTCAACTGGAGAAATGAGACCGAGAATCTTCGATATGCTGGGAAATAACTCTGTGGGGAGAATGCTTATTCTGTTTGAAGAGTTTTCAAGAGCTTGGGTTGTATTCCAATCTATTGAGGAAGCAAGAATGAGAATCTTCATTCAGGCGTTTGGGTCAGGAGGTTGGGTGTATGCCAATCTTTTGGGGTTTTAAGAATGAGAATCTTCATTCTGTTAAGGGTATCAGGAGCTTGGGAGTATGCCAATCTTTTGGGGTTTTAAGAATGAGAATCTTCATTTTGTTAATGGTATCAGGAGGTTGGGAGTATGCCAATCTTCTGAGGGATTATCCTTGGTTGGGGATAAAACAAAAGTTAACTGTTATCTGGTTGATTTCCAAGCTTTAAGATAACTTACTGGGGAATTGGAAGAAACTGGATGGTGTTCCACCGGGGTTTAAGAGTTGAAGTTTTGGACTCCGTTGGGGAAGAAAGTTTCATCTTCACTGGGGATTTGTAGTTCAAAGTTTTCTGGCTCTGCTGGGGATCGGGAGTTTAGAAACTTAGTTCTGATTGGGATTTTGAAACTTGACTCCGTTGGGGATATGTATTTCAAGGCTTTAGCTCTGTTGAGGATCTGAATGATGTACTGAAGGGGATTTCTACTGGAATAGCCTAAAGACGATTTCCTATACTTTCAACCTATCGGTAATTATCCTTTCTCATTTCGTTTCATTTGTAAGCAGTGATTATATTCAAATGCATATGCTCATTTAATAAATCATTGGACGTTTTCAAATAAAACACAAGTATAAAAAATAAAGGAAAGGCAAACAATTTTCTGCACTTTGAAGTATCTTTGTATTAACTTTGTGTAAGTATTTTGTACAAAGGAGACAGGCATCCTAGTAAGAGAATGTTGTCATAAAATTGAGAGAAAATTTATACAGAGAAAGATGGCTATGTGTAACAATTCCATGAGGTTCCCATTCTGCTATAACCTTCGTAACTCTGAGTATGTTATCCATTCGTCACATTGTTCGCAGATGATTGGATTGATCAGAAGCTTGGAGCTTGTCCGTGAAGAGATTTTCTTTAAAGTGATCCGACGAGACATAGTCATACGCTTTAATTCCCTAACTTTTTCCTGAACCGCCCTTTCGGGTTTTTGATCCACCAGGAAACCCTTTTTTCCCAAGTCGCCCTTTCAGGTTTTCACCTTGCCGGGTGTACAGATTTTTTTGTTTTATCCCTAATTTTTGCCTGAACCGCCCTTTCGGGTTTTCGATTCACCGAGATGCCCATTTTTGCCCAAGTCGCCCTTTCGGGTTTTCAACTTGTCAGGTCGTTTATGCGTAGTATCTTTTGACTATGTCTGTGTTCGCAAGGTGTGGCAGGTAATAGCCGTCCATGGTGGTCAGAATCATTGCCCCGCCAGAAAAGATGTTTTTGATCATAAATGATCCTTCGTAAGTAGGAGTCCATTTTCCCCTGGGATCACTTTGCGGCAAGATGATCCACTTGATTACAAGGTCCCTGACTTGATATACTTGTCTCTTGACTTTCTTGTTGAAGGCCTTGATCATACATTTTTGATACGTCTGACCATGAAAAACAGCAGTAAGTCGCTTCTCGTCAATCAAGTTAAGTTGATCAAGCCGGGTCTGAATCCAATCGTCTTCACTCAAACCAGCATCCTTCATGATTCTCAAGGAGGGAATCTGAACCTCGATAGGTAAAACAACCTTCATGCCGTATACTAAAGAAAAGGGTGTTGCCCCAGTTGAAGTGTGTGCCGTGGTACGGTACCCGTGCAAAGCAAACGGTAACATCGCATGCCGGTCCTTGTAGGTGACTGTCATCTTTTGAATGATCTTCTTGATATTTTTGTTCGCGGATTCGACAGCACCGTTCATCTTAGGCCGATAGGGAGATGAATTGTGATGTTGAATCTTGAACTGCTCGCACAGAGCGGTGATCATAGTATTGTTCAAATTTGCACCGTTGTCAGTGATGATCCTGTCGGGGATACCATACCGGCATATGAGGTTCTGCTTGATGAAGCGGACACCAACATTCTTTGTAACAGATGCAAAGGACGCTGCTTCGACCCACTTGGTAAAGTAATCAATGGCCACCAGGATGAAACGGTGTCCATTGGATGTTGTAGGCTTGATCTCTCCAATCATGTTGATTCCCCACATTACGAATGGCCAAGGAGCGGTTAAGACATTGAGAGGCATTGGAGGAATATGTACCTTGTCCGCATAGATTTGGCATTTGTGACAAGTACAGGAATGTTGATGACAATCCGCTTCCATGGTAGACCAGTAGTAGCCTGCCTGTAGAATCTTCTTAGCCATCGTATGACCGCTTGAGTGGGTGCCAAAGGTGCCATTATGTAGTTCAGCCATGATCTGCTAAGCTTCAACCTTGTCCACACGACGGAGTAGGACACAATCAAGATTGCGCTTGTAAAAGATACCATTGCTTAGAAAGAACTTGGCAGTGAACCTCCTTAAGAACTTTTTGTCGTTAACTGAAGCTCCTTCAGGGTATTCTTGTGCTTCGAGATACCTTTTGACGTCATGAAACCATGGTCAGTCCACCACTTCTTCGGTATTAATCTCGTGACAATGTGCAGGTTCGTCCATTCGTTCAATGGTGATTTGAGGTGCCTCATTATCCCAATTAAGTTTAAACATGGTTGACATTGTAGCTAACGCATCCGCCAACTGATTCTCTTCTCGCCGGAAGTGCTCGAAGGTGATCTGCTCGAAATATGGTAACAATGTCAAGACATATTCTTTGTAAGGAATGAGGTTGGGGTGATTAGTATCCCACTCTCATTTGATTTGACTGATAACCAAAGCTGAGTCCCCAAATACAATCAAAGATTTGATTCCCAAGTCAATAGCAGCCTTGAGGCCAAATATACAAGCTTCATACTCGGCCATGTTGTTGGTGCAGCTGAAGCAGAGTCTAGCAATGAAAGGTGTATGGCAACCTTCTGGAGAGATAAGTACTGCGCTGATACCGTTTCCAAGTGCGTTGGAGGCACCATCAAAGTACAGAGTCCATCAGGATCCTTGTTCAGGTGCGTCATACGGTCTGTTTTCTTCAATGTTGCTCAAAGTCATGATATCCTCGTCGGGAAAGTCGAACCTCATGGATTGGTAATCTTCGACAGCTTGATGAGCCAGATGATCGGCTAGCACACTCCCCTTTATAGCTTTTTGGTTCGTGTACCGTATATCATATTCGGTGACGATCATCTGCCATCTAGTCATTCTTCTGGATAGAGCAGGCTTCTCGAAGATGTACTTGATCGGATCCATCTTAGAGATCAGTAAAGTGGTAAAGTGATTGAAGAATGGACCTGACAAGTTCCCCAGAAACATGTCAACCAGCTCTCTATCTGACAATGGTGGCTGCACCCTTCCAGCCAAATCCCGCCACTTCTGGGCATACTCCTTAAATCCCTCGTTAGAGACCATACCCATACTCTATAGTTGAGTACGAGTAAGCGCTAAATCTGCGTTATATTGGTATTGTCGGTAGAAAGCAGCATCCAAATCCTCCCAGTTATGTACATCAGATCTCTCAAGTTGATAGAACCAGACCAATTGCGTACCCAAGAAACTATCTTGAAAAAAGTGGACCCACAGATCCTTATCAGAAGAGTGAGGTTGGATCTTTCTGACGTAGGACCGCAGATGCATCTTCGGACAGGACAAACCATCGTATTTAGCAAATATAGGCACTTTGAACTTGGGAGGAATGACGATCCTAGCAACCAACCCTAGTTCTTCGAAATCTAGCCCAGGTACCTTTTGCACCTCCATGGCTGCCAGTCGGTCCTCTAGATTCTTATACTTATCGTCTGTTGGAGGATACTGTTGTTCGGAGTAATATTCATCCTCTTCCTCTTCTTCTTCTTCAGCTTCAGACTCGGAGGGTACCGCAGCTCCTTTTCCTTTACCAACCCCTTCGTCATACGTCGAGGGGAAATTCAGAACTCTCCTAACCTGATTCTCAAACCTTCTTCCCATAGTGGCCACACCAATTCTTTTCTTTTTCTTCTTTTATTTTTCCTTCTCTTTCTCTAATAGTGCTTTAAGATCCTCTTGACCCTTTGCTAAGGTCATGAGGAGTTGCTGAAATTGCGAATTTTGTGCTTGCAGATATTTGACTGTTTGCTCTATATCCATCTTGCTGAAATAAACAGTAGAAAGATAAGGAAACCTGGTGTGAAGACCTGTTTATGCATATGATGAATGATATGTTATTCATGTAATGCATTCAAGGATTCAGAAATTCAAATTTGTTTCAAACAAAAAGAACACCCGTCATATTAATAAGAAGAAATTTGTTAGTACATAAAAAAGCCCTATGGGCAAACTATGACAAAGCTTCTTAATGTAAAAAGACGTTGCACATCCTTTTTAGCGTGATGTAAGTGTTAAGAGTCTCCTCTTCGTGAAGTCGGCGGGTAAGTTCCAAAACCTTCTCCTCACTGGCATAGAAGTTGGCTTCAAAAGTATTTCGTTCTTCCTTGAGTTGTATCCAACTCTTTTTCAAATCTTCCAATGATGTTGGCATGTCTGGATGCAGGAGGGTGTATGGAACCTCTCCTTCCATAACAGGCTCTTTGATCACGGGGATAATGTGGGGGTAAGGCATCATAAGACTCTGGGCGCGGGTTCATACCCACTTGAGATAAGGCTCAAGGGGGATGGAATTCTTGTGCCCCAGTGTCTTACTATCCACTTTGTTAGGCATCCTCCAAGCTCGGATAAACCTTTGTCGAAGTCCTTGAGCGTCGTTGTCGAAGTCAAAAACCAAATCAGGAATCAGCATATCATGAGGGTCATCCCTTCGAGTATATCCAAATTGTCTCAGAGCTAAACAGGGATTGTAGGTAATGCCTCCCCTAATGCCAAGTAGTGGGACATTAGGGAATTCTCCGCAATGATCAATGATGATGACATTTTCTCTCGACCGAGAATACCAATGAACATCAGAATGTGTAAGAGTCATCAATCGTTGTGACCACCTCAAGCCTTGTTCAT
Organism: Vicia faba; assembly: GCA_948472305.1. Taxonomy (NCBI): domain Eukaryota; kingdom Viridiplantae; phylum Streptophyta; class Magnoliopsida; order Fabales; family Fabaceae; genus Vicia; species Vicia faba. The sequence continues at coordinate 195,956,192 of OX451739.1, read as the reverse complement.
TCTTCAAGACTGATTGGGGAAGATGAGAAACAAACCACCTCGCTAGAAGAGGAGTATAGCACATGAGAACACCTATTTTCCTCATTGTTCGTGTGTGAAATGAGTGTAGGATGTCCCAAAGCAATATAGGTACAAGATTCTGAGATATGAAAATTTTGACAGCATTCACATCTATAAGCTGATCAGGGTTTGGGAACAAGACCAACCCATAGATGAGAAGTGCTACAATCTCCTCAAAAGCTTGCAGATCTAGAGAATTCCAGCAGTCTTGTGTCTCAAACAGAAACTTTGCCAAGAAACCCTTGACACCACTTCTGGTTTACCAATGACCTTTGATATCAGATGGTTGCAAGTGTAAGGCTTGAGCAACATCTTCAGGCTTTGGTTCTCTTTCTGTACCGTTGTAGGGTAGTTGATGAAGAATAGGAATCCTCAGGAGTTGAGAAAATTCCTCCAAAGTAGGTACTAGTTGGTAATCAGGGAATGTGAAACAGTGGTGTAGGGGGTCAAAGAACTGGAAGAGAACTTTCACCATGTCTTCTTCAATGTTGGAGTTGACCAAGTTGAGAAGTCTACCATATCTTTCACTGAAGAGAGAATTTTCTGGAATCTTGGAAGTGAGCTCCTTGAGTTGAGGAGGGATTCTCACAAGGTTGACCTGAATTGTTTTTCCACGAAGAGATTCCATGACCTACAAAACAAGAACAAAGATGAAGATCCAAACCCTTGAAATGGTTAGTGGATGAATATGATGCTTTATGATGTTTATGATGTATGCACAAGTATATGTACAAGCAAATCACACAAGATCCTAGTTTCAGGCTTGCATGGGGTTTCATAGGTAAGTACCCTCTTGAAGTTAGTTGGCTCAACCTATCCTATAAACAGTAACCGGGTTCTAAGGAGCCCAATATCACTGGATTATTTTTTGTGTTCATTGTTTGAGTTTAGCCACTTAACTGGCGATCGAAATATTCCAATAAAACAACCCTCAATGAGTGTAGTATCGAGTATCTACCAACTTCGGACTGCACCAAAGTCGGTTATCTCACTACATCCTAAAAGGCCAAGATGGTCAAGTAAAGGTTCTAAGAGTTCATTAGTGCTTTATGACATCACTCAGCGGCCCCATATTCTCTTTGATTGACTCAAAGGCTACCGGTACTCACAAATATGTCGCACTAATATAGCTATTGCTTCAACCATGTCGGTATACCCCACACAGTTTCCACAATGTATTTCTATTTACCTATGAATGTTTCCCAAATCTGGGTGGAGGATTTCAAGCCCAAACAATGGAACCAATTGTAAAGCAATCAAAGCAAACAAGATAAGCATGCAAAGGTGATCTAAACCCTAAGGTTACTCCACTTTTCAAATACTCCCCAGCAGAGTCGCCAGTTCTATGATACGGTGGGAGAACTGACTTGAGGTTTTGCGTTTTTATGTTCGCAAATGTTTCGGTTTAGCAAGAGTCGCCACCGACTTTTTATTTTATCCTAAGGAAAGGTCAAAAAGCACAGGAAATACCTTTGAGATGTTTTCTTGGGTTCGGGGAGTAGATTATGAAAAGGGAAGGTGTAAGCACCCTCTTCATCCATGGTTATCCATGGGCTCTTAGTTACTTGTTTATATCACTTGCCTTTGCTTTTCAATTGTTTGAAATGGTGCTTTGTGTGTGGTTTTGAAAGATGTTTTGAAAAGAGGCCATCGTTGTGGCAACCTTTGTAATGATTCTTGTTTGAATGTATACAAAGGTGTTTTTGTCTTTTGAAAAGATATTTCAATGTTTGAAAGTTTGATTTGGGAAATGTTTTGAAATTATGTTGTGAGGTGTGTTTTGAAAATAGCAAGGATGTTTTTGCAAGTTTTGATCAAGTAACTAAGAGTTATCTACCCTATTTTACTCAAAGATCTTTCCTATATGTTTTTAACCCTTTTGACAGTGTTGTTTTACCATTGCATTTGGTAAACAACCTTGTATTAGGATGTTAAACGGGACAGGCGCGGGTCATCGTATAGACCATGATAGCAATTGTGTTAAGTATTTTTAGCAAATTTTTGAGGGACTAGATCATTTTTGTATAGGCAACCAAGATAGCGTCATCGAGGGACTATGATCCTTTGTTTTGTTTTTGTTTTGCCAAAGTACTCAACATGCATAACATGGCCCATTTTTAAGGCAACAAGTGGATGAAACCCTAGGGGTGCAAGTGTGCATTGTGTATTGATTTTCATGCATTTTTGTCTTTGTATTAGGTCAAGCTACTTGTTGATTTTGGATTTTTGCATAGAAACCCTAATCTCTAATCATGGCATAATTGAAAGCGTAAATGCGTAAAATAAATCTACCACTATTACAACATGATTATGGGGAGGGGGGTACAATTTTTGAATGGGGATTATTTGACAAGAAATTAAAACCCTAGTTTTACTATTACATCTAAATTGAATCAAATGGCATAAATAATAAATGAATAATATTTAAATAAACAAATTAAATAAATATATAAAATAATATGAATATGCTAAAGGTTTTTGTTTATTTTTATGTATGTAAAAATATTTAATGTAAAAAGAAAAGAATAATAAAAAAGGATTATTATTTTTTTATTAAGGGTAAACCCTAATTTTCTTTTAAGAATATAAATATATTAAATATACTATTTATATACAATAAAATAAAATAGTGTATATACAAAAATAAAATATATTTAGAAAAAGTGTTATTTAAGTATAAATAATAATAAAAATAAAAATATAATATTTTTATGTTTTTATTCTAAAGTATCTATTTAAATAAAATAAAAGTATGTATATATATTATTTAATTGTATTAATTATGTAATAAAATAAAATAAAATATATGCAAAAATAAAAATATGTTAGAAAAATATTTTTTAGTGTGAATAAAATAAAGAATAAAATAAAAGTATAATTTATATATTATTTTTAAGTTTTCAACAAATAAAACATATACTAATTAAATTGTTTTCATGTTAAAAAAAATAAAAATAAAATACAAAATAAATGTAAAAAATTTATTAAAATATTTTTGGGTATTTTTTATATTTAGAAATAATAAAATAAAATCAGAAATGAAAATAAAATACAAAAATATAAAATATAAAGAAATTGGGCCAGGGGGTGCATTCAGCAAAAAGGGGGGTGTCAATAGTGAGCCAGGACCAAGCCCAGCCCGCCACACTTCATCTTCAACCTCTGTTCTTCAAAAACGCGCGCGCCTGGGTTCAAACACGAACAACCTGTATACGTGCTCTAATGCAAAAACACATAACATCAAAGTTGTAGAGCTTTCCAAGACGAATTCAACCATATAAAAAACTTGTCCTAACTCTCAAAGACCAGAGAGAATTTATCTGGCCCTAAAATCTCACTTAATTTTTTCAGGAAGTTCATGGATCAAATTCTCTTAGCATGCTTAATTAAAATGAAAACTGAGCATATGTACAGCTTCATGGCTATGAATACTACATTTCTTATTCACAAACCTAAGTCTAAATGTTCCTAAATAGAGAGATAGGTAGTTGATAAAAGCCTATTTCAGCTGACTTTGTGTATGGCAATGTGGAGCTTTTCAACAAGGCCTGAGATGTTTGGGAGCTTGCTTGAACTTCACTTGACCTTCTCCAATGTCTAGTTTGCCTTGAATGTGTTTGAATAAGCCTACAGAACTCAACCTGCACAAGCTGAAATTAAAAATGGAAAACCGTGTAAATGGAGTTACAGTTGGTGTTTAAGGGTTAGGATAGTTTGGATAGGTTGTACGGAAGGTGTTTGAACAGGTTTGGGACCAAACGCACGAGCCAAATGTGTTATGGAAACCAAACTCCAGATGTTGCCTTGTTTTGCCAATGAGATGTGATTTTGTTCTATGGGAGGTTTGAAGGCTCAAAGGGCCATGTTTCTGGTTCAAGGGGATGTGAGAAAGATGTTTCAAAAGCTTGCACAAGTTAGTTTTTGTTGATGTTCAAGTTCTAGTGTTTTGGATAAATTTCTTGGTTATGAAGCAAAGTATGAGAAGTGATGTGAAGCAGGCCTGTACAGGCTATCCATCAGCTTGCACACTTTTCTCTTGGCCCCTCAAGTTTGTGGATCTGATTTGCTGCCCAAGATTTGGCTCTATGCTCAAGGATTATGGTTTTGACATAAAGCAAACTTTGGCAATAATGGTAATGTACCTTTTACCATTTAGGGATTAATCTCTTATGCAATGCCCTAATGACCAAAACAATGCCTTAGACCAATGGATTTGCATTTAATTATTGAGTATGAAAGGGTTTTGAGGCCTGTAATCTAGTGCAAAGCAAGCTGATTTGAATTGGTAACTTGTATCAACATGAACATGCCATGGATGAAAAGTGAGTTTTTGCCAACTTCAAGCCTTCGATTCTCCCTAACCATAAATGAGTTTAGAGAGTTCTTGGACATTTTGGAAAGCTTGCAACATTCTATACATTCCATCTTTGAAATGCAATTTGAGATTCCAAGTGTAACTATGTGAAAAATGCCCATGAAGATTGGTCAAAATCCTGCCTAAACTAGGGCAAAATTTCACTAAGTTAAAAGTTTTAGGGACCCTTGTTCCAAAACTCATAACTTGAGATCCAAGCTTCTTTTGAGAAAACTTTGTGAATCAAAGTTGTATACTTTGTGTAGTACTACAACTTTCATGTTGTAAGTTTTGTTTGAATCCAATTGCATCATTGTGAAAATGTTGGGAAAAGTTAGGAAAATTTAAGAAAATTTCATAACTTAGAAAAATTCTAAGTTATGAAATTTTTCAACTTTAAACCCTAATTTGCAAATTTGGGTTTCTTGATGAACAAGTTTCATGTTTTGGCACATCTTGATGATAAATGACCCTTGGCACTTGATTTTGACCAAAAAGTCAAAGTTTGACTTTTCAGTGTACAGTCAAATTTTGATCAGTTGACTGAAAAATTCATCTCTCAATCCAATGCAATTGGGATCTTTTGAACTTTGTGAATATGTCAAGATGATGCCATTGAGTCCTTGAATCTATACTAGAACCCAATTTGCCATTGGCTAGGTCAAAAATCAGAAATTGCCTTTGTGCAGTCAAAACCCTATAAATGACCATTTTGCCCTTTTGATGATCTGATCAAATTTCTTGAGGGGTTGTGGTCCTAACTTGATCAAATGGTTCATAGGAGCCTATAGTTTTGATGTGGATCAAAATTTATGAGGTTTGACTGTAAATTGGTCACAGTTGACTTTTTCCCCAATACAGTTGATTTTTAGGTCAACTGTCCAATTGACTGGGCAAAAATATAATTCAAGGCTTGAAACTTGGTATGAGCAATCTTATAGGTCCAACATGAAGTATGAAAGTAACATTGAGCATTGGAAGTCCAAAAATCCATGTGCAAACCCAAACCCTAATTTGGGTCAAGAGTGGAAGGAGATGTCTTGAGCAGTGCAAACCCTAGCTTGGTCTGGAGTTCAAAGAGTCTTGTGAGGGGAAATCTTGATAAAATGAGAGGGCAAATTTTGGGGTACAACAACTATTACAACATTGATATGGGGAGGGAATACAATTTTTTGAATGGGAAATATTTGCAAGAAATTAAAACCCTAATATTACTATTACATCCAAATTGAATAAATGGTACGATTAAGTAAATGGACAAATATTAAACAATTTAAATATAAGTATGCAAAATATTATGAATATGCACAAAATGTTTTTGTTTATTTTTTTATGTGTGTAAAAAATTATTTAATGTATATATAAAAAAGAAATAAAGGATTATTATATTTTATTTATTAAGGGTAAAACCCTAATTTTCTTTTAAGAAAGTATGTGTATATATATATATATATATATATATATATATATATATATATATATATATATATATATATATATATATATATATATATATATATATATATATATATATATATATATATATATATATATATATATATATATATATATATATATATATATATATATATATATATATATATATATATATATATATATATATATATATATATATATATATATATATATATATATATATATATATATATATATATTAATTATAAAAAAAGAAATGAATGAAATATATACAAATGTCACAAAATGAAAATATATTAAAAAATATATTATTTTTAATAAGGGTGGAAACCCTGGTTTTCTTTTAAGAAAATAAATATATATTAAATATATTATTTATGTACAATAAAATAAAATAATGTATATACAAAAATAAAAAGTATATTAGAAAAAATATTATTTAAGTATAAGTAATAAAAATAAAAGTATAATATTTTTATGTATTATTTTTTAAGTTTTCATCAAATAAAATAAAAGTATATAATCACTAAATTATTTTTATGTTAGAAAAATAAAAATAAAATACAAAAATAAATGTGAAAATTTATAAAAATATTTTTGGTATTTTTTATGTTTAGAAAATATAAAATAAAAATCAGAAATGAAAAATAAATGGAAAAATACAAAAATATGAAGAAATGGGCCAGGGGGTGTAATTAGCAAAGCAGGGGGTGTCAATAGTGAGCCAGAACCAAGCCCAGCCCATGAACTTCATCTTCAACCTTTGTCAAAAAACAAAAACTCGTGCTTGACTTCAAACATGGAAAACTTACATACGTGCTCTAATGCAAAAACTCAAAACATTAAAGTTGTAGCATTTTTTAAGACGAATCCAACCATGTAAAGAACTCATTCTAACTCTCAAAGACCAGAGAGAATTTCTCTGGCCCTAAATCCTAACCTAATTTTTTCAGGAAGTTCATGGATCAAATTCTCTTAACACGCTTAACTTAAATGAAAACTGAGCATATGTACAGCTTCATGGCCATGAATACTACATTTTTTATTCACAAACCTAAGCCTAATGATTCCTAAATAGAGAGATAGGAAGTTGACAAAAACCTGTTTCAGTTGACTTCGTGTATGGCAATGTGGAGCTTTTCAGTGAGGCCTGAGATGTTTGGGAGCTTGCTTGAACTTCCTCTGACCTTCCCCAATGCCTAGTTTGCCTTGAATGTGCTTGAACAAGCCTGTAGAACTCAACCTGCACAAGCTGAAATCAAAAAGGGTAAACCTTGCAAATGGAGTTACAGTCAGTGTTTAAGGGTTGGGATAGCTTGGATAGGTTATATGGAAGGTGTTTGAACAAGTTTGAGGCAAAACGCACGAGGGGTTTTTGCTATGGAAGTCAAACTGCAGGGAGTGCCCTGTTTTGCCAATGGAAGGTGATTTTTTGTTTTGGCAGGCTTCAGGACTCAAAGGCTCGTGTTTTTGGTTCAATACAATGTGTGAAAATTGTCTCCAATGCTTGCAAAAGTTGGTTTCAACAGATGTGCAAGTTGTGTTGTATTTGACAAGTTTCTTGGTTATGAAGCAAAATGAGAAGTGACAAAGAGCAGGCCTGTACAGGATAGCTCTAACCCTGCATAAATTGTGTAAGCTTGGCCCCAAGTTTGTGGATTTGGTTTGCTGTACAAGATCTTGTTCAAGGTTCAAGGATTCTATTTGACATAAAGCAAGATTTTGACAAAAACGGCAAAGTTACCTTTTACTATTTTTGGATTAATCTAATGTATAATCCTCTAATGACCAAAACAAAGCCTTAGACAAATGGATTTGCATTTAATTATTGAGTATGTAAGGGTTTTGAGACCTGTAATCAAGTACAAACAAGGCTGATTAGAGTTTGCAACTTGTATCAATATGTACATGCCATGGATCAAAAGTTAGTTTTTGCCAACTTCAAGCCTTTGATTCTCCCTAACCACAAATGATTTTGGAGAGTTCTAGGACTTCTTAGAAAGCTTTTAACATGATCTACATTCCATTTTTGAAATTAATTTTGATATTACAAGTGGAACTATGTGAAAAATTACCATGAAGATAGGTCAAAATCCTGCCTAAACTAGGGCAAAATTTCACTGAGTTAAAAGTTTCATGGACCCTTGTTCCAAAATTCATAACTTGAGATCCAAGCTTCTTTTGGGAAAACTTTGTGAATCAAAGTTGTAGATTTTGTGGAGTACTACAACTTTCATGTTGGAAGTTTTGTTTGAATCCAATTGCATCATGGTGAAAATGTTGGGCAAAGTTGGGAAAAAATAAGAAAATTTCATAACTTAGAAAAATTCTAAGTTATGAAATTTTTCAATTTTAAACCCTAATTTGCAAAATTGGGTTTCTTGATGAACAAGTTTCATGTTTTGACACATCTTGATGAAAAATGACCCTTGACACTTGATTTTGACCAAAAAGTCAAAGTTTGACTTTTCAGTGTACAGTCAAATTTTGATCAGTTGACTGAAAAATTCATCTGGCAATCCAATGCAATTGAGATCTTTTAAACCTTGTGAATAGGTCAAGATGATTCCATTGAGTCCTTGAATCCATGTTTGAGCCCAATTTCCCATTGGCTAGGTTAAAAATCAGAAATTGCCCTTGTACAGTCAAAACCCTAAAAATGACCATTTTGCCCTTTTGATGATCTGATCAAATTTCTTGAGGAGTTGTGGTCCAAACTTGATCAAATGATTCATATGAGTTTATAATGTTGATGTGGATCAAAAATTGTGAGGTTTGACTGTAAATTGGCCACAGTTGACTTTTTCCCCAATACAACTGATTTCTAGGTCAACTGTCCAATTGACTGGGCAAAAATTTGATCCAAAGCTTGAAACTTGGTAGAGGTAAACTTATAAGTCCTACATGAAGTATGAAAGTCACTTGGAGCATTGAAAATCCAAAAATACCTGTGTAAACTCAAACCCTAATTTAGGTCATCAGTGTAAGGAGATGTCTTGAGCAGAGCAAAACCCTAATCTTGTTTGGAGTTTAAAGAGTCTTATGAGTGGAAATCTTGATAAAATGAGAGGGAAAATTTTGGGGTACAACAAATCCCATCACTCGTTAAGCCAAGTATTACATTGCGGGACTCGTGAGAAAAATCTAGATAGAGATCGTCAAAGTTCTTCCACGCTTTACCATCAACAGGATGCCTCGATTTCCCATCCTTTGAGCACTCTTCTTCATGTCATCTCATTGACCCAGCTGACTTTGAACACATGAACAAACTTTGTAGTCTAGGAATCAACAGAAAGTGCCTCGAATTTTTTGCAGGAACTCTATAATCATTTTTCGATTGCTCAGACTCATATCCTTCATTTGGAGCATTTTCTTTCCACCACGAAGCTTCACAAATAGTGCAAGAATTATCCTTTTAATGCTCTTTCCAAAATAGTATGCAATCGTTTGGGCATGCATGGATATTTTTATAATCAAGGCCTAAACCACTTATCATTGCTTTTGTCTTATAAAATGATACATGAATGTTTAAATCAGGCATTACTTCTTTCAATAATTATAAGAGGGCAGTGAATGAGGTATTGCTCCAATGTGAATACATTTCAACAAGTAGATTTGAATCATGAATGATAGAGTAGATAAGTCTTTGCATCTAGGGTACAGTTCTTGTTCCACCTCTTTAATCAAATTATAAAACTTTCTAGCATCGTCATTGGGACCTTCATGAATACCATGTGATTTTTCCCTATCTATATATATGTCATGCAATAAGCCAGGAATGTCGTCATGTGATTCCTCTTGATCTTCCATCTCATCACCAATTTTCCTATACCTTTGTAGTTTCTCCCCATGGTGCAACCATACGTCGTAACCTTTTATAAAACCTTTGGATATTAAGTGATCCTTAATATTATTTCTTGTTTTCCGATACAAATTTTTATACTTGGCACAAGGGCATAAAAGATCATCTCCTTGAGGTCTTCCATTAGTGTAGGTAGAGTCTAAAAATCAAGTAACATCGTTGATGTACTCTTGACTAAACCTTGGAAATTTAGTCCACTATTTATCTGTCACTTTATAATCTAAATATTTGAAACACACAACACATAGCAGATTCAAAACTGCATACATACATAACACATACATGAACATATACAAAACAAATATCCTTGGAGCTTTACTAACAAAACCAATGCAGTTACTTATTATTTGCATTACATTTAATAATGTGCTGCAATGACTTTAATTTCCAAAAACTGCACAAAATAATCAAACCAAAATATGAATGAAAAATAGATATACTACAAAGATGCCTTATAATTTCACATTAGTTTCAAGCAATGCAGGACAATTGTATCACCTATGACAGGACTATAGATGGCTCAGTTGAATATTTTTCCTGTAACTAGAATAAAGATAGTCATGATAGTATCTATATCTGAAATGCTAACACATCGCAAAATTTGATTATGAATAGGAAAAAACTAAGGTAAACTATACAGGGAAAGAAGGCTGAAGAAAGTGTTGTGTTGATCACATTTTTTCTATTGTTTAGGTGGAGCACTTGCACAAAACAGGGGTGAGTTTGTTAAACTCATGAAATTTAATATGAACATGACCAATATATGTAGAAAAAACCAACATATAAGAAATTAAACTACTGAGTAGTAGTATGAACATCAGCCACAATAGAAACCATATAACAATGTACATCAATAGTAGTAACACATCAGTTCATCAAATCAAATCACCTCATAAACATCATATCTAACCAACATAAATACAATCAATTCACAATTTAAACATCAGTTCTAACACATAAACCTCAGTTCACATCAACAAACATGCATCAAATCACACCCTATCAAAATTATAAACACATAAGCATGCACATAAACATTAATAAAAATTCTAACCAACTGCATTCCACCCTATCCAAACAAAAAATCAATTTAACATTAACAATACTAACAGCCAATTAACAAGACTAACAATCTAACAATTTAACAGAAAATACTGACATAGTTTAACATAAAAATTAACAAGAATGATTGAACTAACTAACAGTTAACATCACTAACACCAACATAACATAGCATTTAACTTGAATCAGTTACTAACATGCTTTCTCAATTTCAATTCCATATCAGTTTCAACCTTAGTTACTCACCCTAAAAAAACTCATTGTTACTTACCTCAATCCACTCAGATTCAAATCACCATAACAAAATCTACATGCAAAACAAAATTAACATAACCGGTAACAATGAAATCATAACAAAATTAAAAATGAAACCTACTGGTAACTGCAACAGTAATCGACAAAAGGAAGCTTCTGTTGGTACCTCAACAAAGGAATCAAAACTACAAAACAAAATATAAATTAGGTCGACTGCAAAACAAAATCTACAAGCTTGTAACATAATATCACAAATAAGGAAAAGAGGAGAACAGGAGAACATGAGAAGATGAGAAGAGGAAAAAGGAGAAGAGGAGAAGCGGAGAAGAGGATCATATAGGGGAAGAAGAGAAGAGAAGAACAGGAGGAGACGTCGAGGAACAAAGGAGACGCTTCAGATGATTACAAGCTTAATGTCGAGGAACAGGAGTGGACGCTTCAGATGATTACAAAATTAGGTTAGATGCATCCTTATTGTATTATATTTACTTTTTCATTTTTTTCCTTTTTTTATCTAAAAAAAATAGAAATGAAATTAATTAACGAGAGGGAAACTAAAAAAAGAGGGAAATTCTGGCGATGTATATTTTTTTGGACTTGGGCCACAATTTGAAGTGAAAATTATAATGCCGTGGTTTTTCACTATGGCTTAAAATATTTATAATTTGTTAACCGTGGCTAAAATATAAGTGTGATTTTGTAACCATGATAATTGAAGAAAAGGTCATAGTTCCACACTCCGGATTCAATGTTTCAAAATATATGTCTATGACTTGAAAATCCTGGCCAAAAATTATATGTGGCCACAATTTTTGAGTTGTGGAAACATTTAGCGTGGCCGTAGGCCAAAAATATTGTATTGCATTGTTACTTATAAAATAAAATATGGATTTTTCCCTCGGTTTTATAAAAGAATCGAGTACTTGCAAAAAATGGTGAATGGTAAAAAATTGAAAGTAACATGTATTGTTTCATTTTTCAATTTTTTACCATTCACCGCTTTCTTTATATGCTACAATATTCAAACAAATGACTTGCTTGTGAAACAACAATATTGGTTGCAATTTACAGTGTGTTTAGGAATAAAATTATCAATATTGTCAATCAAGGAAATCAATAAATTATGTAATGTCTTTGATTAACAGTATATGAAGGTTATTCCAAAATATAGCAATGCTCTTGCAAAAATTGAAACAACACCAACAACATCATTATATGAGATAGATTGCAAGAGTAGGAAAAATGTTTTGTTCAGGGCTGGTGTTTCGAAGAATAACATTCTTGCATGTAACAGCCCGAGCCTTCAGCGTCCCCGGTACTATTACCTCACGATCTTCTCTACCCCCCTCACTAGTAGAGTTTTTGCCTTTCGTGGGAATCGAACCCTGTACCCTGGGGTTCAAGTACATGCTCAATGCATTCCCACTACCAATTGAGCTACGTAGCTCATTTGGTAGTGGGAATGCATTGAGAATGTACTTGAACCCCAGGGTACAAGGTTTGATTTCCACGAAAGGCAAAAACTCTACTAGTGAGAGGGTAGAGAAGATCGAGAGGTAATAGTGCCGGGAATGCTGAAGGCTCGGGCTGTTACATAAAAAACCATGTACCCTGGGGTTCAAGTACATGCTCAATGCATTCCCACTACCAATTAAGCTTGTAACACCCCTTCTAATAAACCTCGAATTAAACGATATAAATAAAATCAGAGAAAATAAAATTTGCACGGAAGGAGTGTCACAACATCAATTCACATATTCAAGAAAAACGGACATGACATATTCGTCACTTTAATCATTTAATCACATAATACAATCATGACATATATTTTCTTTTTCGTGCAAACGCAACAGAATCATAATAATATTATCTTCTCCAAAGGAGGAATCAAAATATAATATGCAAGGCATTAAGCCATATGGTTCATACACCATTCATATTATCAAGTCATAATATACATACATCATCATATAATCAAAACAATGGATTATATACAAGTATAATCCATATACAAAAATATGAGTTCGAATGCGGACACAAAACCCCCAGTGTTACAATCAGAGCATCGACTCAAAATCAAAAAGTAACGGACTACAAACATAAGTCATCCGCTAACCCGTGCGCCTCGCACTATCGTCTTCGATACCTGAGCGATACCATATCAAGCATCATTTCAGTAGAAAGGTAAGAATTCCAACAAACATAAAGTATGTAATTAAAACAATGCATAAAATATAAATATTAGGTATCCTTCACCTTACATAAACATATATGAATATTAATAACATATTTATTTCACCTAATCACACACTTGGTAATTATTTAAGAATCAATCCGAGAACAATTCCGACACATAAACCACACGATTAATCCAATTCACATAAACTCATAATATAACAATTATGCATGTGACTCATGACACGACGCAAAGAATGCGAATGCGGTACCGACTTGTGGACCCAAGGTTCCACCGCCTATATTTCCACATAGGATCAAGGCCTCTACGTCTATTTCCCATCTAGGATCAATGTCTATAATTGTGAACCCAAAGTTTCACCGCTTATATTTCCACATAGGATCAAAGCCTCTACGCCTATTTTCAATTAAGGATCAACGTCTATAAAATATGAACCCACCGTTTCACCGTCTATGTTTCAAGACCAACCATGCCATGCAATGTACAATTGACCACTTGTATGCAATTAAGACCACTCCCGACTTTAACATACACATACCACATATTCCAACACAATGAAATACAAACAATTGTACATGCATTGCAATTATATTTACACATCAAGTAACATACAAGTTTAAACAAGTTACTTCATAAATATATTCAAAACAAACACAATTCTGATCGGTCTCCGAAAACGTCGCAATCTCGAAAAAAATAACTCGACCATAATTACCTACGCGTTTAACTTAGTTACACCGTCAAATTTCATAAATTTCTGGATAACTAATTTTACCGCCTAAACCGGCTAATTCTAAACAAACACAATTCCGACCTGTCTCCAAAAACGTCGCAATCTCAAAAAAACAACTCAACCATAACTACCTACGCGTTTAACTTAGTTACCCCGTCAAATTTCATTAATTTTCGGATAACCAATTTTACCGCCTAAATCGGAAAAAAACGAAATCAAATGCAATAAAAACATACTAGATGTTTAGAGTAAGTCTAACCCTTACCGATTAATCTCCGAAACAAGATTTTCGATTTGATTCCAGAAATTTTCCCCTCTTCTCTTCAACCCTAGTTTTCCACTTTTCTTCTCTTCTGCTACTGCACTTTTCTCCATTTCTATTCTTTTTGTTTTCTAACTTACAACACTACTACTACTTTATTATGTCACTAACTTTATTATATATATAATTTACTTTATTTAATAAAACTAAATTATATTATTTAATTAAATTAATCTTAATATAGTTAAATAAATACTTTAATAATTCAATTATCACCAATTAATCAACCAACACACATATTAATATATACTCATCAAAATACGATATTATCTTATAAAAATAATTTTTTTCGATAAACTGAAAAAACCAAAATAATCAACTATCGGACCGAATAACCGACTAAATAATTATCAACTTACCAAAATAAATATCAACCGGTCATTTTTAGGAAATAATAATATAATATTATCATACCAAAATAATCATTTCTAATAAACCAGATAAACTCGATTAATCACATACCGGACCGAGTAGTATACTACCGACTAAGTAAATATAATTTATCAAGATAAATATTATTATATCGAATACTATTTCTCGGTCAAACCGATCAAATCCGACATTATTTCAAATGGTCAAATTCCAATAATAATATTATTTCTAATATTATTGCTCTGGTAACTGACTCGCATTAAATCTCCGGTTAACCGAATAAAATTCAACTCTACTTGATAATCCGATAGCACTTCTCAAACGATACCGACGATCTGATTAATTACCAAACATCATCTAAATTAAATATTTAATCTTTATTTAATTTAATTAACTAATTAATTAAATTCGGGCTGTTACAGCTCTCCCCCACTTACAGATTTTCGCCCTCGAAAATACGACTGAGACAAACCACACTGAACCTGCTCATGTATCCATCCACCCAACTCTCACTTCCACCAAGTAACATACGAAAGACACCAAAAGACGCGAACATCTTCTTAACATCAAGATCCAACAAAACACAATGCCGAGGTGCAAGGCCCATACCATGCACTCGTCAATAAACTGACGACACCAAGAATAACCAAGTCGAGAACACATTGGTTCACCCGAGATTCTAGACACAACAAGGTTGTTACCATCACCACGGTAACACCCCCTCGATTCCTCATCCAGTGTAATTAATCAAAACCTCAAATCGTCCTATCACTCGCGCCTAACTGATTTGTGATACCTCACGCTTCCACTGCACACTCAGATAGCCTGCAACTATCTAACTTACGACCCTCACATCCAATTTCCATCCGCTTAATACTTACTCCAATCTCATCGTCCAAATAAACACATCTGAAACATACAACTATCATGATACATCACAAACCTCTGATCCATAAATTCTAAAATCTTCTCTTCGATTTCGATTGATCAACATCCATTGGACCCTAAAGATACGGTAGTATCCTACTTTCTCAAATCTTGTCCACAATCACTTAGGACTTCCAACCTCAAAAGCTTAACTCTGACGAAATCTCCTTGTTATGTCCCACTCAATTCTCACACCCTGTATCGACAAATGCACAAACTTTTCATTCAAGACGTCAACTATCACCTTCAACTTACCAAACAGGAACCCAATCCAAAAATCACTTTCTCGAAAATCTTAACCATCGTCGCAGTCACATACCCTATTCCTTTGGAATTAACGGTAACTCATACTCTTGCAATAACCAAACAGTTCAAATCCAGAATCAGGGTGTCATACTTCTCGAGTCCAACACGAATGCTATCGCAACCGGCTCCGATCGCAAGTACAATACTCTTCCTCATAAACCATAAATCATCTTAAAGTACTTGAGGCTGCCAAGCCGTCCCAAGATACTTCACTGCCAAAACTTATCTTAATCACAATCCAGTAATCCACCATGGTTATGAATAACTGACAAAATCCATATTGTAGAAGTACATGATTTCACTTCGACCCTCTAAACTTACATCTCAGTAAGTACTTTCAAAACTACTCTGAATTCACCTTCTTAAATCCATTGATTCCTCAAACCATATTTTTCCGACTTTCTTTAGTATCATCTACGATACTCTTAATGATCCCCACAATTAGATGCAGTCTCTTCACAAACCGTACTCAACATCGAATCGTTTCCAACAATTCAAATCTCGACCTCTCATAGTCCCTACATACATACAACTAAAATCTTCATGTTTCCAAACGAATGCAACCGCATCAAACTTTAACTCAAATGTCCGACAAAATCTTCTCATGAAAGCCCTGTTGTTCCAAGTCATAATTTACACTTATGAGCTCTACGCCAAAACACTCCTTAAGTCCAAAATGAAACATCTCGATACACTGCACCAAACTAAGCACCACCAAAATAAATGCGTCACTTAATCTCTTCATAACTCATAATAATCCACTTCACACTGCGAAGTCCAAATAACAACTTGACCTCTCTAGTCAACAATATCCATAACAAAACCAATTTATGAAAGGTCTTCAATCGAATTCAATATAAAAACTATCCAAAACAAGGAAACTTATATTTCTTAGAAATAACTTCTCGGAGCTTCCACAAGGTGCAAATCAAATCTTCACGGCTACTCGGAATGTCGCCAATCCATAATGCTTATTCCAGAATCAATAATCCATACACAATTGTAACTCTTACAGCTACTCATGAGAGCACTGCTTATATATTCCATAATTATGCACGATGTATTAGTCATCCTACGGATATAACCGAATACTCGTCATAACTATACCTTATCCTAAACATCCTTCTGAATATTCTCCAGCCTTCACACGAACTGTCGATAAACAACCTTCAAATCAAACTCACTAAATACAACAGCTCTCAACGACTGATTCCTCCAAATATCACTCCCCAAGAGTAGATTTTTATCCTCAACATTCATTCTGATCCTTCATTTGAATTGACCCACAACCTCAGCAATTTCGTTCTCCACGAACAACACAATAGGCGCATTCCACGGCGACTCATTCGAACGAAGAAACTTCTCCTCAACTGGGGAGTTCCAAACTAGTAGACTCATGTTGGGGAGGCCAGATTGAGAATCTTCAGCTTAATGGGAAGTAACTCTGGTGATCTCACTGGGGAACTCAAGATTTTCCCTCCCAAAACTCTGTGGGGAGAAGGTTCAATGGTCTGGCTCCGCTGGGGATGGTAATTGAAGTTTTGGCCTTGCTGGGGATAATGAAGCTTGACCCTGAGTGGAGCTAACTTGAGAAGAATCTGAACAAGTGATAGGTTAACCTCCGTTACTTGGAGAATCCGTGAACTGTTTTCAGAAATCTCGAGATTGAATCAGCAATAGAGCCGCATCCGTTGTTGGGAAGCGTCCGTAAACTAATTTCAAAGGTTGCATCTGAACAAGCTGATAGATTAACATCCGTTGTTGGGAAGAATCCATAAACTGTTTTCAGAAGTCTTGAAGTTGAATCAGCAATAGAGCCGCATCCGTTGTTGGGAAGCGTCCGTAAACTGTTTTCAACGGTTGAGAAGAGTCTGAACAAGTTGGTAGATTAACATCCGTTGTTGGGAAGAATCTGTAAACTGTTTTCAGAAGTCTTGAAGTGGAACCGGTGTAGGGCTTCCTGATGATGAGCTTGTGTAAAACTGCATCGGGTTTTGA
This sequence comes from Vicia faba, assembly GCA_948472305.1. NCBI lineage: Eukaryota > Viridiplantae > Streptophyta > Magnoliopsida > Fabales > Fabaceae > Vicia > Vicia faba. Next base: position 195,938,307 of record OX451739.1, on the reverse strand, counting down.
ACACTTTTGACATTCGAATGCCCCAAGTGGTGATGTAGATAAATTCCTGGCTTATTACAGGTGTTGGTCTACCATCGGTCGTTCACAGATGTTTCCTGGATTGTTACAGGTGTTGATCTGGAATTCTTTAGACATGCCCTGGCTGGATACAGGAATCGAATCTGGAAAGGTGATAGTTGATAGATATGCCCTGGCTGGATACAGGAATCGAATCTTCAAACTCTTCAGACGTGCCCTGGCTAGATACAGGAGTCGAATCTGGAAATGTTGTCAACAGATATGCCCTGGCTGGATACAGGAGTCGAATCTGAAAATAGTCGTCAACAGATATGCCCTGGCTGGATACAGGAATCGAATCTTCAAACTCTTCAGACGTGCCCTGGCTAGATACAGGAATCGAGTCTGGAAATGTGGTCAACAGATATGCCCTGGCTGGATACAGGAGTCGAATCTGGAAATAGTCGTCAACAGATATGCCCTGGCTGGATACAGGAATCGAATCTTCAAACTCTTCAGACGTGCCCTGGCTAGATACAGGAATCGAGTCTGGAAATGTGGTCAACAGATATGCCCTGGCTGGATACAGGAGTCGAATCTGGAAATAGTCGTCAACAGATATGCCCTGGCTGGATACAGGAATCGAATCTTCAAACTCTTCAGACGTGCCCTGGCTAGATACAGGAATCGAGTCTGGAAATGTGGTCAACAGATATGCCCTGGCTGGATACAGGAATCGAATCTTCAAACTCTTCAGACGTGCCCTGGCTAGATACAGGAATCGAGTCTAGAAATGTTGTAATTGATTTGTTGAACACTTTTGACATTCGAATGCCCCAAGTGGTGATGAAGGAATCTTGAATCAGATTACTCTGCATATTGAGAGATTTCCTGAAATCTTGACTGGACTGCCCCAGGTTAATTGAATTGTGACATGTCATGCCCCTTGTTGATTAGGAGATTTGATGGAAGTGTTATCCTCTTGAAGTGATTTTGACTTACTGAGAGAGTTTTCGTTCCTCCGCACATTCGCTGTATGAATTTCTTCGCTGTCAAACAAAAAGGTCAAATGCAGACAGTGATATTCGAATAATGCAAAGTTTATGTTCGTCTCGAAGTTTTGAAAAATGCGTTTTTTAGCAGAAAACTTTTCATAAGACAAGTTAACACAAGACTTAGAGTAAAGCCCTACAGGAGTCAGGATACCTTTTGTAACAGTATGCTTTCGAACTAACCCATGCTTCAATTAGTACTTTTGAAGGGTTGTAACGTGGCCTGGTTCACGGTTTAAGAAACAAAGGATAAAGGCTCAAAGTATATTTGTACCCACCCGCTCTTCGTGATGTCCTTCAACCTAAGCTCAGTTAATTGTGCGTCGCACTCTGTTTTGAGTTTGGAACGACTTTTGGGCGATGGTTCACCAGTTGAATTTGGGGAGACAGTCATCATCTCCTTTTTTCTTTTTCAACATGTTGTTGAGGATTTTGTAATGACCTCACTATTTTGATTTTGATTTGTTATCCCTAACTTTTGCCTGACTGTTACCGTTTTCCGGGATTACTGTCAGCGGGATGCCCCAGCTTTCTTAAGCCTCCTTTATAGGTTTTGGCTTGGCGGGCTTTTCTCTTTTGAGAGATTGACTGTCTATGTGATAGGGAACCACCCTGGTCTTTTGATTCCAAAGGAACGCTTTCTTTTTTGACGTCGTTCGTTGTATTACGAACTGAGAGTTTGCGACTTCAATGCGTGTTTTCTTTTGAATTAACTGAGAGACTACCCTGCCCCAGGTTTATATCAAAGGTTTTGATTGTTTAGAACATAGAACTCCTACTTCTTTGTCTCGAAGGGGTTTACTAGGGATTAACTTCCTTATAACTCCAGTGTTTGGGAATTGAAAGAAATGCCTGTACATCATCAGCACGGTCTGTTCAAAAGCATACTGTATAAGATTATGGTATTGTTTCGTCATCCTCCTTCTAAAGGCTTACAGCTTTTTATCAAGAGTCAAATATCATAAAGAAAAGCATAAGAGTAGTGAAACAAATGGATGAATTCAAGACAAACATATGCAATGCATTAATGAAAACAGAGTTTAACATCAACAGATAATTGTTTGACAGCAAAAGAAATTACAACTTTGAAAATTCAAAAAGAAGCAAAAGTCTTTCAGTTTGAGCTTCGTCACTTCAAGCGGAGAACCCTTTAACGGAAGATTTTCATCTCGCCGTCTGGCATGAATTCCAGCACCCCAATGTCGATCAGATCTTGAATATTGTTCTTCAAGGCCCAACAGTCGTTGGTGTCGTGTCCCGGGCTGTAGGAATGGTAAACACAGAATGTGTCGGGATTATAGTTAGGAGATGAGGTATTGAGCTTCTGAGGAGGGTCCTTTACGGTGAGCAAACTGACCTCCAACAGGCGCTTCAGTATGAAGAATGATGGTATTTCAGTCTCTGTGAACTGTCTTCCCGACTTTTCTTGCTTACGCCGATTGCCCCGTTGACGCTGGCGAGATTGTTGATGGGATTGTGACCCTGAAGCTAGCAAAGGAGCTTTCCCCTTGTCTTCTTGAGTTGATGGAGGCTGAGCGGTGACTTGCTCTTCGACCTCAGATGTTTGCCCCAGTTGGTTGTTTGGAAGCAGTTGGCGGACAAGAACTCTGAGTTCCTCTTGTCTTTGAGATAGGTCTTGGATGAGAGCCATCTGGCCCACCAACTGTCCCATCATTTGAGTCCTCAGTGTTGTCAGATCAAACTGCAGCTCCGCAATCTGATCACTCCTGGCATTGTTGGAATTCCCCAAGCCCTTGGTGAGGAGAGCTTTCATCTCTTCTTGCCCCAGAGACAAGTTCAGGAACATCTCTTGCAGCTGAGCAGTCTGGTCTTGGATGTCTTTGACAGACCTTTCTAGAGCCATCTCTTGCTGAAATAAACAGCAGGAGAGTAAGGAAACCTGAAAAAGGAAAGATTGTCAAAATGCAATGCATGATATGTGGATGCATGCTTTCAAGGATCTCTTGGGGTGAACACAAGAAAATGTTAGAGGTTGAACTCTGCTCTTGGATTGGAGATCTCTGCACCGGTGGATGTCTTTCCACTAGAATCAAGCTCACCATGTCAAATGGGTCATAGCCACTGATTCAAGTTGTTGTACACTTGATCTTTGATTGGAGAACTTTGTGTCGGTGGATGTCCTTCCACGAGAATCAAGCTCACCATGTCGAGTGGGTCATAGCCACTGATTCTAGTTGTTGTTCTTGAACTTTGATTGGAGAGCTTTGTGTCGGTGGATGTCCTTCCACGAGAATCAAGCTCACCATGTCGAGTGGGTCATAGCCACTGATTCTAGTTGTTGTTCTTGAACTTTGATTGGAGAGCTTTGTATCGGTGGATGTCCTTCCACGAGAATCAAGCTCACCATGTCGAGTGGGTCATAGCCACTGATTCAAGTTGTTGTACTTGAACTTTGACTGGATTGGTTAGAGGAGAAACCCCTTGCCCCTTGATAGACGTCTGGCTCAACGTAATCCTGCATCAACAGAACCCTCGAGATCCTTGAAATGGTTATTAAAAATGATATGGTATGATGTCATGATGTCATGTACATGTATGCACAAGCAAGTGAGTGTGTATACAGGCAAACATATTCACACAAAGCAAACCAGTCCTTAGGTTTAGGCTTGCATGGGGTTTAGGTACTACCCTCTTGAAGTTAGTTGGCTCATCCTGTCCTAGAATAGAAACTGGGTTCTAAAGATCCCAATATCACTGGATTGCTTTCATTGTTCATCGTTTCGATTTAGCCACTGAACTGGCGACCAAAATATCCCAGGAAAGCAACCCTCAATTGAGTGTAGTATCGAGTATCAACCAACCTCGGACTGCACCAAAGTCAGTTATCTCACTACCCTAAAAAGGCTAAGATGGTTCAATTAAGGTTCCTAAGGTCAGTTGATGCTTCACGACACCACGCGGCGGCCCCGTACTCTCCTTGACTGAACTCAAGGGTTACCGGTACACACCAAAGTGCCACATCAACGTAGCAGACTGCTTCAACCATGTCGGTATACCCCGCACAGTTCCCTCACAGCCTTGTTGCTACTTTCTAAGAAGGTATCCCCAGATCCGGGTTAGGATCTATAAAACTCCGATACAAAGCCCACAAATGTAAAGCAAACAAAGCAATCAATTGAAAGTAAAGGTGATCTAAACCCTAAGGTAACCCCACTTTTAGAATACTCCCCAGCAGAGTCGCCAGTTCTGTGATACGGTGGGAGAACTGACTAGTGTTTTGCGTTCGTATTCGCACTTGTGCGGTTGAGCAAGAGTCGCCACCGACTTTTTATTTTATCCTAAAGGAAAGGTTAAAAAAAGCACAGCAAAAACCTTTTGAGATATTTCGTGGGTTCGGGGGGTAGATTATGAAAAGGGAAGGTATTAGCACCCTTTTCATCCATGGTTATCCATGGGCTCTTAGTTACTTGGTTTTTTAGATCACTTACCTTGTTTTTTCGATTGCTTGAAAATGGTGTGTGTGTGGGTGCTTTTTGAAAATGTTTTTGGAAAAAGATGCCTTGTCTTAGGCAACTAATGTATTTGACTCGTGATTGAGTGTTTTACAAAAGTGTGGATCTTTTCGAAAAGATGTTTCAAATGTTTTTGAGAGTTTGTTTTGAAAGTGTTGTGGATTGTGGTTTTTGAAAAGAAGGCAAGTGTTTTTGCAAGTTTGATCTCAAGTAACTAAGAGTTTTGTCTACCCTATTGTACTCAAAAGTTTTTGTTATGTTTTAACCCTTTTTAACAATTTTGTTCCACCATTGAATTTGATGGACAATCTTGCGTTTAGGAAGTTTATTCGGGACGGGCGCGGGTCATCGTATGAACCATGAATGCAATGATGCCAAGCGTCTTTGGCAATTTGCTTTGAAGGGACTATGATCATTCCGTTTAGGCAACACTTTGAGACTTATGATCATTTGATTTTATTTTGCCAAAGATACTCGACGTGCAAGCATGGCCCATTTTGGAAGGCAACATGTGGGATTACCCTAGGGGGTGCAAGTGTGATTGTGTATTGATTACATGTATTTGTCTTGTATTAGGTTATCTAGCGTTTGATTTTATGTACATGCAAACCCTAGGTCTAACCATGGTATAATTGGAAAACTGTAAATTGCGGAAATGTAAAATCTACGCTATTACAAAATAGTATCCGGGAGTGGGGGTACATGTGTATGAATGGGGATGAGACTTATAGTATCCAATAAGTTACAACCAAATCGAATTTGCGTGCAAATGTAAATATCGAATATACAAATATAAGATAAACAAATGTGTATAGGGCAATGTGAATGTATTTGTGTAAGTGTACAGGTATATGAGTATGTGTAATTATTTACAAATGCGAGATGTGAAATTGAAGTGTATTAGGGTATTTGACCTAAATATGTATTTTAATGAATCTTGGGTTTGTATATTTTTAATATGTACAAAAGAAAAATGTTTTAATTAAATCGTATGTTCAAGTTTTAATTAGATTATGTATAAAATGTATCATGGTTTATTATATACAAAAAGTGTGTTAATTAAGTGTTTTTAAGAATTTTAATATTAGAAAAATATGTATTTTATCAATTATGTACAAAAATATATTAAAAGAAGATATTTTCAAATTTAATGATATGATACAAAAAATGTATTTATTATTTATGTACACATGTATTTTAATTGGGTATTTTAAATAAAAAGTGTTTTCATATATTTAGTATTAATGTGATTTTTGTAAAGAATAAATAAAAGGAAAAGAAAATATTGTTTTATAATAATAATAAAAAAGGTTAGGGTTGAAGTGAAATGTTTTTGTTGAAGAAGAAAAAAAAAGAGCAATTCAATGGGCCTCAGAGAAACTTGAAACGGGTCAGGCCCATTGCTTGAAACGATTTTTCTTTAGGGTTGAGATTTTGTTTGTTCAGAACGAAAGCTTAGGGTTTGTAGCGCGCCGTTCACTGTGTTCCGTTCATCTTCGTCTTCCATTAGTTGCTGAATGCAATTCTATTCCAAAGGCCGAGCCACCCAGCGCCACCTCCGGTTCCGTTCATCTCCATGGTTGGACCAAACCCAGACGGAAAGGGTAACGATCTCGTCTTTTTCATGCATTAGGGTTTTTACTAAGTTTCTTGTTTTTTGCTTAGTTTGACTTCTGATTTCACATGCTTATTACTGTTTGTTATTCGAGATTAAAGAAGAGGAACGAAAAACTACCTTAACCTTTTGGGGACGGAGAAAAAGGAACCGGAACTGGGAGGCGTTGAGGCGGAGGCCCGGTGAAGGGAATGCGTGATGAGAGCTTTCTTGATGTCCCTGGTATCTTTTATCTGGTTGCTATTTTTTTGCCTATGGTTTTGATGATGATGTTCTGAAAAGCCCTATCTTGAAATAGATTCACTTCTTTACCTTTTCTCTTCTACTATATGTTGCCTTTGGGAATTCGTATGTTTTTTAATATGCTTCCCTGAGTTTGAAATGTGATGCTTTGATATTTGTTGCCCCTGAACGAACTTTCTCTCTTCTTCTCTTGTTGCCCTGTGTTACCTTGAACTGGATGCCTTTGGAATGTTTTAATGCCCAGTGATGTATGTTTGCTGAGGGCCTAGTGTTGAGTTGCCCTGAACTTTGTTCTCTTCTTCTGACTTTCTTCTGATTTTGCCCCTTGAACGATCGTTGAGTTGGATGCCTTCTGAGATGTTTTATTGCCTATGATGGAGGGATTATGAGGCTTAGGAGTTGGTTTGTGAAATTGGCTTGCTTTTGGTGAGACAGACTTCAACAGGTTGATGCTTGGTGTCCAGGTTTTGAACTGGTAACTTAGGCTTCAGTTTATGTGTTCTTTGGGTTAGGCAGACTGTAATGGTTCAAGCAGGGTTGTGGTGTTTCAGGTTATGGTAGCGCAGGTTCTGAGTTTGGCATTTTGAATGGTTTTGGGAGGCTGGTTTTTTGGTTGCAAAGTTACAGGTTTTTTATGTGTATGGCTTGTATGTTTTGGTTTAATGTTATGGTGAGGTTTTGACAGCAGGTAAGCTTGCAGTAGGTTATGTTGTTGGACAGTATGGTGGTTCTGGTTTAAGGTTAAGCTTCAGCAGGTTTGAGGTTGGGCTTCAGGTTTGCCTCATAACTTAGCAGGTTTTGCTTCAGGTTTGAACCTGGTGTGCTTCTGGTAGCGGGTTTGAACTTGGTTTTAGGTTTTTTGTATATTTTTCTTCCTATCTCCTTTTTAACTGTGTTGTACTTGTGTTATCTCTTTTCTTGTTATGCTGCCTAAGCCTAAAGCCTAAAAACCTGCTTCCATTCTCTCTTTTTCTTTCTCTATAGTACAGTTGAGTATTATTATATGATTTATTCTGTACTATTTTCTGAAAGGGTCACTTGATGGGAAATGATGAATTATAGTTAGCTTGCTTGCATAACTTTCCTCTGCATACTTTATCCAGCTTTTGTGCTCTTTTGATATCTTTCAAACTCTTCTCTTGACAGCTTTTGAGTAGCTTTGTTGACATCTTTGACAGCAAATTGCACTTTTGGCTTTTGATAAAAAGTTGTAACTTGGACTTTTTCAGTTTGGTTTGAATTTGAAGTTTGAGATTTTGAAACTATGCAGTTTGATATTCTATGCATTTTGACATTTGCATTTTTTCAACTTTGCGTAAAAATTCTTCCCTCTCTGTGAACCGGGAGAAATCCCGTGATTTGCAGAGAGGGTTAACTGATCCCAGTCAGTGTCCCTTAATGATGAGTCTAATTTTAACTGTCTTTTCCAATTTAACTGCTTTCTGACTTTCTCTTTCTTTTTTGCAGATGAATAATGGAGCACCAGAATGAAGTGAAGAATGAAGAATTAAAAATAAATAGGATAATTTTATTTTTTATGTAATATTTAAATTAATGTAAACTATTGTTTGTAATTTAAATTATAAACAACATTTGTACATATAATTCAAATATCAATAAAATCTTCATTACCCAATTAATTCTAATCCTCTTTCTTTATTGTTTATTTATTTATTTAAAACTCTTTGAATTAAAACAATTGAAAAATAAATTTCAATCATTCAATTTGAGAATAATAAATAACTTAAATAAAACAATGTCTTAGTAATATTGATCAATTAAACCTGTCTCCTCCAATATCCAAAGCAAAGCAGCAGTTAACCAAAATAAACTGATCAAGCGCATTCCCTTTTTTTTTCACTAATTAAACCAAAACCACGCGAATTTAACCCGAATCCCGGAATAAACTGCAAAGTGCTGTGGAATTTAAATCCTTCTGAGACTATGCCCATAAAACCTTAATTCTTGATTAAATGCCAGATAACGCTCGCCTGATCAAAATTGAGCCAAAATCAACCAAAACCCTAAGCCAACTGTTTGAAATAATTCAGAGTCCAGAAAATCAATAAAACCCTAATTTTGCTTGACTGACAAGAAAAGTCCGTTTGTCTGATTCTTGAGTTAGTTTGAAAAATTAGAAAAGGTTTGAAGCTGAGATTTCTTGGGGAAAAATGCGAGGGCAAATTTTGGGGTACAACAACATCCAATATGTCACATGCCTTTATCTTGCTCTCACCAAGATCCAAATCTCTCGTTACGCAAACCATAACGCTTCTCTTCTTGCCGACTCAACTAATTACACACACTGTCAAGCTGGCACAATAAGTCCATCCCATCCAACACGATCCCGACTACTATCAACAAGAGATTAGGGTGATCAGTTCCTCAATTTGTCAATAGATAGTCAACATTCATGACGGTGGCATCAACCATCGTTATCAAACCACAACAGCGTCTTCAATCTTACTCTTCAAGCTACTTAAACATAACCATGCTGGAAGCATCAACTGCTCGGCAATACTTACATCTTACAATATGCGGTATACTGAACCAACCTCTTGCAAAACACTTCGGAGAAGCAACTTCTCCCCCACTTATTTCACACGTACCTCTGCATACAACGAAAAGGAAACAAGCAAGTACCGAAAGTGTTTCACACACATGTCGTATACCAAAAGGGAGTAAACACATAAACAACCTGGCCGATAGACCGACCTGCTCTGATACCACTATTGTAACACCCCTTCTAATAAACCCCGAATTAAACGATATAAATAAAATCAGAGAAAATAAAATTTGCACGGAAGGAGTGTCACAACATCAATTCACATATTCAAGAAAAACGGACATGACATATTCGCCACTTTAATCATTTAATCACATAATACAATCATGACATATACTTTCTTTTTCGTACAAACGCAACGAAATCATAATAATATTATTTTCTCCAAAGGAGGAATCAAAATATAATATGCAAGGCATTAAACCATATGGTTCATACACCATTCATGTTATCAAGTCATACTATACATACATCATCATATAATAAAAACAATGGATTATATACAAGTATAATCTATATACAAAAATATGAGTTCGAATGCGGACACAAAACCCCCAGTATTACAATCAGAGCATCGACTCAAAATCAAAAAGTAACAGACTACAAATATAAGTCGTCCGCTAACCTGTGCGCCTCGCACTATCATCTTCGGTACCTGAGTGATACCATATCAAGCATCATTTCAACATAAGGGTAAGAATTCCAACAAAAATAAAGTATGTAATTAAAGCAATGCATAAAATATAAATATTAGGAATCCTTCACCTTACATAAACATATATGAATATTAGTAACATATTTATTTCACCTAATCACACACTTGGTAATTACTTAAGAATCAATCCGAGAACAATTCCGACACATAAACCACACGATTAATCCAATTTACATAAACTCATAATATAACAATTATGCATGTGACTCATGACACGATGCAAAGAATGTGAATGCGGTACCGACTTGTGGACCCAAGGTTCCACCGCCTATATTTCCACATAGGATCAAGGCCTCTACGTCTATTTCCTATTTAGGATCAACGTCTATAATTGTGAACCCAAAGTTTCACCGCTTATATTTCCACATAGGATCAAAGCCTCTACGCCTATTTCCAATTAAGGATCAACGTCTATAAAATGTGAACCCACCATTTCACCGTCTATGTTTCAAGACCAACCATGCCGTACAATGTACAATTGACCACTTGTATGCAATTAAGACCACTCCTGACCTTAACATACACATACCACATATTCCAACACAATGAAATACCAACAATTGTACATGCATTGCAATTATATTTAGACGTCAAGTAACATACAAGTTTAAACAAGTTACTTCATAAATATATTCAAAACATACACAATTTCGATCAGTCTCTGAAAATGTCGCAATCTCGGAAAAAAATAACTCAACCATAATTATCTACGCGTTTAACTTAGTTATTCCGTCAAATTTCATTAATTTCCGGATAACTAATTTTACCGCCTAAACCGGCTAATTCTAAACAAACACAATTCCGATCGGTCTCCGAAAACGTCGCAATCTCAAAAAAATAACTCGACCATAATTACCTACGCGTTTAACTTAGTTATCTCGTCAAATTTCATTAATTTCCGGATAACTAATTTTACCGCCTAAACCGGAGAAAAAAACGAAATCAAATGCAATAAAAACATACTAGATGTTTAGAGGAAGTCTAACCCTTATCGATTAATCTCCGGAACAAACTTTTAGATTTTCCCCTCTTCTCTTGAACCCTAGTTTTCCACTTTTCTTCTCTTCTGCTGCTGCACTTTTCTCCGTTTTTATTCTTTTTGTTTTCTAACTTACAACACTACTAATACTACTTTATTATATCACTAACTTTATTATATATATATATATATATATATATATATATATATATATATATATATATATATATATATATATATATATATATATATATATATATATATATATATATATATATATATATATATATATATATATATATATATATATATATATATATATATATATATATATATAATTTACTTTATTTAATAAAACTAAATTATATTATTTAATTAAATTAATCTTAATATAATTAAATAAATACTTTAATAATTCAATTATCACCAATTAATCAACCAACACACATATTAATATATACTCATCAAAATACGATATTATCTTATAAAAATAATTATTTTCCGATAAACCGAAAAAACCAAAATAATCAACTATAGGACCGAATAACTGACTAAATAATTATCAATTTACCAAAATAAATATCAACCGGTCATTTTTAGGAAATAATAATATAATATTATCATACCAAAATAATCATTTCTAATAAACCAGATAAACTCGATTAATCACATACTGGACCGAGTAGTATACTACCGACTAAGTAAATATAATTTATCAAGATAAATATTATTATATCGAATACTATTTCCCGGTCAAACCGATTAAATCCGACTTTATTTCAAACGGTCAAATTCCAATAATAATATTATTTCTAATATTATTGCTCCGGTAACTGACTCACATTAAATCTCCGGTTAACCGAATAAAATTCAACTCTACTTGATAATCCCATAGCACTTCTCAAACGATACCGACGATTTGATTAATTACCAAACTTTATCTAAATTAAATATTTAATCCTTATTTAATTTAATTAACTAATTAATTAAATTCGGGATGTTACAACTCTCCCCCACTTACAGATTTTCGCCCTCGAAAATACAACTGAGACAAACCACACTGAACCTGCTCATGTATCCGTCCACCCAACTCTCACTTCCACCAAGTAACATACGAAAGACACCAAAAGACGCGGGCATCTTCTTAACATCAAGATCCAACAAAACACAATGCCGAGGTGCAAGGCCCATACCATGCACTCGTCAATAAACTGACGACACCAAGAATAACCAAGTCGAGAACACACTGGTTCACCCGAGATTCCAGACACAACAAGGTCGTTACCATCACCACGGTAACACCCCCTTGATTCCTCATCCAGTGTAATTAATCAAAACCTCAAATCGTCCAATCACTCGCGCCTAACTGATTTGTGATACCTCACGCTTCCACTGCACACTCAGATAGCCTGCAACTATCTAACTTACGACCCTCACATCCAATTTCCATCCGCTTAATACTTACTCCAATCTCATCGTCCAAATAAACACATCTGAAACATACAACTATCATGATACATCACAAACCTCTAATCCATAAATTCTAAAATCTTCTCTTCGATTTCGATTGATCAACATCCATTGGACCCTAAAGATACGGCAGTATCCTACTTTCTCAAATCTTGTCCACAATCACTTAGGACTTTCAACCTCAAAAGCTTAACTCTGACGAAACCTCCTTGTTATGTCCCACTCAATTCTCACACCCTGTATCGACAACTGCACAAACTTTTCATTCAAGACGTCAACTATCACCTTCAACTTACCAAACAGGAACCCAATCCAAAAATCACTTTCTCGAAAATCTTAACCATTGTCGCAGTCTCATACCCTATTCCTTTGGAATTAACGGTAACTCATACTCTTGCAATAACCAAACAGTTCAAATCCATAACCACGACGTCATACTTCTCGAGTCCAACACGAATGCTATCGCAACCGGCTCTGATCGCAAGTACAATACTCTTTCTCATAAACCATAGATCATCTTAAAGTACTTGAGGCTGCCAAGCCGTCCCAAGATACTTCACCGCCAAAACTTATCTTAATCATAATCCAGTAATCCACCATGGTTATCAATAACCGACAAAATCCACATTGTAGAAGTACATGATTTCACTTCGACCCTCTAAACTTACATCTCAGTAATTACTTTCAAAACGACTCTGAATTCACCTCCTTAAATCCATTGATTCCTCAAACCAGATTTTTCCGACTTTCTTTAGTATCATCTACGATACTCTTAATGATCCCCACAATTAGATGCAGTCTCTTCACAAACCGTACTCAACATCGAATCATTTCCAACAATTCAAATCTTGACCTCTCATAGTCCCTACATACATACAACTAAAATCTTCATGTTTCCAAACGAATGCAACCGCATCAAACTTTAACTCAAACGTCCGACAAAATCTTCTCATGAAAGCTCTGCTGTTCCAAGTCACAATTTACACTTATGAGCTCTACGCCAAAACACTCCTTAAGTCCAAAATGAAACATCTCGATACACTGCACCGAACTAAGCACCACCAAAATAAATGTGTCACTTAATCTCTTCATAACTCATAATAATCCACTTCACACTGCAAAGTCCAAATAACAACTTAACCTCTCTAGTCAACAATATCCATAACAAAACCAATTTATGAAAGGTCTTCAATCGAATTCAATATAAAAACCATCCAAAACAAGGAAACTTATATTTCTTAGAAATAACTTCTCGGACTTCCACAAGGTGAAAATCAAATCTTCACGGCTACTCGGAATGTCGCCAATCCATAATGCTTATTCCAGAATCAATTATCCATAGACACAATTGTAACTCTTATAGCTACTCATGAGAGCACTGTTTATATATTTTATAATTATGCACGGTGTATTAGTCATCCTACCGATATAACCGAATACTCGTCATAACTATACCTTATCCCAAACATCCTTCTGAATATTCTTCAGCCTTCACACGAACTGTCGATAAACAACCTTCAAATCAAACTCACTAAATACAACAGCTCTCAACGACTGATTCCTCCAAATATCACTCCCCAAGAGTAGATTTTTATCCTCAACATTCATTCTGATCCTTCATTTGAAGTGACCCACAACCTCGGCAATTTCGTTCTCCGCGAATAACACAACAGGCGCATTCCACGGCAACTCATTAGAACGAAGAAACTTCTCCTCAAACAAATCCTCAAGTTGAATCTTCAACTTTCTCAATCTAGAAGCAGGCCTCTTATAGGCATCCCTTTAATTCGAACTAGTTCTAGTAACAAAACCCATTAAGACTTCACCTTGCACACTCACACTGTTCCACTTACTTCATCACAAAACACTTCATAAAAAAAATATTACATCCAATATGTCACATGCCTTTATCTTGCTCTCACCAAGATCCAAATCTCTCGTTACACAAACCATAACGCTTCTCTTCTTGCCGACTCAACTAATTTCACACACTGTTAAGCTGGCACAATAAGTCCATCCCATCCAACACTATCTCGACTACTATCAACAAGAGATTAGGGTGATCAGTTGCTCAATTTGTCAATAGATAGTCAACATTCATAACGGTGGCATCAACCATCGTTACCAAACCACAACAGCGTCTTCAATCTTACTCTTCAAGCTACTTAAACATAACCATGCTTGAAGCATCAACTGCTCGGCAATACTTACATCTTAAAATCTGTGGTATACAAAACCAACCTCTTGCACAACACTTCATAGAAGCAACTTCTCCCCCACTTATTTCACACGTACCTCTGCAGACAACGAAAAGGAAACAAGCAAGTACCGAAAGTGTTTCACACACATGTCGTATACCAAAAGGGAGTAAACACATAAACAACCTGGCCGATAGACCGACCTGCTCTGATACCACTATTGTAACACCCCTTCTAATAAACCACGAATTAAACGATATAAATAAAATCTGAGAAAATAAAATTTGCACGAAAGGAGTGTCACAACATCAATTCACATATTCAAGAAAAACGGACATGACATATTCGTCACTTTAATCATTTAATCACATAATACAATCATGACATATACTTTCTTTTTCATGCAAACGCAACGGAATCATAATAATATTATTTTCTCCAAAGGAGGAATCAAAATATAATATGCAAGGCATTAAGCCATATAGTTCATACACCATTCATGTTATCAAGTCATAATATACATACATCATCATATAATCAAAACAATGGATTATATACAAGTATAATCCATATACAAAAATATGAGTTCGAATACGGACACAAAACCCCCAATGTTACAATCAGAGCATCGACTCAAAATCAAAAAGTAACGGACTACAAACATAAGTCGTCCGCTAACCCGTGCGCCTCGCACTATCGTTTTCGGTACCTGAGCGATACCATATCAAGCATCATTTTAACAGAAGGGTAAGAATTCCAACAAACATAAAGTATGTAATTAAAGCAATGCATAAAATATAAATATTAGGAATCCTTCACCTTACATAAACATATATGAATATTAGTAACATATTTATTTCACCTAATCACACACTTGGTAATTATTTAAGAATCAATCCGAGAACAATTCTGACACATAAACCACACGATTAATCCAATTCACATAAACTCATAATATAACAATTATGCATGTGACTCATGACACGACGCAAAGAATGCGAATGTGGTACCGACTTGTGGACCCAAGGTTCCACCGCCTATATTTCCACATAGGATCAAGGCCTTTACGTCTATTTTCCATCTAGGATCAACGTCTATAATTGTGAACTCAAAGTTTCACCGCTTATATTTCCACATAGGATCAAAGCCTCTACGCCTATTTCCAATTAAGGATCAACGTCTATAAAATGTGAACCCACTGTTTCACCGTCTATGTTTCAAGACCAACCATGCCATGCAATGTACAATTGACCACTTGTATGCAATTAAGACCACTCCCGACCTTAACATACACATACCACATATTCCAACACAATGAAATACCAACAATTGTACATGTATTGCAATTATATTTACACATCAAGTAACATACAAGTTTAAACAAGTTACTTCATAAATATATTCAAAACAAACACAATTCCGATCGGTCTCCAAAAGCGTCGTAGTCTCGAAAAAAAATAACTCAATCATAATTACCTACGCGTTTAACTTAGTTACCTAGTCAAATTTCATTAATTTCCGGATAACTAATTTTACCGCCTAAACCGGCTAATTCTAAACAAACACAATTCCGACCGGTCTCCGAAAACGTTACAATCTCAAAAAAATAACTCAACCATAATTATCTACGCGTTTAACTTAGTTACCCCCGTCAAATTTAATTAATTTCCCGATAATAATTTTACCGCCTAAACCGGAAAAAAAAACAAAATAAAATGAAATAAAAACATATTAGATATTTAGAGGAAGTCTAACTCTTACCGATTAATCTCCGGAACAAGCTTTTCAGTTTGATTCCAGAAATTTTCCCCTCTTCTCTTCAATCCTAGTTTTCCACTTTTCTTCTCTTCTGCTACTGCACTTTTCTCCGTTTCTATTATTTTTGTTTTCTAACTTACAACACTACTACTACTACTTTATTATATCACTAACTTTATTATATATATAATTACTTTACTTATATTATATATATATATTATAAAAACTATGATATATATATATTTTATATAACTACTGAACATACACGTAACATATTCATATATATATATATATATATATATATATATATATATATATATATATATATATATATATATATATATATATATATATATATATATATATATATATATATATATATATATATATATATATATATATATATATATATATATATATATATATATATATATATATATATATATATATATATATATATATATATATATATATATATATATATATATATATATATATATATATATAATTTAATTAAACTAATCTTAATATAATTAAATAAATACTTTAATAATTCAATTATCATCTATTAATCAACCAACACACATATTAATATATACTCATCAAAATACGATATTATCTATAAAAATAATTATTTTTCGATAAATCGAAAAAACCAAAATAATCAACTATCGATCGAATAACCGACTAAATAATTATTAATTTACCAAAATAAATATCAACCGGTCATTTTTAGGAAATAATAATATAATATTATCATACCAAAATAATCATTTCTAATAAACCAGATAAACTCGATTAATAACATACCGGACCGAGTAGTATACTACCGACTAAGTAAATATAATTTATCAAGATAAATATTATTATATTGAATACTATTTCCCGGTCAAACCGATTAAATCCGACTTTATTTCAAACGGTCAAATTCCAATAATAATATTATTTCTAATATTATTGCTCTGGTACTGACTCGCATTAAATCTCCAGTTAATCGAATAAAATTCAACTCTACTTGATAATCTGATAGCACTTCTCAAACGATACCGACGATTTGATTAATAACCAAACTTCATATAAATTAAATATTTAATCCTTATTTAATTTAATTAACTAATTAATTAAATTTGGGCTGTTGCATTGCACCCCAAAATTTACCCTCTTGATGTGGGCTTATGTTTCATCATAAACATCTAATGGCATTGCACTCATACTTTGTGATAGGATCAAGATACTCTGGTTCTCAAGTTGTCTACAAGAGGTGCTAGTTGATAGTGTTGACAATTGGTGTAAGAAGGGATCTCTTTCTACCAAACTTTGAATTTATCAATCAACAAGGGGCCCTCATGTCTCAAGATCTTTTCATCTAGCAGAGGTTTGAAGTTTGTATTAATTTAAAAGAAGAATCACTCTCCTTTGAGGAACCAGTCAAAATTAGGGTTTGGTCCAAGTTGAAGTAATTGGGGTATAGATGAGTCAATTCATGAAAAATCATTCTCTTATCATCATTGTAATCAAATTTGTTCAAAGAGTCTCTCATGATGCCCAGTGGAATTAGGGTTTTGAAGCTTGATCATATATCTCCTAGTACATGGTACAAAACAAGGGTTTTTGATTTAATCAGGATTTCTCTAACTTTTTCACCAAAACTTGTTTCCATGATTCACCACATGTTATTAAGCATCTATGATTGAAAAATTAAGGTTCAATTTAGATTGGAAATGGTTCAATTGATCAAAAGGAGCAAATTGTTCATTTTGACCAAAGTCAATAAAATCAGGAGTTGACCAAGTAGACTTTTGGTCAACCATCAATTTAAACATCCTCCTTTCATATTTCATACCCAAATTCATCTTTGATGAGAAGTGATTAATTTGAGTGTAACTTGTT
The DNA here is from genome assembly GCA_948472305.1 of Vicia faba. NCBI lineage: Eukaryota > Viridiplantae > Streptophyta > Magnoliopsida > Fabales > Fabaceae > Vicia > Vicia faba. The sequence continues at coordinate 195,920,351 of OX451739.1, read as the reverse complement.
CAAGAAGTAACTTAAAATTTGAAAAAAAAATATTCTAAGTGTCAAGATGACTTCTCTTGGGCAAGTCACGCGCGTAATTTCATCAAACACTTGGCGTGCCATTTTATGGAATCAATTTCTTGTGACACAAGCCTAAATTTGAAAAATTAAGAAGAACATTTTGTTGTCTTATATAAGAGCTTCTAATTTAACTCTGAATCATCCAATTTGGCCAAAATTTGAGTGAGTTATAATGTCTCAAAGTTGGTACCTCAAGGTTGGCTTCATGCACACCATGCATGCCCATGCACGCGCGCGCCCTACAGGCCAACCAATTCCTTTTCCCTAACTGGGTGCTAGAACATATTACTCATTTCATGATCGTTTTCAAAAATTAAAGGCACGTTTTGTTCTCTATCAAGAGGTCTTTTGAAAGGCCTTTATTTGGCCCAAAACGCACGAAGGAATTTTAAATGGCCTAAGCATAAAGTTAGCTGACCAGAATTATGGACAACCACGGCCATGTTGCAGAATTTTCATAAGTCCGATTTTGATTGATGTCAAGTTACATTTAGCATGTGTCTAGCAAAAATGGTTGCATTCTTTTCTTGTCAAATGAGTCCAAGCAAAGCACGCATGAAGCATGACCATATCCTCTCAAATTTTGCCAAAAATAGCAAGATCATCTCATCTAATTTTTGGCCCATGTGCACACTCTTTCCACCTCACCATTCTCACGATATTCCCTCTGATTTCATCTCCTTTTACACTCCCCAAAACGCATCCTGTAGTAGGCAAAAAGAAGATAAAACGCAGCCTGCCTTTGGCCATTCTCAAAATTTTTGAAATGCGACACTTACCCTCCAACGGTTATCAAAATATTTTACACTCTTGCCCTCACTCCAGAGCGGCTATATAAGCACACTTCATCATTCGTTTCAAGACACGCAAGAGATACACAAAGACCAGATCTGAAAATTTCTCATTATCCTCAAAATTCCCTTCTCTCCGAAGCTTCATTCTCCTTCATGATTTCTTCCTTTATTCATGTTCATTGAAGTTTCAGAGCAAGGATTCAAGGTTTTTCTTGTTGATCATAGGCACTAGTTTGATTTATTTTCCAACTCAAGAGGTAAAAATCAGATCTCGATTTCTCTCAATGTAGTTTGATTTGGAGTTTAAGATCTTGAATGCATGCTCATAGTTGGCCAAACAATAGGTTTGATGTATAAATTTGTTTGAATTTGAAGAATAGATCATTTTTTAACTTCTGAATAATTCATATTCAGTGAGTTTTTTCAATTTTCGCATCCAGATTTCTAATTACCCAGTCAATCTTTTTGAGATCTATAAGTAACATGATAAAGATGATGGACCTGGCTTCGTTTTGAGCTTCGAATCACTTATTTTGGTGGAGAAATGAAGTAGAAATCTTGAGTAGAACATAGGAGCTTGAGACTGTAAAACGCGCATTTTAGGTTTGTCTCAAGTAAGAAGACGATGGTGTGGCTGGATCTGATTCGTCCATTTGAGTTTTAATGCAATTTCATAATTTTCTTTTTTAATTGTTTTCTATGATTTTATTTTGTGATCAAAACATTTTCAAAAATTCTAAAAAAAATTACCATAGGTTGATCTTAATTTCTAGTATTTGTCATAATTTTTCTGGAATTTTTAAAAATCATTTGATTGGTGAAAAAATTTGTGCATTAATTAATCTTGTTTAATTGATTTTATTTTGCATAACATTTTGTTAATTTTTGTTCATGACCTTTCCTTTGTACAAAAATTATATAAAAAATATTTTAGACATTTTGATTAATTTATTTTAGGTTTATGAATTTTATTTTAGAATTTTCCTTTTTCTAGTTGATTAATTAATTAATAAGATTTAATTGCTTCTTATGTTTTGTCAATTATTTTAACCATATTGTTAAAATGTAGAAAATTCCCCAAAAAATCATGGATGCTTATTTTTAATTCTAGTATTTGAATATAACTTTGGTTGAATATTTTTATAGCTTTTGATGGGAATTTTATTTTGAAAATGTGAATATTTGTTTAATTGTTTAATAGTTTGAATTTGATTTTATTTTTGACTTTTCTTTAATTCTAAAAATGTGAAAAAAAATATGTCTTATGATCTTTAGGGTTTACTTGTGATTTGTATGATCTTGGTTTGAATTGTTTGAATTTTTATCTTATCTAATTAATATTTAAGATTAAAATTCAAATAATTAGGGTTTTGTGGCTTACATTGCAAGTTTTATTTTCAAAACCAATTTGCCTTGAGTTTTCATTAGAATTTGGGTCTTGTTTATGGTTCATGGATGTATTGAGTATCTAAAAACCATATCTATTGAATTATTTGACTTGATTGAATATCTTTCCTCAAATTATTTTGAAAGCTTGTCTAGTTTGGTAGTTTTGCCAACTAGTTTTGATTCTTAAGCCTCTCTTGATCTTCTCCTCTACTATCCATGAACTTCAAACTTGTTTTATGACCTCTACACATCTCAAAAATGTTAAGGAAATTTTGGTTTAAATTATTGAAGTCCTTTTCTATTTTTGATGGATTTTTAAAGTGAAATGACCAATTGATGTTGCATTTCTTTGTTGCAATTTGTTGTATGGCCAATGAAATTATGTGAGGCCTATAGTTTAGCATTTATGATCATATTGATTCTGTTTTCTCACACCAATTCAAGCCAATCCTCTTGACTTCTCATAATTGGTTGATGAGCACTTTGTGATCCATACCTCCTAAGAGATGTTCTTTTTGTGAATTTTGCTTTGAGTTTTGAATTTTTGTCTTGAGTTTGAGGTTATCAAATGACCAATTATAACATTTTGGGGAATGATACATCAAGGATAGTCTCATAAATACTTGATATCACTTGACCTCTAATGTTTGAATCATTTTATTCTATTTTAAACTTGATGATCAAGCCTTCATTTTCTTTTGTATTAGAGGTAAAGGGAATGCACTTGTGCAACCCATAAGAGATCAATCTCTTTTATTTTTATCATCTTCTCCCATATTTTGGAGACTTGAGTTCATCATTGAATCATTCAAGTTCTCATTACTAGTTCTCATTACTTGCCTATCTTTGTCAATTTGGTTTATCATCCTCTCCCTTAGTTGTTTTCTTTTCCTTTGCATTCTTGCATCTTAAAACTAACTTTTTCTTGGAAAATCATAAAACATCTCTAATAAACTTAAAACTTTGTTTAAAAGGTAAAAAATAAAAACCAATCTTACTTGTTCGTGCGCCTCTTGGCTTTTGTTTTAGATCTTGTCAGATTGATGTTTTTCCATCCTTGCCATGACTTTTTGTTATCGTTTAGTCGATGTTTCGCCATCACATATTTGTTTGAAGCCGGTGTTTCTCCATCGCATATGTTTGCTATCCTACTTTGATTCTCAATATCATAGTAGGTGTGATTGTTTTATCATTTGGTTTATTTATGTTTTTCCATCTATGCCATGATACCCTGTTATCTTTTAGCCGATGTTTCGCCATCGCATATTTGTTTGAAGTTGATGTGTCGCCATCGCACATGCTTGTTATCCTACTTCGATTCTCAATATCATTGCTAGGTGTGATGTTTTGTTCTCTGGTTTATTGATGTTTCATCATCTTTGCCATGTTATATTCCTAACTCTTAGTCGATGTTTCGCTATTGCACATTCTTTTAGTCGGTGTTTCACCATCGCACATGTTTGTTATCCTACCTTGATTCTCAATATCATTGTTAGGTGTAATATTTTGTCATCTGGTTTGTTGATATTTCGTTATCTTCGCCATGTTACTTTGTTATCATTCAACCGATGTTTCGCCATCGCATTTGTTTGTTGTTTTATCTTATATTTTGCCATCTTGACTATTTCCTTTGTCTTTCTTAACTAAAAAACACAAACCAACCAAAATATATGAGCCGAACTACGGCTGCTCTGATTCCTTAAAAGGGATACGTAGGCACTGGGGTAGGGCTCAAGAGAGCACAACTTTTATTTTCCCTACATTCTTTTCACCTTTCTTTTGCATGCATTCCATGTACAACTTAGATATAGATTTTTACACACCCATTAGCTTAGACAACAAGAGTGGATACCGTAGAGTACTACGGGCGTATTGGGTGCTAATAACTTCCCCTCGCATAACAGACTCCCTTACCCGATCTCACGGTCGCAAGATCGTGATTTCACCCTTCTCAGGTTTTCTCGATGTTTACCTTTCCATTCTTGCGGGATAAAAGATATTCGGTGGAGACTTCATTGATTTTATTATCAGATGACGGTTCGGCCAGGTTCTTTCAAACATACAACATATAACCTTGAAGATTTTTTTATGTATTGTAATTCATTCTAAAGAATAATGTGCACGAGTTTAGAGCGGCTACAGATGAGATAAATTTATGATAAAATTTAATTAACGGTTATTTTATAGTAAAATCTGATTATTTAAATATTCAGTTATTAAAAAAACCAAAGAAATAGATACTGAACATTGGTTGCAATTTACAGTATGTTTAGGAATAAAATTCTCAATGTTGTCAATCGAGGAAATCAATAAATTATGTAATATCTTTGATTGACAGTATATGAAGGTTATTCCAAAATATAACAATGGTCTTGCAAAAGGTGGAAACAACACCAACAACATCATCATTATGTGAGATAGATTGCAAGAGTAGGAAAAATATTTTGTTCAGGGTTGGTGTTTTGAAGAACAACATACAACATAGAACCTTGAAGATTTTTTATGTATTGTAATCCATTCTAAAGAATGATGTGCACGAGTTTAGAGCGACTACAGATGAGATAAATTTATGATAAAATTTAATTAACGATTATTTTATAGTAAATCTGATTATTTAAATATTCAGTTATTAAAAAAAACCAAAGAAATAGATACTGAACATTGGTTGCAATTTAGAGTATGTTTAGGAATAAAATTCTCAATGTTGTCAATCAAGGAAATCAATAAATCATGTAATGTCTTTAATTGACAGTATATGAAGGTTATTCCAAAATATAATAATGGTCTTGCAAGAGGTGAAAACAATACCAACAACATCATCATTATGTGAGATAGATTGCAAGAGTATGAAAAATGTTTTGTTCAGGGTTGGTGTTTCGAAGAACAACATACAACATAGAACCTTGAAGATTTTTTATGTATTGTAATCCATTCTAAAGAATGATGTGCACGAGTTTAGAGCGGCTACAAATGAGATAAATTTATGATAAAATTTAATTGACAATTATTTTATAGTAAAATATGATTATTTAAATATTCAGTTATTAAAAAAACCAAAGAAATAGATATTGTACATTGGTTGCAATTTACAGTATGTTTAGCAATAAAATTCTCAATGTTGTCAATCGAGGAAATTAATAAATTATGTAATTTCTTTGATTGACAGTATATGAAGGTTATTCCAAAATAAAACAATGGTCTTGTAAGAGGTGGAAACAACACCAAAAGCATCATCATTATGTGAGATAGATTGCAAGAGTAGGAAAAATGTTTTGTTCAGGGTTAGTGTTTCGAAGAACAACATACAACATAGAACCTTGAAGATTTTTTATGTATTGTAATCCATTCTAAAGAATGATGTGCACGAGTTTAGAGCGGCTACAGATGAGATAAATTTATGATAAAATTTAATTAACAATTATTTTATAGTAAAATATGATTATTTAAATATTCAGTTATTAAAAAAACCAAAGAAATAGATACTGAACATTGGTTGCAATTTAGAGTATGTTTAGGAATAAAATTCTCAATGTTGTCAATCGAGGAAATCAATAAATTATGTAATGTCTTTGATTGACAGTATATGAAGGTTATTCCAAAATATAACAATGGTCTTGCAAGAGGTGGAAACAATACCAACAACATCATTATTATGTGAGATAAATTGCAAGAGTAGGAAAAATATTTTGTTCAGGGGGTTGGTGTTTCGAAGAACAACATACAACATAGAACCTTGAAGATTTTTTATGTATTGTAATTCATTCTAAAGAATGATGTGCACGAGTTTAGAGCGGCTATAAATGAGATAAATTTATGATAAATTTAATTAACGATTATTTTATAGTAAAATCTGATTATTTAAATATTCAGTTATTAAAAAAACCAAAGAAATAGATATTGTATATTGGTTGCAATTTACAGTATGCTTAGGAATAAAATTTTCAATGTTGTCAATCGAGGAAATTGATAAATTATGTAATGTCTTTGATTGACAGTATATAAAGGTTATTCCAAAATATAACAATGGTCTTCCGAGAGGTGGAAACAACACCAACGGCATCATCATTATGTAAGATAGATTGCAATAGTAGGAAAAATATTTTGTTCAGGGTTGGTGTTTCGAAGAACAACATACAACATAGAACCTTGAAGATTTTTTATGTATTATAATTCATTCTAAAGAATGATGTGCACGAGTTTAGAGCGGCTACAAATGAGATAAATTTATGATAAAATCTAATTAATGATTATTTTATAGTAAAATCTGATTATTTAAATATTCAGTTATTAAAAAAACCAAAGAAATAGATACTGAATATTGGTTGCAATTTAGAGTATGTTTAGGAATAAAATTCTCAATGTTGTCAATCGAGGAAATCAATAAATTATGTAATGTCTTTGATCGAATGTATATGAAGGTTATTCTAAAATATAACAATGGTCTTGCAAGAGGTGAAAACAACACTAACAACATCATCATTATGTGAGATAAATTATAAGAGTAGAAAAAATGTTTTGTTCAGAGTTGGTGTTTCGAAGAACAACATACAAAATAGAACCTTGAAGATTTTTTTATGTATTATAATCTATTCTAAAGAATGATGTGCACGAGTTTAGAACAGCTACTGATGAGATAAATTTATGACAAAATTTAATTTATAGTAAAATTTGATTATTTAAATCTTCCGTTATTAAAAAAACCAAAAAAATAGATACTTTATTTTACAAATAAAGAAAAAGTTAAACAACGACAGCACATCGAATTAAATTGTCAAACTGGGATTACTTGAGATCCTAGCTTTATGGTTTCTAAGTTTTAGTTGAGTCTGTTAATATTTGTAATTAGTTTGTTAGTTTTTGTTATTTTTTTATTTTGAGTTTCACTTTTTTTATAAGGTAATAATAAGTTTTTAGTTTCTCTGAATATTTTAAATTTCGTTTTTAATTTTTCTAAAAAAATTTTTTAAAGATTAATTTTTTTAAAAAATTAAATTTTAATTTTTGGTTCATCCTACAATTTAGTGACGGTTTTTACATTTTAACGAATATTTTAATAACGATCGTTTTTATTTAACAACGAAATTAAACATCATTTTAACTATAATTTTGTTACGAGGAATAAAAATTAAAATTTAATATTTTAAAAAATCATTTTTTAAAAGAAAAATTAAAAAAAACTAAAAACAAAATTTAAAATAGTTAAAAAAACCAAAAACTTATTTAACCCATTTGAAACTTCTTTATTCTACTCTATACTTTTCAACTGATAAAATTTTCTTTTCTTTTCTGTTATTCTCTGTTAATGAAAAACTAATCAATATGTAAGTCATATAATTATTTTCCAACTAATAAAATTTTCTTTTCTTTCTTTTTTTTCTCTGTTAATGAGAAAATTAATCAAACTATTGTAGAATATATTTCTTAATTTAAAAGGGGATACAATCTTAACGACATTCATTTTTTTTGTCACTATTGTTAGCCATACTATTGGTTAGAAATATCCACTAATTGACCAAGTGAGTCTTTTATCCCAATCACATTTTTTATCCATAAAGTTTGAACTTGAGATCTAACTGACACATTTTTTTCTTCCTAAAAACATTCATTTTAATTAAGAGTACTATTTTTATATGCATATGATTATAATTATTATTTTTCTAAATTTTTTTTACATTTATATATAAATAAAATGAATACTACTATCAAAAATTTAATCTTACAGTAGTAATTTATACTTATTTAAATTATAATTATTAATTGATTTTTAATATTTACCATCTCATTTTTTAGTTAATATTGTTTTATGACTTTTGAAATTCTGGATGTTAATATCGATGTTTTAATATCAAAATAATGTCAAGACAGATGTTACAATATTTGTTGATAGATTGAACAGATTTATCAAAATATAAGTGATACTGAAATTAAAATTGCAGAAAGAGAAATCGCCATCTCACTCTTTAAATTACCTCAATGATATCTAACAGTCACAATCTCAGTGATTGCATAAAAAATAATTCAATAAGAATATTACAGTTCCAATACAAACTCAACTCTTTTGTTTAAAAGCTTCATGAGTAAGAACAATACTCAACTCATTATCTAAATATTTCTGAGTGAAAACATTGCGTCTACCACAAGTATCAAAAGATACAAGGATGACTTACAACTACACAAGAGACTCTCAAATTCTTAAGACTTTAAGCTTCCCCTAATTTTACAATTGTTGAAAGATTCAATTACATTAGGTTATGTCTTCTCTTTAAATACATATCTACAGTTCATGGACTTCGAAATCTGCATCCAGATATTTCTTGATCCACGAACTGAGTGATGCACCAATTGTGCAGCAAAATCTCCTTAAATCTTGGAACAAACAATACAAAATTTTCGAAATTGTCTCAAGGCCTAATTCAGTAACTTATGTATAGCTGGAGATATAAAACTTGTTCTAGATTAAATATTCTTGACCTGCGAAATTTACTAAAACATATCCAAAAGGAACATTATAAAATCCAATTAAATCTGTCAAGATTTAAAACAGCAGCGCCTGTTGTACCAGACCAAGATGTCATGACATCTGCCTTCGACATCTAATTGAAAATACATAGCAGCTGAACTGTTATGACAATTGATGCAGATGTTATAATATCTTTGCTCAACACCAGTAAAATCATGTTTTAGCAAAATTATGTTAATCTTAAAACGATGGAACTAACTTTTTATACACATTAAGACAAATAATAAATTTTATTACTTTAGATAGAATTATTTTTATTTTCTATAATATTTTATTTAATGATTTATTTATTTCACATATAATAATAATAATAATAATTAAGATAATATTATTAATGAGCAAATAGAAATAACATTTTTATATATGTAACAATTAAAAAATATAAAAAAATAGTTTGTATTCCTTGAATCAAGGTCATAGCTTTGTCACTAGATGCACGCTATAATCATTCGAACTGACTTATCATTGAAGCGGGTGCTCCACCAACCAAATCTAGTCGGATAAATGACGAAGTGGTCCAATTCAACGAGATGTATGAATTTGATGTTTCTTACGAGTCAAGAAAAGATCTGAAGGCATAATTTTTTGCAGATTTCAATTCGTAGTACAAATGACTTCAGGCACGCCAGACTTAGAGTTGCCATTAAGTACAATAAAATTAGGGTTGAGACGATTGACTTCTAGGGGATGGGCATTTAAGACATATGAATTTTCATATATTTGTTGATAATGGAGAGTCACCGCCATCAGACTCATTCATTATGTTCTCAGAGATAATTTCTATATTTGTCATATTAAAAGAAGAAAGTTAATCAACATATGTAAGAGAATGGACTAGAAATGGTACCTGAGTAAAGAAGTAGAGCAAAGAAACAACTAGACATAAGAGAAATTCGAAAATGAGGATGAACCAGGAACAATGGATCTAAATAGAAAGGCCAAGTGGCAAAACCATTGGTCACCCGATCTTAGCAAAGAAGAAAGAGCATAAAATAAGTTCCAGTTGGAAGAGAGAACAAAAATTATTTGAAAGTACAAGACAACTTTTATATAATGAAGCAAGATGGGTGAATCAATGCTACAAAGCAAAAGGAAATGGGAGGACGAAAATAAACAATCATATTTCACATATAAAAGATAACGAGTGCATTCGATAATCCTAAGAAGAAGCGGCACCTAACCTACGAACCTAAAGTCATGTGTGAGGAAAAACTTATGAAACATCTCAATGATTACACTAACATTTAATGCAATTGTCTCCAACTCTCTTCAACTCCTCAACACAAGAATCCTACTAAAGGTATCCTACTCAACAAGAACCCTACTAAAGGTATCCTACTCAGTTCCTTGAAAAATTTCTCGTACATCACTCCATGATACTCCATTCGTTTCAAAATGATCGTCGCTTTAGAAAATAAATTTTGTTTCAAAATAATTGTCACTTTCACTAATGATTACTATTTTTTCAATTGTGTCTTTTACTTTTTACTCTCTACACTACTTCCAATACATTAATAGGATTAATTTTATAAAAGTGTAATATTTTATGACAACATCATTGCATTCCTTAATTTATATCCAAAAACTTTAAACAACAATTATTTTAAAACGAAGAAAGTAAATTTTAAAATATTTAAGATCGGCCACAACTCCAATGTTACATATGCCCGATTATCGCCAAAAATATAAAATTCATCAAATAAATAATAAAGAAGTATGATTCTATTTGTAATTCACTACCTGTTTTTATTCATTCACTAATTTTAATGTTAAAATGTTATCTTTGTTGTCATCCGACACATTCGCATCAAAACAATCTTTACCGCCACATTAAAAATATTCATAAATTTAATTTTTGAAAGGAACAATTTTCAATATTAAATGTGGTTATAAAGACGCGTTTTAATAATTTTAAAAATAAAAATTTGAGTTGAAATACTGAATGAAACAGATTTAATAATTTAAATGCAAATATTTAAAATTAAAAATAAAGTACTATAGTGTATCCTAGCATGTGTCTCTAATAGAAATGTTAGCATATTTTTTAATGGATTGCAAATATCGCTGTCACGGTCAGTCTATATCCCCGACAACTATGGGTTGCTACTTTTTGCAACTTAACCACTTCTAAAGAAAAGTTCAACTCACATGATACATTTCGATTTTTGTTAAACTAGTCCTATCAAGATTTAAAGAATCAAGATCAAAACTATTCTTTACTAAAATTTATAATATACGTAACAATCATTTTAGAGAACGACTTAGATATTAATTCAAAATTAAGATATTACCAAAAAAGTCAATAAAATATCACTTCCACCTAGGGTTCATTAATTATCTTCTGTTGCTTCATTGTTTTATGCTTTGGTCCCATAACTTGATTCCAAAAGCTGTAAAAATAAATGTGTTTTTCTTTTTCTTTCTATCTTATTCTTTGTTTTATTTGGATACCTTTTAGATTCCTTCTACGAGGTTTACAATAAGTCAAAGGTTGTCTTTGTTCAACTATCATCATGATCCATACCCTTTCATACTAATGCTATACTTGGATTATGTGTTGGCTATATTCATCTTAATTAGAGTCATGAGAGTATCTTATACTGTCCCAACATTCTTCAAGCTATATGACCTATTTAAAGGACATTGGGGTTTAGAGTTCTAATCTACTAGGGGTCAAAATGTTTATAGATGATATTATATAGTATACTAATACTAGATACACTAGTATCGTATGTAATTTGTGTGATTTTCTATGAAAATGTCACATGCTATCGTAGTTGTCATCAAATTGGAGGAAAATATCTCATAATATTGAATGATTGAAGAATTGAATAAATGGTCGGTTTTATAAGAAAATTAGCCATTTGCTAACAAAGAAACAACATATTATTGTCAACTTTAGTTAACTAACTCTACTATACCCCCTCTCTCAAAATATAAGCAAAAGTTCTCGTACCATTTCTTAGATTATGACAGACTTATTTAGAGTAAGTGAATAGATTTTCAATTAAAAAATAATTTTTTAAATATAGATATTTAAAAATTTATTTAAAAAATAATATTGAGCAGAAGATTTTTAGCTTAGATTAAAATAATAGTTTAAACGAATCTAGTTATTGAAAACTCGGATATGCACAAGCCGTATGAAATTAAGATAATGATAAAATCAATCACATACTAATATTTAAATTAATAATTTATGTCAAACACAACGGTTTCTTATTTTCAATAAGTTTAAACAAAAATATAAAATATTGCAATTTGTCAAACATTTGGTGTGCATTCGACTTTTTCAGAATTTTTCCTTTGAGTTGTGTTGATATAAAACCACTTATAATCAAAGTGATTATAAGCTAATCAACACACCACTTTAAATAAAACAGTTGTAGAAAAATTCTTACGAGTCAATCGATCAAACAATGCTATTCGATAAATTACGTAATAAAACAGAAGCGAGTAAAGAGATAATAGAGAGCGGCACAAGGATTTGTTTACACAGTTCTGTACTTTCGTCCTCGCGCGTGAATACGTCTGCGCTAAATTTCAATTTGGAATTAGGATACTTTCTTACTATGCAAAAGTATGATTACAAGATAAGTGCTTAAGAGCAACCCTACAAACCATAATTGTTTGATGTTGATTCAACCCCTTCTCTTCCTTTGATATACAACAAAACCAAGACACAATAACATGTCAATTGATTAAACGGATCTTGCTACTCCTTTGTATACTTTATCTCCAAAGCTTTCGCGCACCATCAATTGCACCTATTACAACACAAGACTTCAATTTGATTCGTCATTCTCACGCTACTTCCTTTGCGTAAAGGTCCTTTGCGTTCTTTATCTCCAAAGGTTTTTCCTATGCTGCAACCCTCTCTTGAATGTCTTGCACGAAAACTCTCAAATCAATCAACGATCTTGGAGGACAAGCCCATGATTTTTTCAGATGAAGACCCCTGCAAATCTCAATCCAATATTCTCGGCTACACAAGAACCAAATTCGACGTTATAAAACCTCGTCTAGATGGAACCTCAAAAAAGATTATTATGTGTGATTTTTTAGTGTGTATGAATAGGTTAGAGGTTGAAAGTGTAGAGCAATTGCAGGAAATTTTTATGGTATCGTCGAGTTGGAATGATGTATAAACGATATATTTATAGTTGTGGAAGTTTAGATGCAACAAGGAGATTTTCGAAATTAAAAAGAATTAAAAAATTGACCCAATCAATAGTATGTGTCAACCTAAAAATCATATGTGTCGACACATAAGATAAATTTTAAATGTATGTGTCGACCTGAAAATGGATGTGTCGACCTAAGCATGGCAGTAGCTTTAAGCCTTTAAAAAAGAAGTACATGTGTCGACCTGAAATCCGTATGTGTTGACACATAAAATAAGAATTTCTGTAATTTCTTAAAAGCTTCAGTATGTGTCGACCTGAAATACGTATGCGTCGACACATGCAATAAAAATTTATAGAGACTATTTTTTCAAGACTTTGATCTATTTCAAAATAATTTTTAATGGTTCCTAAGACCCTTAATGCAAAGGAGTGCCACAAGACATAGAAATATCGTCCAATATACAAAAGTGCTAAATTTTCATAATTTTAACATCAGACAAATTATCTAATGGTGAAGTTGTACTCACATACTCCCCCTTTCTTATGATGGCAAAACTTGCGACGATGCATTTCATGTAGTTATCGAAGGCTCCTCCTGACTGTGTACTTTCCAACTTTATCTCAAATATGCTTCTCCCCCTTTGACAATATCAGAAGAAAAGATAGCAAAATCGTGAGAAGTATCATATTCCAATACAAATGTTAATATATCACTCAGAGGCGTTTTTTCATAGAAAAGCAATAATCACACACACACACACACACACACACATATATATATATATATATATATATATATATATATATATATATATATATATATATATATATATATATATATATATATATATATATATATATATATATATATATATATATATATATATATATATAAAATATAATGATGCGAAATTGATAAATAACAAGAAAACAATATTACAACATATATAATGCAATGCAAGATGAATAATGAATGTGATGCAAGAGAAAAAATTTTAAGTTGCTTCTATAACGTCACGATTACGTAACACATCATAATGGAACTCCCGATATCGCATACGCGTGTGCCTAACATAGAGACAAGAACATGTCACTACTAAAACCAAAATGAAAATGTTTGTCATAATATGTGACCAACTACAACAAGAAACATATATTGCAAATAACACGCATACAATTAACTCAAGCACAAATGCAATAAATAAACTTAATAAAAACACATGCGTACACAACAAGAACAAACTTATACAAATGTTAAAGAATTAATACATGAAATCATTATAAGCAAATACATTGAGAACAAACAATGATTATCAATCAAAATTTTTGGAAATGAACATTCATGGTTTTCATCATTTGAGAACATATCAAGCATTTTTAACCAACACGTAACATGCATTAAGAAAAGTCTTACTTTCAAGGAGAAATTTGAAACGATATTACCTCACTCTTGATGGAACAAAAGTTTAACTCACATGCTGTAAAATACTCAAATGAAAGGTTAGAGTAAAAGTATAAAGTGCAAACGACAAAGAAATTAAGCAACATTGGAGATATCGATAACCCTCAATTCCTCATGTTTGTTGAAAAATAGTTTGGTTGCAAATATTTTGTGAAAATATCGGCAAGTTTATTTTCAATATCAAAATGCTCGAACACAACATCCCCCTTTTTTAACATGATCGCGAAGGTAATTCCTCATACATGTGTTCCTTCCTTGAGTTACTTTATTTTGAGTCCGAGAAAGTAATTCAACTCCCCATAAGACTCATTTCAAACTCTCCATGCATAAGTTTAGAGAACTCTTTGACAAGTTCAATGTTAGTAGAATAAAATATAATATAATGTCAAATGTGTTATGCTTGATGTTTAATGAAGCTAAATATGCTTATGTGCACAAAAGTGTTTACAAAATAAAATACATGAAAATATAATATGATGAGGTCATCTCAAGTATATAAATTGATAAGTCACCATGATTATCAATTAAGAATTATTTTGCAAATGAATACTCATAATATATATATATATATATATATATATATATATATATATATATATATATATATATATATATATATATATATATATATATATCAAATATGTCATGTACTTAGAAAAATAAACGAGTAAAAGAGAGAACTTACTAACAAAGCAAAAATTGAATCGATACTACCTCACCGTACAATATGACGGAGGATGCACTTATATTTTACAAGGAACTCTCAAAAGAAAGTTGAACCAAATGCAAAGTATGCCACAAAGACTTTAGAAAACCACGATCTTACCACTTTTCACTTTGACAAAGTACTCAAAAGTATAACTTATGAAGAATCTAAGAAAGTCATTGATTTGATGATCATTCATTTTTATTGAACTTTCGTCTTTATCCTTTTCATGATAGTTATCTTTCTCCTCTTCATGTTTTACCGATTCAGATTGATCAATTCTTTCTTCGGTGTGATTGAGTATATCTTTTGAAGATACACCTATGTCATGAAATAAAATACCTTTTCTGAGTATTCTCGGATACAACACCAAAGGTAATTTATGTATCTTTTACCAATTAAACAATACTTCTTATTGATTTCTAGATCACATAATCCATCTTATTGCCACATCTACAATTGGATTAGAATATGTTATCCATCATATTCCTTGAGCCACCATCAATAGTATGGCCTTTCTTGCAACCATAGTGACGATTTAAATCTTCACCGTCACTAGAATCACTATCAATGTGCTCACCTTTTAAGAACCTTGAACAAGAAGTACTAAGAACTTCAGACTTTGTTCCTTCCTCCTTATTCATGAATTTATCCTTTTTCTTCCTCTTCTCAAGCTTTTTCTCATGCTTGTCTGAGCAAGTAAGTTCTTGCTCAAGTTTTTTAAACTTACCAAACAATATACTGAGATCAAGTGTTGTAAAATCATTCACTTTCTTGATCGCGGTAACCTTAAGTTACCAATTTCTAGTAAGACATCTCACAACTTTGTTAGTATCAATTGTATTGGAAATACGATTACCAAGTACACTCAAACTATTAATGAGATTTAATGTATTTTTCTTATCGTCATTATCCCATAGTGCATCCGGCTTAGGTGTGACAATGCCATTTACATCAGTTTGAGTAATAGCGTCACACGTACCCTTTTCATATGAATTAACATGAATGTGCATAAAAGTTTTCCAATAACTATATTTTTTCTTCCGAAAAGATTGGGGTTGTTTTGTAATCCCCTTTAGATTCTTACGCCATTTTCTAATAAGAGTTTCTAAACACAAAATTAATCGGAGCTCTAATATGACTTGTTAGACTATGACGAATTATCTAGAGGGGGTGTAAATAGATCCCCAATTAAAAAATTAACTTTCAAAGATAGGTATTTAAAAAATTATTTGAAAAACAATGTTGAGCGGAAGGTTTTTGGCCTAGATCAAAATAGTAGTATAAACAAACCTAGTTATTGGAAACTCGGATATGCATAAGCCGTATAGAATTAATATAATGATAAAACCAATCACATAATAATATTTCAATTAATGGTTTAATGTAAAACACAACGGTTTCCTATTTGTAAGAAATTTAAACAAAAATATAGAACATTGCAATTTGTCAAACACTTGGTGTGCGTTTGACTTTTCAGAAAATTTCCTTTGAGTTATGTTGATATGAAAACCACTTATGATCAAAGTGATTATAAGCTAATCAACACACCACTTTAAACAAAAAAAATTTCAGAAAAATTCTTACGAGTCAATCGGGTAAACAATTCTATTCAAAAAATTACGTAATGAAAACAAAAGCCAGTAAAGAGATAATAGAGAGCGACACAAGGTATGTCTGCGTCCAATTCCAATTTGGAATTAAGATACTTTCTTACTTTAAAAAAGTATGATTACAAGAGAAGTGTTCAAGAAAACCCCTATAAACAATAATTGTTTGATATTGATTCAACCCATTCTCTTATTTTGATCTACAACAAGACCAAGACACAATAACATGCCAATTGATTAAATTGATCTTGCTACTCCTTCGCGTGCTTTATCTCCAAAGCTTTCGTGCACCATCAATTGCACCTATTGCAACATAAGACCTAAATTCGATTCATCATTCTCACGCTACTTCCTTTGGGTTCTTTATCTTCAAATGTCCTTTGCGTTCTTTATCTCCAAAGGATTTCACTAGGCTGCAATACTCTCCTGAATGTCTTGCATAAAAACCACCAAATCAATCAACGATCTTGGACGATAAATCTGCGTTTTTTCTAGATAAAGACCCCTTCAAATATCAACCCAATATTCTCAAATACACAAGAACCTAATTGGATGTTATCAAACCTCTTCTAGATGGCACCCCAACAAAAGATTATTATGTGTGATTTATTAGTGTGTATGCATAGGTTGGAGGTTGAAGGTAAAGAGCAATTGTAGGAAATTTTTATGGTATCATCGAGTTGGATAATGCATGAATGATGTATTTATAGATGTGAAGATTTATATGCAAAAAAGATATTTTTGGAATTAAAAAGAATTGAAAATTTGACCCAATCAAACAACATGTGTCGACCTAAAAATCGTATGTGTTTACACATAAGATAAATCTTAACTGTATGTGTCGATCTAAGCATGGAAGTAGCTTTAAGCCTTTAAAAAAGAAGTACATGTATCGACCTGAAATTCGTATGTATCGACACATAAAAGAAGAATTTATAGAATTTCTTAAAAGCTTCAGTATGTGTCAACCTGAAATATGTATGTGTCGACACATGCAATAAAAATTTATGCAGAAACTTGTTTTTCAAGACTTTGGTAAATTTCAAAATGGTTTTTAATGGTTCATAATACCTCTAATGGAAAGGAGTCCCACAAGACATAGAGATATCGTCCAATACACAGAAATGCTAAATTTTCCTAGTTTTGACATCATGCAAAACTTTTAATGGTGAAGTTGCACTCACATGTTTTATTTTTAAGTGCGAGTATTGTATCTCTATCAATTGTAAATAACTAGTTACTTTATAAGGAACACTATTTCCCTTTTTACTCTTACAATGAGCGAGGGTTTTTAATGAGGCACCTCATTGTCCATTATGTTAAAGCACATATGTTTGGCTATCCATTTTCTTGCAAGAAACTAGAGAATACATGAGAAGATTTATGTCTAGTGAGGCGATCAATTGTTGAATCCTTAAGTGGGATCCTTACAGTATAATAATGTATTCATATTTGTTAGATCCTGAAGGGGGACCCTTGTCACCGTATGAGGCGATCAATTGCTAAATCCTTAAGTGGAATTCTTGTCGCCCAATGAGGCGATTAGTTATTGGATCTTTAAGTAGGATCCTTGTCGTCCAATGAGGTGATCAGTTGCTAGATGCTTAAATGGAATCCTTGCCACCCAATAAGGCGATCAATTGTTGGATCTTTTCTGAAATGCTAAAGAGGAAAGTAAAAGATTAGAAGTATTTTGGGTTTTATCGTGTCCATAGAGATCAGTGAATACTGAATTGCTGGTTGATAATTTCCGCGTTTATGAGTCTGTTTTTGAATGGGTTTAAGGTATGAAAGGTAAAAGTTATCAACAGAAAATAAATACATTCTTTGGAGAGGAAAGAAGTCTTCCGGGCTAGAATTTCATCTACCCTATCAAATACTTAAACTTATCACTGAGTTGTATGCAACCTAAATCACTCTTCAACATTATCATGTATCTCTCACACAGAGGTTATCTCTAATACAGAGTGAGACAACAATCGTATTAATCGCGTCGACAATCTCTTAGTGCATCATAAATAATATGGAGGCATTAAGCTTCGATACCCAAGTGAATATTAAGCCTAAATCTATCTCTAGAGTCTAGAACCTAATAGATGTTCATCCTAAATCTGGATTCGACCCGTCCATGTCTGCAACAACTCAAACCCAAATAAAGAAAGACATCATCAATATTGATTTGTAAAATTAATTTTATACAACACCTTGAGCAATAAATATACATATTGAAATTCTGGATATCAGATCCCGGATGTCCTAAGAGATGTCGAGACACCGGATCCGACTTCACACACAACAGTAAGATGTATAAACAAAAATAACTATGTTGAAAGTAAATAACACATGATATATTTACCCAGTTCAGAACAACTTTCCTACTATGGGGGCTACCAAGCCAGAGACGAAACTAACTAGATAGTATCAATTTGTAGACCTTACAGCAAACCTCCACTTTACAGTCTACGCACTTAATCATTACCCTTTTCTTAACTTCTAACTAAGACACATCTAGGTATGAGTCCCTCCTCAAATCACTCTTCAATTACATTCAGCAATTGGATCAAACTCTAAACACATGTAGAGAACAAAAAACAATCAGAATCTATACTTCCTAAACGCGCAAGGCTCAATGCTTAAAATCTTATGAGAATTGACACACAATATGTTCAATGCTTAAAAGCTTATGAACATCTCATAGAGAACTTACAACCCAACAATAAGGATTCTAAAACCCTAACACAAATACATCTGTAAGTTCCACATAATACTAGGTATACACCAGTATATTATAATATTATTCTAGACTGGGTTGGGCTTTAAAACGGCAACAATGAGGCTGCAAAAAGTCTGCAAAAAGTCCTCCAAGAAAATAGGTCTTCAATCATTAGTTTCCTAATAAGTCTCCATATTTAGAAACTAATCAAATCTTCGAAAACTAATCAAAGAATATTCTAATTTGTCTATTGGACGCCACATAAGCTAACTGAATATTCCCTAAATATCCAATAGCTAAAAAACAGTTGATCCACACTGTCAGATTGCTGTAGACGCGATGTCCTAAATCCTTGTTGGGACATCCTTCTCGACATGTTGAAAACCGAAAGTTGGAACATTTTGTTCAACATGTTGCTGCTAAAATGGTTTTACCAAAATGTATGTCAATCATAATTTTAGAGAAATAACAATCTCTCCCTTTGGCGCATTTTGGCTAAAACACTTAAACAACCCTTGCACAAAGAAATATGCTTGAAAATAAATCAAACATACACATCAGAGGTACAACAGCAAAAAACACATATGCAAGGTTAGTAGCACATAAATTAGCAGCACACACACATAGTTAGTAGTTAGTTGATCTACTAACACAACTGCAACAAAAATAAAGAACACATAAGTTCTCATACCATGATGTCAAGATATCATGTCTGACATCTCTTCAAAACCAGCAGGAACTCCCCCTCAAGTCAATACTTGTTATCATAAAACAAAGAATTATATAATTACCCCCCTCAGCAAGTTCCAGCTCCAACACCCTCAATATCATACTACTCCCCCTTTGTAGCCATAATGTGACAAAGGTAAGTAGATAATATTAGCAAAAAAAGTTTAAGCACCTAAAGTTATAGAGGCAGGGTGAAAAAATTCAAAAATATCCTGGGCATTTAGACCTTACATAATCATAAATTAAAATAAACAGGACCATAAGATAGATCTAAGCAAAATCCCATGACCAGATGTCATGCAGTAACATCTTTTCTTTTCTCGGAAGCACTGGTAGAACGTCCATTAGGTGCGGCACAATACTTAGCATCCTCAACACAAGATGCAACACCAATATTACTTGCAATATCTCTTCATAGATACAAATCCCAAGTCTCCTCCTTAGGTTCTCAAAATGAGCAGCATCAAGAGCTTTTTTAAAAATCAACAAGCTGATTCTTAGTTTTGACATGCTCAAGCTTAATGATTTTTTCCTCCACAAGTTCTCTAATGAAGTGATGTCTGATGTTAATGTGCTTGGTCCTACTATGCTGAATATAATTTTTTGAAATGTTTATAGCACTCAAATTGTTGCAAAACAATGTCATAGCATCTTGTGTGACATTGTATTCAGACATAATTTGCTTCATCCCTACCAGTTGAGAGCAACTGCTTCCTGCTGCAATGTACTCAGCTTCAGCAGTAGAAAGAGAAACACAATTTTGCTTCTTACTGAACCAAGAGATCAAGTCGTTTCCCATGAATAAACATTCTCCCGAGGTACTCTTCCTATCATCATCACTTCCAGCCTAACCAGCATCACAAAATGCCACCAACAAGGAATTTGTATCATGGGAGTACAACATACCATAGTCACATGTTCCATTCACATACTTTATAATCCTTTTTACTTGATTAATGTGACTTACCTTAGGTTCTGCTTGATATCTTACACATACTCCAACATTAAATGTGATGTCTGGTTTGCTAGTAGTGAGATATAGAAGGCCGCCAATCATGCTTCTATATAGACTTTGATCAACACTAACTCCTTTTTCATCTTTGGTTAGCTTCATCTATGTAGGAGCTGGAGTTCTTTTATGCCTGGCATTTTCCAACCCAAACTTCTTCACAATATTTCTTGCATATTTGCTCTGACAAAGAAAAATTGAGTCTTCCATCTGCTTGACTTACAATCCAAGGAAGTAAGTCAGTTCACCTACCAAGCCCATCTCAAAATCAGACTCCTTCTGTCTGACAAAATGTTGGACCATGTCATCCGACATTCCTCCGAAAACAATTTCATCCACATATATATGAGTTATCAATAACTTTCTAACTTCATCTTTTACAAAGAGAGTCTTGTCAACTCCACCTTTTCTCTATCCATGACTGACTAGAAATTTAATCAATCTTTCATACCAAGCATCAGAACACAATGTCAAGACAAATATTGTGACATATGCTGACAGATAGAGCAATCATATCAAAATTGTAACTTATGCACAAAGATAAATTGCAGAATGAAAAAGAACATAGTCAATTGTTAACCCAGTTCGGTGCAATGTCACCTACATCTGAGGGCTACCAAGTCAGAAAGAAAATCTACTATAATAGTATTAGTTTAAAGCCTAAACAGTCTTAGTTTACAACTTCTCTCCCAATCACTACTCCGTGCAACTTCTACCTAGAAATCACCATCTAGATATGAGAAATCCCATCTCACATTCAATCACCTCATTGATAACTACAGCCACAAACCCTGTGACTAGAAACAATGACCAAAACAGAAGAATATACTTCCAATTACAAAACTTAGTTTTGCTTCAAAGCTTCAACCAAGAACAATACTCAACTCTATGCTTAAAAGCTTCAAGGGTGAGAACAATAACTTGATAAACAATCAAGTAACAAACTGTCTACCACAATGTATCAAAAGATACTTGGGTGACTTACAAAAACCACAAGAGACTCTCAAAACCTAAGACTTTATACTTTCCCTAATTTTATAATTGTGAAAGTTAAATTACATTAGGTCTAGGTTTCTCTTTAAATACTCCTCGGTAGTCCATGGGCTTCGAAATCTTCACCCACACATTTCTTGATCCACAAGCTGAAGGCTGCACGAATTATGCAGAAAAATCTCCTTAAATCTTGGAATAAAACATCAAGTTTCCTAAATTGTCTCAACGTCCAATTTTAGAAACTTATGTACAACTGGAGATTAAATCACTTGTTCTAGATTAAATCTTCTTGACCTGCGCAAATATCTGTGATATATCCAAAAGAAATATCACAAAATCAAATCAAATTTATCAAGATTTAAAACAACCAGTACTGATTTTTTGGTTCAGCATATCACAACATTTGTCAGAACATATGTCTTTAATGCACATTTACACTTTGCTGTATCAGTTTGATCAAGTTATGACATCTTGCTCAACATCTCTCATAAATCATGTTTTACAAACTTGTTATCAATCCTAAAACATAGATCTAACACCTATCTTTATGATAGATAAGGATCTTAAATTTGTGACAGATGCTAGTTGCTCCAAGGATCTTGGATTCACGACAAGTAGGCATTCCTCCAACTGCGACAACGCTAATATAATTAATACTATATGCAATACTCTTAATATTTTTCTTCTATTACATTATTTTCAAATTATTACTATTTTATATTTCAAATTGAAAAAATAAGATATGCATTAATGTAAAATAATTTTAAGCTAATTAAGGACCCGTATTCCATTAAATCATGCATATATATTTTAGAATTCTTTCAATAATAAGTCAGTGTGTTCATTAATCCCTTTTACATGATAAAAATATATTAATAATTAATAAAAATAATTTATGAAATGCAACATTTACCTTATAAGAGAGAATACTAACCATTTCACTTTAGAATTTCAGAACAAATTGCATTATTGGAACACAATTTCAAAAACTATATAATTATATTCGACACCGATTTCAAAAAGGAGAGTAATTGATGAAGGAAAAAAATAGAAAATTTAAAACTTGAAAATCGTATAAATAAATATACTGTATTTATATTCATATGTATCTCATAAACTTTTCCGCAAAGTTCACTCCCCGATCAAATTTATCATTACCACGGCAATGTTCCGTCATGACGGAAAAACGTTATAAATTATTAAATATTCCACTCTTTATAGTCACTATTATAAATAATTAAAAAAAATAATTTATTAAATAATTAATACATTTAATTTATAATATAATTAATACATCAATTATTTAATAAACTAAAAAAATTACTATTATTTATAATAGTGACCGGAGATATCCGTGATATTAGGGAACTTCTTGAGTGTGTTTTACACTCCAAGTCCCAACGAATTCACTTGCTTTTCAATGGGATTTTCTCGTTGACTTTTGATTAGTTATAAACTAGTGGTAGTACGTACAAGCATGCTTCTGAATGAAAATGTCCCCCCAATGATTAGGTGTTACACACTTTATTAGGAAAATCACATTACATTACATTGTTCTATTTTTATTTTCGAATGCATATTTATACTTTCCTCTTCCCTCTATTTCAAATTATTTTTATTGTCTTACCAAACAGACGTTACACGTTATAAATCATTTTATTAAAATATACAAATATCATTAATTAAAACTACAACAACAACAACATTATCTTCTTCTTCACACTTATTTGCTTCTTTTTCACACTGATTTGCTTCACCTCTTCTCACACATTCAACTAATTTATCTATATCACTTGTTTTTAAATGTTCTCAATTGACAGATTATTGGAGACCTCAATCAACAAAATTGATTATGGAAGCAATGAAGCTTTTAGGAACTTTTACTTGAAGTTTGTCGATTTCTTTTGAAGGTGAGGCTTTTTATCTTCGTATTAGTGCGAGTAAGACAAAACTCGCGACTACAAAGAAAAACTAGGTTACTTTGACTGCAGAGAAAGGAGGTTAGGGGAGAATTCTTTGTAGTTCTGTGTGTTTGCAGGTATGAAAACAGCAACAACATGTTGATTTGGTTTCGATACTGACAATGCTCGTAAGAGAAGTCTTAATCAATCTTGTTGTTCAACGCTATGTTTGTTCAAGTGATGGTGATTGAAGATTAATCAAGTGACAATGCTTGATATATTTTCTCAAGTGATGGTGCTTGATATGTATTTACCATAAAATTTAGTAAACAATCGCTAGTCTCTTATAAAAGTTTACTTGTAGGATCGACTAGTGAATCTTAGGACATAATGCTTAAATTTTTCCTAAATCTGTACAAGTTTGCGTAAAAGTAAATGATTTCGACAAAGATGAAATCTAGGCTCTTGAATGCAAGAAGTAAATGTAAAGTTTGCTGGAAATATGAAGGACTTCAACAGGAAAGTAAAAGAACTGGAATGCAGGAAAGAATAAATTTAAAGTGAAATACTTTGCATTGAATGAAATTGGTGTTTGAATGCATACATTACACTCGATCAAACTCGTTTCTTGCTTCTCTTGGGTACTTTGAGTATCGTGAGTTTTTGTAGTAAATTCAACACACCGAAAGCTAACACTAGAATTCCTATTTATACTAAAATCTAAATAACTTTAACAAACTGTCCTTTCTCCACTGATTGACGCGTCTTCGCTTGCATGCACTTTGCCTTCGTTCTTGCTTTCACGCATCCTTCTAAATGCACATATGGCCAAAAGGTAGTTATTTATCCACGCTTCGCATTCCAACTGCCTCCGTCGAAATGATCTTTATGTCGCTCTAAAAATCGCTAAGTCCCAAATACCACTGCATACACTGAGACTTTAACAATTCCCTATGAAACCAGCCATGTTGAAAAACACTCCAACACGCCAGTAGAAAAGAACTACTAGAATCATCCAAATTATTCTAAGTGTCTCCTAATGTGCTGAGATTTGAGAGATTTCAAAAATCCCAACTAACAAATTGCCCTCCAAAAATGTCACCTTCGGCCAACGAAAGATAGGGGCATTTTTTAATACTTTGCTAATGCAACTAACATTGTACTGACGTCATGGTCATCACAACCACTTTCTCAAAATGTCAATTTGAGATGTGCAAATTTTAAAAAATTCCAATCATGGCTCCTATTTTCAAGGAGAACGTGGGCCATGAAAAATCAACCGCCTGGCTGGACCCTTAAGTGGTATACACGTGTCCCACGATCAAATTACAATGTCAGAAGAGAAACTAAAAAAATGTATACTGCCTTACTATAAATACCTCATTTTTCCTCATTTATTCCTTTTCCTCTTTCCCTGCTTCTTATCTTCTTCATCCTTATGCATTTTTACTTTCCAGAAACACAAAAAAACAACCTTATTCCCCAAATCGTATATTATTCTTCACCATGGTTACCTCCAAGTCAAAGAGTTAAAAGGATTTCAAGAGCTCAAAAGAATCTCTTCCTCCTGCTACTAGGATATTGGGTCCACTCATTTCTCGGAACCAAGAGTGCGTTCCTAAACATCTTCTTCTGGAAGAGAAACTGCACATCTACAAATCCCATGTACTGATCCCTTTTCTTATTTCTGGAGAAATTCATGCGCTTATGGGTCCATTGCCTGACCCTAAAGAAAATCTGAGAAATTAAAGGGGTTTTTCCCTACTTACCACCGTACGAAGCCCCTTGATAGCTTGAAAAAGTCAATGGCTATTACATATAACCTTAGTGTGAAATCTGTAGTTCAAGCAAAACCTTCTAAGGCTAAAATCGCCGCTGAGACAAAGAAACTTACGGAAAAACCTATAGTTGGTGCAATGTATTCTATAGATAAATTCGTTGTCGAAGTAGAGAACCCCATTAATTTGGGTTATATGAGCAACACCCTTCGAGTGTTTTTCTCTTCTCTTTCGACTAAGAATATGAAGGTTACCTTTCTTGGCTAGAAAAAGTCGAAAAGAAGAAAGCCCAAACCTGGAAAGACATGGGGATCAATGTCCTGATCCAACTGTCAAAAGTAGGTCATTCCTATTGCCAAAACATATTGGTCGCTTCATTGTATTTATGGGAAAGCACAACAAATATCTTTCAACTCCCATGTGGTATGATCACGCCAACATTATTCAACATTGCAACCATAACAGGTCTTTGACCAACTGGGGACATCTTTGATCCAAATGAGAGAAATGAAGACATCATTAAATTCAACACCGATCGTGCTAGATTTGGTCACTACATAGTTGATCATCACGACGGCGACACATATGAGGTATCTTACAAAGTGCACATTGCTTTCTTGGTGTTGTGGTTGTCGTGTTGCATCTTTGACTGTAAGTCATTAAAAGTGGCAAAAAAATTCTTGACTTTAGCTAACCAACTACACAATGGTCGAGATATCTGCTTGAGCCAACTAATTTTAGGTTCTCTTTATGATACCTTAGGGTTAACTGTCGAATCTATGAAGACTATCAAACCTAGAACCAATTTATTTTTGGTTGGCCCTTACTGGTTACTTCAGTTATGGTTGAATGCTATGTTCGAACCATCATTGCAGATCGACAAGCCCAAGGATTGTGACGAAGAGATCAAGAATATGAGGATTAAAGGTGCTCGATTAGCCTTCATGACTCCTACTAACAGTGCACACACTTTGTAAGAGGATTTTATAGGATATGTAATGATGTTTGCCAAGTGCCACAACCTCACTTCCTTCATGGCTCCCGTTGCTAGTCGAACCCATGGTCCTGAATGATTTACTCGAGAGTTCCCTGCCCCCAATGTTGATCAAGATGCAGAATCTCTTGCAATATGGGAAGCTTTTCTCGTCTAAAAATCGATTTTGACCAAGTTAGGGACTTCTAAGGATCATGTAAAAATATTTTGTTACCAGCCCAACCTTGTATCTCGACAATTTGGACTCAATCAAACCGTACCAAGTAATTTTTCAGTCAAAAGAATGAACTTTGTCTTTGCAACATCAACTTTTTTAAAGATGAATACACCTTGTAAGGATCCTTGAAGCTGCCAAAATTACACCGCTTTCTTTTCGACCATATTTTTACTATACCAAGGAATTTGCCGCTTGGTGGAAAGTGTAACACCCCGAATAATAAAATTTGTTATTCGATTTGTTTTTTGTGATTTTTTGGTGAAAAAGATGGTTTGATGATTTTATATGTGGAGTAGTGTCAGATTAAAGTAGTACTGAGACTTATTTTAAAGTTAAATAATTTAGTTGGAATTATTGGGATATTAGAATAATTTCTCAGAATTTATTTAATAATTAAATTGAATAATAGGAGTAGAAATAATGAGGACAAGATGGTTATTACTTGAGGTTTAGTAGGGGTAAGAATGGAAGACCATATTAGGGGTCTAAGGGTTATTCTAGTAAAAATAAAGAATAGAGAGTGAATCGTATTAGTTGGAACAATCGCATTCTGAGAGAAGTTGAAGCGTAAAAGTGAAAAAGCTAGGGCAAGGAGGAACCATTGTAGGAGCTTGAGAATCTTTAATCCAAGGTAAGGGTGGGGTTCTGACTCTAAGTGTATTGTATAGTAATGGGTATGTCAAGGTTATGATTTCCATGGTTGATGATAATTCATGTTTTGATTCAATTTGAGGTTTTTGTGGAATGTGATAACATGATGAACGTATGATTAATTTGAGGATTTTGATGCTATAATGCCATGAATTAATACCCATAACACGTATGTTGATTTGCTAGTATTGTATGATGAAAATGTGTTGAATTTTGGTAGTTTTAGAATGGAATGAGGTTGGAATCGCATGGAATGTGAGACTGGTTCAGTGCAGGAATTGCAACAGTGGTGTTGCTGTTAGGCAGGCTTCACCGGGCGAGCCTCTTGCATCACCGGGCGAGAGCCCTCGCTCAATCCTCGCCATGCGAGGGGGCGGGCGAATGAAATGGGAGAATTTGGGTGCTCCTAAAAAAATTGGGAGGGATGGCCTCACCTACGCTTCTCTGGGTGAGCCTCAGGCGACAGACCCAGTCGTCGGGCGAGCCTTAGGCGAGAAGACTTGGACAAAATTATATTTTTGAAACTTTGAAAATTTATAACTTTTGACTCAGATGTCCGTTTGACGCACTGTTTGAACCTGCAGAAAGCTAAAAATATTTTCTATCTTATAAAAATACTTTCAAACTCAGTAGGTGATTATTTCTTGGGGCTTATGTTTTTCTGTATGTAACTTGGTCTGTTATGCTAAGATATGTGCATGGAATTCGTATGTTGCATGTACGGACAATTGGTGGCTTTAATGGCGCGTCACATTGAATGATGTAAATATAAATGTGAGGTAATTTGTTGTATGATTGCGTCCCATACATTTTCATGTTGTGGACTTTAGTCATGTTCGTTAGTTCTAATCCTAGATGGCGTGGATCGGGAGCAAGGTGAACCTCACCGTTCATAATGTTGGTTGGCTCTGATCCTAGATGGCGTGGATCGGGAGCGATGTGAACCAAATTTTTCACGATATTGGTGGCGTCAGTCCTAGATGGAATGGATTCAGGAGCGATATTGGTATTGTTCCTATGTAGAATAATTATCCGGCCCACAATCCCTTTGCATCATCCAACTTCTTCTTCATTCCTGTCAGTATGATCTTGTTGGCCTCTTCGGCTTGACCGTTGGCTTGAGGATGTTCCACCGATGTGAATCTGTTTTGGATCCCCAAGTCATTGCAGAATTCCACCACAATCAAGGTTGTAAACTGTATTTCATTGTCAGAAATTATGACTCTGGGCAATCTGAACCTGCAAATAATGTTTTTCCAGTAGAAGTGACGTACTCTCTCGGCAGTAACACGAGCTACATCCCCAGCTTTAACCCATTTTATAAAGTAGTTGACAACTATAATGAGAAATTTAAGTTGTCCGGGTGCTACTGGGAAAGTCCCAGTATTTCCGCTCCCCACTGATAGAACGGCCACGGAGAGAATATGGAGTGTAGCAATTCTATTGAGGAGTGTACTAGTGGTGAGTATACCTGACATTTATCACATTTTCTTACGAATTCAACGCAATCCTCTAACATTCTAGGCTAATAATATCCAACTCTAAGTATCTTCCCGGACAAGGCTCTTCCTTCGATGTGGCTTCCGCATGCTCCTTTGTGAACCTCCTTCATTACCAAGGCAACTTTTGCTTCCACCACACATCTCAGCATGGGTGTGGATATCCCGATTTTGTATAGTTTGTCAGACACTATCAAATAGCGAGTGGATACCTAACTTCACTGGCATATTCTGGCAAGGTTCCCTGTGTTAGGTATTGGATTATCAGGGCCATCTAACTGGTGACATGCTCGATTAACATGGTCTTCTCCTGCTCGATGCTTGGCTTTTCCAAGATCTCTTGTATCACAATTTTATTCAACCCCAACCCTTTTGTACCGGCGAGTCGGGCTAGCACGTCGATCCGTATTTTATCTTCCCTAGGAATATGATGAATCTCAAATTATTCAAATATTTTTGACATTGTTGTACCCCAAAATTTGCCCTCCCATATTTCTTAACAAATGTCAAGTGAGGTCTCCAAGTTGCTCAAGAGTTAACCAGATAAACTTTCTCCTAAGGCAATATACCTCAAATTAGAGTTTCCATTTTCATCAAGATGTGTGAACCATAAAGGACTCAAGTGCTCACCATTGTCCTAATATGTTCCCAAGATCATCCATGTCAAGTTTTAAGCCTTGCAGAAGAAGTTTGCTCAGTCAATTGCTCAAATGCCTGAAAATCAACTATACTAGGTCAAAAGTCAATTGTGGCCCACATAAAGTCAAACTTCAAGATTTTTGGTCAACATCCTCATTTTGAAGTATTATCCATCATTTGATCAAGGGTTGATCATGATTCCTCAAGGATTGCTCACAATTCATCAAAATCTAAAAGTTGCTAAATTAGGGTTTTACAAGAAAGTCAACTCAACTTTGACCAAGCATAAAGTTCTCATACTTTATCAGAAATGAACCATCCAAAGCTCATTTTGAAGAAGATGCAATTCCATACAATTCATATTCACCTCCCGAGTTCAGAATATGCACTCACAAAAAGATAGGAATTTTGACATTATAGGTCCTTTTGAAAAGTCAACAAAAACACCTTTTGGGTCAAAGCTTCATACATAAACATGGAAGACTCAATTGAGATGATACTAAAATGGTTGCTTATAGGACATCCTAAGATTTCTAAAAATTCCAAGAACACCTCTCTAGGGTCAAAATTGAGAGAGTTATGCATTGGCCAAGTTGACCATTTTTGCAAAATTGTCAAAAGTCAAATATGATCAAATTTGCATCTTTTGCTAAATGGGCCCAACTTTTTATGCTTGCACCTCAAATATAATGTGGTCCACGACCCAAATGTTCACTCACATGTTATTTGCTTCATTATTTATTTTATTTTGATTTTTTTATTTATTAAAAAATGAATTAAATCAAATAATTGGTAAATAATAGCAAATATTTGTTTTGATTGGATTTTTGGACAAAATCACAAGCTCATCATGCTGGCATATCAGAATAAAATCATATCAATGGCAATTGGTAAAAGAAAGGCATGATTGGCATGATTATGGAAATATATCATATGGCTTAAAAGTCAAATATTCCATTCATGAATTCTCAAGATTGGATCCAAAATTGTTAACCTAATTAGATTCAATACATATACTAAAGTTTGTGGAACCCTAAAGACAAGAATTTTCGTGCACAACCTGCCTCCAAGACCCAGAACAAAACTTGAAAATTTCCAAGAAAAGTGTGAAACAAATCTCCTTCCACAGGCCAATTCAAGGTGTGTTGAGGTTCCCAATCACTTGCTAGATATCTCGGGAAGCATTCCCAATCATCCGCAGGCATCAGAACATCCAAAATCACTTCCCATCATTCTCACGGTTTGCATAATTATTCAAATTCGTTTCCTGTAATTCTGGCATCCTTAGCATGTTTAAGTTACATATTTGTGTTCATCATCATGTTTGCAATGTTTCTGGATAGTTTGATTTGAGTTACAGTGCAGGAATCAACTTTTACCATTGTTAGGGTTTCGTGCTCCAATTTGGGGTTTCGTGATTGAAGCAAAATTAGGCCTGATAATGGGTACCATGATGATCAGAGTTTCAAACCCAGTTGATCCATGGTCCCCAATTGAATTTATATTGCATATGCTTGATTCTTGAATGACACAGGTTTCAACAACAGACCTGCGTCTGTAAGTAAAGGTTTAGATCTTAAAGTGACGGTTCCAAGGAAGAAGACAATAGCGTGTCACAACTTGATTGGCTGATTTAAATTCTGAGGCGTCATTCTGGCCACTAACTTGTTTTCCAATATATTGTTTGTTTTTTATTATATTAATAAGTTAACATCCAGCGCAGTTGGTCAGAAGAAGGAAGTCAGAAGCTCATGTTCTGGGTTCGATCCCAGGCGTGAGCTTTTGGCATTTTCTCAATTGTTTTCACCAGATCCAGCACATACACTTTCTGAGGGTCATCATCTGGATCCTTCAGCCAGAACCAGATCCAGTGCACCTCATCCTCTGAGGGTCGTCATCTTCTAGATCCACCGGACAGGACCAGATCCAGTGCATACCATTTTCTGAGGGTCAGTATCTTCTGGATCCATCAGCCAGAATCAAATCCAGCGCACCTCATCTTCTGAGGGTCATTATCTTCTGGATCCACCTCCAACCAGATCTGCTGACAGCAAGCCCATTTGGTTATTTCTACTTTTTTTCTTTAATCTCTTTTCTTTAATCATTTTGTTTTTCTTTAATCAACACAAAAATTATTTTATTTTAAATCAACCAATCAAAATCACAAAAAGATTTATTTTCTTAATAATTTTTTTTTAATTAATTAGTTTAAATAATTTAGGGCAACTTTAATTTCTTTCACAATTAAAATTCAATTAGAAAATTAGGTTAACGTTTGATTTAATTTTTCTTTCTTTCTCAAATAACAAATAAAATACAAAAATAGGTTTTTTGAATGAATTAATTTATTTGTCTTAATTTAAAATTAATTAGAACTTAGGATTTTCTTTTTTAATTCAATTATTCACCATTTTCTCAAATAACAAAAACATGACAAAAACCTTTTTTTAATCAATCACAAGTAGGATTAGTGAAAGGGTCAAAACCCTAATCGCCTCGCATTTAATTCGCCGCGCGCTTGTAAATTATTTTGGCCAATATTTTGTAACTGTTCACTGGTTTGTAATAGTTAATTTAGGGTTTTATTTATTGTTATCCCCGGGTTTTTTGGCTATGTAATTAATCCCCCGCCCCAAAGCCTTGTAATAGCGTAGATTTATTTTCTCGCATTTTTAATTCCCGCAAATACTTAACTGTCTAGATGTATGCTAATAGGATTGTATGGCAATAATGCATGACAAATTAATACAATTAGAAAACCCTAATGTGCAAAGATAAATAACTGAAACGAATCACTCGCACATATCACTCTTAGGGTATACTCTCACTTTGGTTGCCTTCGGTAAACGATCATTAAGCATAGGTGTCTTAGTGGTTGCCCTCCAGTCTAAAAAGATCAAAATATCCCGTTTGAATGTTGCCTCGAAAATGTTGCCTCGAATAAGATCTTAAGACTCTAGGGTTATTACTAAGATATCCTAACACTGCTTTAGTGATTGCACGTCCCTTTCGAATTGACCCTTACAAACTCCAACGAAGGTGCTACCTACTACTTAATAGTGGGATAGTGCTATCTAAAGGAAATAGAACAAAAAAAATCTTTTTCCGAGTAGGTAGAATCTTAAGTACTTGCTCAATAAAAACTTTTCACACAAACACCTTTCAAAACAGTTTTCAAAAACAACTTCGTCACACCCTTGAGGACTGATACAAGGGTTACCACGAAGTAAAACATTTTCAAAAAAAAGCTCACAAACACAAGCAATTTAAAAAGATGAGCAAGTACCTAAGAGCCCATAGAAAACCATGAATAGAAAGGGTGCTAACACCTTCCCTTTCTATAATCTACCCCCGTACTCAGAATATCTCAAAAAAGGATTTTTTTGTACTTTTTTCCTTTCCGATTGGATGAAATAAAAGTCGATGGTGACTCTTGCTTACCGTATCACAAAACTGGCGACTCTGCTGAGGAGTTATAACCTTAGGATCTAGGTCATCATAATTGCTTCTCTTGATTGCTTTGTTTGCTTTACTTTTAAGGGTTTTGTATGGGATTACTATAGATCCTACACCCGGATCTGGGGAACACCTTTTAGGTAAGCAGCAATAGATTGTGAGGGAACTGTACAACGTAGATCGATACGGTTGAAGCAGTAGCTACATTGGTGTGGCACTTTGGTTGTTACCGGTATCCCTTGTGGAGAAAAGAGGAGAATACGGGGCCGCTGCATGGTGTCGTTAAGCATCAACTAACCTTAGAACCTTTAATCGCCCAACTTGGCCATTAGAAAGTAGTGAGATAGCCGGCCTCGGTGTAAAGTTGAGAACTGGTTGATACTCGATGCTACACTCATTGAGATCATACTCTCGGAATAATTTCGACCGCAAGAAAAGATTGCGTGAGCTGAAACCATGACCGATGGAGGATGGTCAGTGATATTGAGATCCTCTAGAACCCGGTTACTTTTCTAGGACAGGTTGAACCAACTTAACTTCAAGAGGGTATTACCTTTGACCTCATGCAAGCCTTAAACCTAAGGGCTTTGTGTGATTTGACTGTGTTTGCAATACTTGTGTTTGCTATACCCATGGTTTATCATGACATCAGGCATCATAACATGGCATTCATGCTTCATTACAATAACCATTTCAAATACCAAGGAAATTTATCTTTGTTCTATTTTGCAGATCATGGCTTCCGTGCGTAGAAAAACTATCTGAATCAGCTTTGTGGAGATACCATCCCAACTCAAAGAGCTAGTGTCAAGAATTTTTGAAACTTTTATGTTCATTAAGAGACACAGTCAACTTCTCAGCCTGGTTACTGCAAACCCTGATGAACATATGATGAGCGTACTTTTTCAGTTCTTCGATCCCAAACATCACTGCTTCACCTTTCCAGATTATCAATTGGTGCCCACCTTGGAAGAATTCTCTCATCTATTGGGAATATCCATTCTTGAACAGGTACCCTTCACAGGTATAGAAGAAGTTCCTAAGCTAGAAGTCATTGCCTCAGCTTTGCATTTGAAATGGGTCGATGTGGTATCCAATTGGGAAAATCGAAGCGGAGTCGAGGGTTTTCTAGCTAAATTTCTGATAGACTAGGCTCAACTATTTTGGGATGATATGAAGTTTCAGGCTTTTGAGGATGTCTTGGCTCTTCTTATCTATGGTTTAGTTCTTTTCCCTAATCCAGACTCTTTCGTAGATGTGAATGCTATCAATATTTTCCTTTCTCACAACCCTGTGCCTACCTTGCTTGGAGATATTTTGCACGCTCTCTATACTCGTACCGCAAGGAGAAGAGGGGCTCTTATGTGCTGCATGTTGTTGTTGTCAAGGTGGTTTATTTCTCACCTCCCTAGGTCTGTACTGAAGAACAAAGAAGGTTTGGGTTGGTCACACAGAATAATGTCACTCGCTCATACGGATATTCTTTGGTGTTCCCGGGCTATGGAAGACGTTGTTGTTATTGACCGTTGTGGGGGATATCCTAATGTCCCATTACTTGGTATCAGAGGGGGTATAACTTACAATCCTTGTCTAGCTTTGTGACAATTTGGTCGTGCTCGAAGGGATGGTCCCCGTGAACTACTTCTCGAGGACATTGTATTCGACTATGAGGATGATGTTAAGGGGCATCGCTGGAGGTTCATACGAGCTTGGGGCATGGTAAAAAAATTTGACCCCCAAGAGTTGGGACCAAAGACTTCCCTTCCTAGGCAGCCTTACCTCCAATGGGTCCGAGCTCGTGCCCAGAAGCTTATGATGCCTTATGCGGCTATATTACCAGTGATTATGGAGCCCACTACTGAAGACGACATTCCTTACACGGTTCTCTATCCTTACATGCCCACTGATCTTGGGGAGTTACAGAGGTCTTGGATTCAACTGAAGAATGAGTGGGATACATACAGGGAACAGTTCCATGAGTAAGAAAGGAAGGTTTTGAAGCTTACCAGGCAGCTCGAGGAAGAAAGAGTGCTCAATTATTACATCAGCACAAAGAGAAAGCGTCCATGGGACTTTTGATTTTGCTTTTCTAGTTTTAGATTTGTTTTATTTACTTATTTGTAACGCCTTAAAGGCATGTTGAACCTTTCAAATTTGAGCTAATAAAGTTTTGTTTATTTTGGTTTGCAAATTTAAATCTTCCAAAGTCTTTGAAATCATTACATGCGCATCCCATTATCATACACATCATTACAGGTACCAGTACAGGTTTCTCATCTTCTTCGCTGTTTATTTCAGCACCAATGTCTTCCGATCAAGTCATCAAGGATATTCAGGCACAGAACGCCCAGTTCCAATAGATGTTCATTAGTCTGGCAAAAGGGCAAGAGGATCTGAAAGCCCTCATTCTGAAAGAGAATAAGAAGAAGAAGAAGGTTGGTATTCTTAATATGGGCAAAAGGTTTGGAGAAAGGTTGAAGCATTAAACTGATCTAACCTCTTCATCCAAGGAAGGGGAGAACCAAGAAGGAAAAAAGGACCCTAGTCCTACAGCCTCTGACAATGATACTGATTATGATGATGAGCAGTATCCTCCTGCTGAGGATAGATACAAGCAGCTAAAAGACCGTTTGAGTGCTATGGAAATTCAGAAGATACCTGGTTTAGATTTCGGAGAATTGGGACTGGTATCGGGAGTGGTCATCCCTCAGAAATTCAAAGCTCCGGTTTTTTCCAAGTATGATGGGGTATCTTGCCTAAAACTCCATCTCCGCTCGTATGTCAGGAAGATTCAACCCCACACAGCTGATAGAAATTTGTGGGTGCACTTCTTTCAAGATAGTCTGTCAGGGACTCAGCTTGAATGGTTCTACCAGTTGGAGGGGGCCAATGTCTGAAACTGGAAGATCTTGCTGTTGCTTTCTACAAGAAATATCAGTACAATGTCGACCTTGCTCCCACTCGTACTCAGCTCCAGAGTATGTCCATGGGTGCAAGCGAAGGTTTCAAAGATTATGCCCAAAAATGGAGGGATTTGGCTGACAGAGTTAAACCCCCTTTGTCTGATAGGAAGTTGGTGGATATGTTTCTGGGGATGCTATCTGGTCCATTTTTCAATCACTTAATTGGCAGCTCGTCATCTGGTTTCACCGAGCTGATTTTAACTGGAGAAAGAGTAGAAGCTGGGATTCGGAGTGGTAAAATACAGAAGGATGCCTCCTCGAGTTCGGTAAAGAAACCTTTTACTGGTAAGAAGGAAGCCAATGCAGTTTATAGCTCGAGGGGCCAAAGCAGATCTGAACATCGTCAGACGGTAAATGCCATAGTGATACCAAGACCCGCAGTTGCTCCACAATGCAACAATCAACAAAGAGCAGAAAGACCACAGAGGCAGTTCACCCGGCTCAATATGACTCTGTCTCAAATTTTACCATAATTGTTGAAGACCAATCTGGTAACTCTGAGGGAAGCCCCGAAGAACCCCAACACCATATCTCCCCTCTATAACCCGAATGCCCGCTGCGCTTATCACTCAGAAAGTCCAGGTCATGATACAAACGACTGTTGGGCCCTGAAAAATAAGGTGCAGGACCTGATCGAAGCCAAAGAGATTGAGTTTGACGCTCCGGAGAAGCCCAACGTCATAACTGCACCCATGCCCAAGCATGGCTCGGGAATCAATGCTATTAAGGTTATCTCCACCGCAGAAGATGTTGATAATGAGAACCCAAACATCGACAGCTGGATCTACCCAACAACCAATGGTGGACTGAATAACTGGACGGTTGGGGACTTCATACATGTTTCTTTTATTCCGCAGTAATTGACTTTTGTTTTAAGATTTGTAATAACAGTTTGAAACTTTACAGCCCGGTGCCTTTCCCGAGGCACCTTGGCTTTGCTTGTGAGGGCTTATTATTTGTCATTTCATATATCATTAACAAAGCATTGGACGTTTCTTGCATTACGAATTTTTGCGCTCCTTGTTTTTCTTTTCTGTCTCCCACTTTATCAAAACAGCTATTCTCTTACACACACTCACGTATCATACTGCAGATCCATATCCACTCTGGATCCCATTGATAATAGCTCTGCTACTGCCAGTTATAACTTCAAAAATCCAATCAACCAAGCCGAGGACGAATGTGAGGATGATTGTGAGGTGCCTGGAGAACTTGCTAGACTACTACAGCAGGAAGAAAGGGCCATACAACCTCACAAAGAGCCAGTTGAGTCAGTGAATTTGGGTACAGAGGAAGACAGGAAAGAGGTTAAGATAGGTGCGAATCTGGAACCTAGTGTCAAGCAACGGTTAATACAGATGCTACACGACTATGTTGAGATCTTCGCCTGGTCCTATGAAGACATGCTTGGTTTAGACACTGATATTGTGGTACATCGCCTGCCGACTAAAGAAGACTGCCCTCCGGTAAAGAAGAAGGTCCGCCATATGTGCCCTGAAATGTCAGAGAAAATCAAGGCAGAGGTCATGAAACAGTTCGACGCAGGATTTTTAGCCGTCACTTCTTATCCGCAGTGGGTTGCCAACGTCGTTCCGGTACCTAAAAAGGATAGTAAGGTACGGATGTGTGTGGACTACAGAGATCTAAACAAGGCAAGCCCCAAGGATGACTTCCCACTTCCTCACATTGATGTTCTAGTCGACAATACCGCGCAACACAAGATCTTCTCCTTCATGGATGGTTTTTCTGGCTACAACCAGATCAAGATGGCTCCTGAGGACATGGAGAATACAACCTTCGTTACACAGTGGGGCACCTTTTGTTAGAAGGTAATGCCTTTTGGGTTGATGAATGCTGGGGGCAACTTATCAGCGCGCCATGGTCGCTTTGTTCCATGATATGATTCACCATGAGATCAAGGTTTATGTTGATGATATGATAGCCAGGTCCCAGACTGAGGAAGAACACCTTGATTATCTCCAGAAACTGTTTGACAGGTTGAAGACGTACATGCTGAGGTTGAATCCGAACAAGTGTACCTTCGGGGTAAGGTATGGAAAGTTGTTGGGTTTCGTTATTAGTGACAAAGGTATTCGGATGGACCCTACAAAGGTAAAAGCCATACAAGAGATGTCGGCTCCCCGCACAAAGAAGGAAGTTAGAGGTTTCTTGGGACGTCTGAATTACATCGCCAGGTTCATTTCACATCTGACTACTACTTGTGAGCCAATCTTCAAGTTGCTGAAGAAAGATCAAGTGGTAAAGTGGAATGTTGAATTCCAAACCGCTTTCGAAAGAATCAAAGAATACCTTCAGGAACCACCAATTTTGATGCCTCCAGTTGAAGGAAGACCTTTGATATTATACTTGACAGTGCTAGACAATTCAATAGGGTGTGTGCTGGGGAAGCATGACGAGTCTGGTCTAAAAGAGCACGCCATTTATTACCTTAGCAAAAAGTTTACCGACTGTGAGACCCGATACTCATTGCTTGAGAAAACTTGTTGTGCTTTGGCATGGGCTGCTCGCCAACTGAGACAGTATATGTTGACTCACACTACTTTGTTGATATCAAAGATGGATCTGATCAAGTATATTTTCGAGAAGCCTGCTCTCTCAGGAAGGATAACAAGATGGCAGATGATCCTAACCGAGTATGACATCTAATACACAACCCAAAAAGCAATCAAGGGGAGTGTATTGGCAGATCATTTGGTGCATCAGGCCATGGATGACTACCAGTCCATGAATTTCGAGTTCCCTGATGAGAATATCATGTTGGTAACCGAATGCGAAGAACCTGGAACGAATGAAGGACCTGAGGAAGGATCCCGATGGTCTATGTATTTTGATGGAGCCTCAAACGCATTGGGTAACGACATTGGCGCTGTAATTATATCTTCGGAGGGCTGTCATACTCCGTTCACCGCCCGATTATGTTTTAACTGCACCAACAATATGGCGGAGTATGAAGCGTGTATCATGGGTCTCCGGGCATCTATTGACCTAAAGATTAAGTTCTTGAGTGTATTCGGAGATTCCGCTCTGGTGATAAGTCAGATCAAAGGCGAGTGGGATACGAAGCACCCGAATCTTATTCCTTACAAAGAGTATGTACTGACATTACTCCCACACTTTTAGGAGATAACTTTTGAACATTTCCCACGAGAAGAAAACCAATTGGCGGACGCTCTATCTACCATGTCTTCTATGTTCAAAGTCAGGTGGGAAAATGAAGCTCCCCAGATTACCATTGAGAGGTTGGACAAACCCGCACATTGTTGTGACATCGAGACTGAAGAGG
The DNA here is from genome assembly GCA_948472305.1 of Vicia faba. Classification (NCBI taxonomy): domain Eukaryota; kingdom Viridiplantae; phylum Streptophyta; class Magnoliopsida; order Fabales; family Fabaceae; genus Vicia; species Vicia faba. Next base: position 195,880,837 of record OX451739.1, on the reverse strand, counting down.
TAGCAGATAAGCCCTGGTTCCATGAGGTAAATAGGTATATTGAGGCTCAAGAATACCCCGAGGGGGCATCTGTTAATGATAAGAAGTTTCTGAGAAGATTCGCTGCAAAATTCTTCATCAGTAATGGAATCCTCTATATGCGTAACCATGACTCCACACTACTGCGATGTGTAGACAAAAGCGAGGCAGAAAAGATCATGGTAGAATTACATGAAGGCACTTTCAGAACCCATTCTAGTGGACACACTATGGCCAAGAAAATCCTACGAGCAGGATATTATTGGTCCACCATGGAAGCCGATTGTTATCAGCACTCTCGAATCTGTCATAAGTGCCAAGTCTATGCTGATAAGGTGCATGTACCTCCGGTTCCCTTGAATGTTTTGACAGCTCCCTGGCCCTTTGCAATGTGGGGCATAAACATGATCGACGAGATCAGACCTACTGTGTCTAACGGGAATTGTTTCATTCTGGTAGCCATTGATTACTTTACAAAGTGGGTTGAGGCAGTTTCCTTTGCTACAGTAACCAAGAACGTCGTGGCGCAATTTATCCGACACAATCTGATCTATCGATATGGTGTACCAGAGAGGATTATTACTGACAATGGTACAAATCTCAACAATACAATGATCACCAAGCTCTGCAAACAGTTCAAGATACAACATCATAACTCTTCTCCCTACCGGCCAAAGATGAATGGCGCTGTTGAAGCAGCTAACAAGAACATCAAAAGGATTGTGCAGAAGATGACAATGACATATAAAGACTGGCATGAGATGTTACCATTCTCTCTTCATGGGTACCGTACCTCAGCATGGACGTTGACAGGGGCAACACCCTACTCTTTGGTGTATGGCATGGAGGAAGTCCTACCCATCGAAGTCCAGATACCCTCTCTCAGGATTATGAAGGATGCGGGTTTGAACGAAGACGATTGGATCCAAACCCGACTTGATCAGCTGAATCTAATCGATTAAAAGAGACTTACTGCTATTTGTCATGGTCAGACGTATCAAAAGCAAATGATTAAGGCTTTTAATAAGAAAGTCATACATCAAGAATATCAAGTCGGGGATCTAGTGATCAAACGCATCATACTACCGCAGGGTGATCCCAGGGGCAAATGGACCCCCACATACGAAGGGCCATTTGTAGTTAAGAACATTTTCTCGGGAGGAGCTATGATTCTAACCACCATGGATGGTGACGACCTTCCTCACCCCGTCAATGCAGACATAGTGAAAAGATACTATGCATAATCAAAGACCCGCTAGGTTGACTGGCCTAGGAAAAAATAAGGTCTTCCCGGCGAACCAAAAGGGTTCGGGAAAAAGTAAGGGATGAAAATGAAAAAAAACTGTACACACGACAAGTCAAAAACCTGAAAAGGCGACTTGGGCAAAAAAGGGTATCCCAGTGGACTGAAAACTCGAAAAGGCGGTCCAGGAAAAAGTTAGGGATTAAAGCGTAACACTATGTCTCATTGGATCATCTTGCAACCAGACTTCGGTATCGACCATCAAGCTCATATGGCGCCAATCAATCTGATTCGCCTTCGACCAAGCAGCAAAGTGATGAGACGCTTGAAGATATAAAGGCAATAACAGAGTTGAAACCCGATGGGGTCGTTCCACATAGATTTTTTTCCCTTATTTAACACAAATTATAATTTCTATCTTTCGGCGGCGTTCTCTTACTGGGACGTCAGCCTCTTTGTGCAAAAACGCCTATTACAGGCTAACTTCAAAAATAATACAATTCATTTTCACAAGAAATTTCCATTTGTTTTTCTTTTCCTGTTTTGTTTTGAAAGAATGTCCAATGATTCATTTTTTATATATGCATTTGAAAATAATTGCTGCTCATAAATATTTACATGAAAAGCAAAAGACAATTACTCGTAATTCTAGGAACAGGAAAAAACAAGAAGTGCCCAAACCTTATAGTTACTCTGCCCATCAGGTACCGGGATAGAGCCAGCTTGAGAACATGAGTAGCGGTACATACACTCCCCATAGAGTAAAAAGTAGTATCCAAAGGCAGTGATGTTAGCTTTCCTGAACAAGACATAACTCTCCCCCGCTGAGGTTCACAATCGCAAGTGAGTCAGTAAATTTTTCCCCAAGCAGAGTTTATTTCTCTCACAAGCATAAATTCAATCTCCAACAGAATTCATTATCACCAACAATGGAAATTCATCCCCGGCTGAGTTTATTTCTCCAAAATCAGCAGATCGACCAACAGAGTATCTCCTCTCCAACAGAGTTATTCCCCGCAGAGTTATCCTCAGACAGGGTCTCTTCCGGCAGAATATTCACCAGCCAAGTGGACGTGAATCCCCAGCATAGTCATATTTGTTCACCATCCCCAACAGAAGTAGAGGAACTATGATTTTTTACAGCAGTCAAGAATACCATTTCCAATACTCTCCAAGTAGCAGTCAGGGATTTATTTTCCCGAACTCAGATTATTATGCCAGCATTTCATGTTCATACATCATGACATGTGAATGCATTACATATAGCATGGTATCATTTATTTTGAGAACGTCATCATACAATGCATCTCATGTGTCGCACATAACTAACCTTGTATTTCTTTCAGGAAAGACAATTACTATCAATAATTTCCTGCAGGTCCATGATAAACACTCGAAGCTAAACAGAGTAATCGACGGTGCGACAAAAGCAACCTCACCCAGGTTCCTCCTGAAGTCCTACACACACTCATCACAAAGTAACCTTACCCAGGCTCCCTCTACAGTTTTACCCAAACTCACATCGAAGCAACCCTACCATCCAGGTTCCTTCTCACAGCCCTACTATCCAGGCTTTCATATCGAAGTAACCCTACTATCCAGGTTCCTTCTCACATCCCTACTATCCAGGATTTCATATCGAAGTAACCCTGCTATCCAAGTTCCTTCTCACAACCCTACTATATAGGCTTTCATCTCGAAGTAACCCTACTATCCAAGTTCCTTCTCCTAGCCCTACTATCCAACCTTTCATATCGAAGTAAACCTACTATCCAGGTTCCTTCTCACAACCGTACTATCCAGGCTTTCATATCGAAGTAACCCTACTATCCAGGTTCCTTCTTACAGCCCTACTATCCAGGCTTTCACATCGAAGCAACCCTACTATCCAGGTTCCTTCTTAAGCCCTACTATCCAGGCTTTCATATCAAAGTAACCTACTATCAAGGTTCCTTCTTACAGCCCTACTATCCAGGCTTTCATATCGAAGTAACCCTACTATCCAGGTTCCTTCTTACAGCCCTACTATCCAGGCTTTCATATCGAAGTAACCCTACTATCCAGGTTCCTTCTCACAGCCCTACTATCCAGGCTTTCATATCAAAGTAACCTTACTATCCAGGTTCCTTCTTACAACCATACTATCCAGGCTTTCATATCGAAGTAACCCTACTATCCAGGTTCCTTCTTAAAGCCCTACTATCCAGGATTTCATATCGAAGTAACCCTACTATCCAGGTTCCTTCTCACAGCCCTACTATCCAGGCTTTCATATCGAAGTAACCCTACCATCCAGGTTCCTTCTCACAGCCCTACCACTCAGGCTTTCATCTCGAAGTAACCCTACTATCCAGGTTCCTTCTCACAGCCCTACTATCTAGGCTTTCATATTGAAGTAACCCTACTATCCAGGTTCCTTCTCACAGCCCTACCATCCAGGCTTTCATCTCAAAGTAACCCTACCATTCAGGTTCCTTCTCACAACCCTACCACCCAGGCTTTCATCTCGAAGTAACCCTACTATACAGGTTCCTTCTCACAGCCCTACTATCCAGGCTTTCATATTGAAGTAACCCTACTATCCAGGTTCCTTCTCATAGCCCTACTATCCAGGCTTTCATATCGAAGTAACCCTACTATCCAGGTTCCTTCTCATAGCCCTACCATCCAGGCTTTCATCTCGAAGTAACCCCACTATCCAGGTTCCTTCTCAAAGCCATACTATCTAGGCTTTCATCTCGAAGTAACCCTACTATCCAGGTTCCTTCTCATAACCTTACTACCCGGGTTCTGCCTCTCTGATCCCTAGACAACAGTCCACAACACTGTAAGACCGGGACCTGATCAAACACAATTGATTTCATATTTCCCCAGAAAGTCGCGGTGCACAATATACCCCGACCAGACACGCAGTTCACTTCTGCTCCCCAAACCGGAGTTATTCCCCAGTAGATTAACGGACAACTGAAGCTCCTAAAACTCTATTTCTCCCAAGACAGAGACCAACATTCCCCAGCGAAGTCCTCCTCAACAACAGGTATACGGGTTCTCGCAAAGGAATCTCTTATGCGATCGACACCTCTTCGGATGGCATCTTTAAGCCCATCTCCGACAATTATCTAGCAACTTCCAAATGGCATCTATAAGCCCATTCCCAATATCACAAATCAAGTATCACTTCATACGAGTGCAAATTTCTGGGCACTTTAGTGTTCAATCATCTTCAACCTTTAGATCACGAAAGGCAGACGAGCCAATCTACATCTTCAGGTTTAAGAAGATTGAACAGGGGGAGCTATTGTACCCCAAAATTTTCCCTCCCATATTTCTCAACAAATGTCAAGTGAGGTCTCTAAGTTGCTCAAGAGTTGACCAGACAAACTCTCTCCTAAGGTAGTATACCTCAAATTAGGGTTTCCCTTTTCATCAAGATGTGTGAACCACAAATGACTCAAATTCTCACCATTGTCATAATATGTTCCCAAGATCATCCATGTCAAGTTTCAAGCCTTGCAGAAGAAGTTTGCTCAGTCAATTGCTCAAATGCCTGAAAATCAACTATACTAGGTCAAAAGTCAATTGTGGCCCACATACAGTCAAACTTCAAGATTTTTGGTCAAAATCCTCATTTTGAAGTATTATCCATCATTTTATCAAGGGTTGATCATGATTCCTCAAAGATTACTCACAATTCATCAAAACCCAAAAGTTGCTAAATTAGGGTTTTACAGGAAAGTCAACTCAACTTTGACCAAGCATAACTTTCTCATACTTTATCAAAAATGACCCATCCAGAGCTAATTTTGAATAGAATGCAATTTCATATAATTCATATTCATCTCCTGAGTTTTGAATATGCACTCACAAAAAGATAGGAATTTTGACATTATAGGTCCTTTTGAAAAGTTAACAAAAACACCTTTTGGGTCAAAGCTTCATACATAAACATGGAAGACTCAATTGAGATGATACCAAAAAGGTTGCTTAGATAACATCTTAAGCTTTCTAAAAAGTCCAAGAACACCTCTCTAGGGTCAAAATTGAGAGAGTTGTGCATTGGCTAAGTTGACCATTTTTGCAAAATTGCCAAAAGTCAAATATGATCAAATTTGCATCTTTTGCTAAATGGTCCCAACTTTTTATGCTTGCACCTCAAATATAATGTGGTCCACGACCCAAATTTTCACTCACATGTTATTTGCTTCATTATTTATTTTATTTTGATTTTTTATTTATTAAAAATTGAATTAAATCAAATAATTGGTAAATAATAGCAAAGATTTGTTTTGATTGGATTTTTGGACAGAATCACAAGCTCATTATGCTGGAATATCATAATCAAATCATATCAATGGCAATTGGTACAAGAAAGGCATGATTGGCATGATTATGGAAAGATATCATATGGCTTAAAAATCAAATATTCCATTCATGAATTCTTAAGATTGGATCCAAAATTGTTAACCTAATTGGATTCAATACATATACTGAAGTTTGTGGAACCCTAAAGACAAGAATTTTCGTGCACAACCTGCCTCCAAGATACAGAACAAAACTTGAAAATTTCCAAGAAAAGTGTGAAACGAATCTCCTTCCACAGGCCAATTCAAGGTGTCTTGAGGTTCCCAATCACTTGCTAGACATCTCAGGAAGTATTCCCAATCATCTGCAGGTGTCAGAACATCCAGAATCACTTCCCATCATTCTCACAGTTTGCACAATTATTCAAATTCCTTTACTGTAATTTTGGCTTCCTTAGCGTGTTTAAGTTACATATTTGTGTTCATCATCATGTTTTCAATGTTTCTGGATAGTTTGATTTGAGTTACAGTGCAGGAATCAGCTTTTTCCATTGTTAGGGTTTCGTGCTCCAATTTGTGGTTTCGTGATTGAAGCAAAATTAGGTCTGATAATGCGTACCATGATGATCAGAGTTTCAAACCCAGTTGATCCATGGTCTCCAATTGAATTTATATTGCATATGCTTGATTCCTGAATGACACGGGTTTCAGCAACAGACATGCATCTGTAAGTAAAGGTTCAGAGCTTAAAGCGACAGTTCCAGGGAAGAAGACAATAGCGTATCACAACTTGATTGGCTGATTTAAATTCTGGGGCGTCATTCTGGCCACTAACTTGTTTTCCAATATATTGTTTGTTTTTTATTATATTAATAAGTTAACATCCAGCGCAGTTGGTCAGAAGAAGGAAGTCAGAAGCTCATGTTCTGGGTTCGATCCCAGGCGTGAGCTTTTGGAATTTTCTCAATTGTTTTCACCAGATCCAGCACATACACTTTCTGAGGGTCATCATCTGGATCCTTCAGTCAGAACCAGATCCAGTGCACCTCATCCTCTGAGGTTCGTCATCTTTTGGATCCACTAGCCAGGACCAGATCCAGTGCACACCATCTTCTGAGGGTCAGTATCTTCTGGATCCATCAGCTAGAATCAAATCCAGCACACCTCATCTTCTGAGGGTCATTATCTTCTGGATCCACCTCCAACCAGATCTGCTGACAGTAGGCCCATTTGGTTATTTCTACTTTTTTTCTTTAATCTCTTTTATTTAATTATTTTGTTTTTCTTTAATCAACAAAAAATTATTTTTTTTAAATCAACCAATAAAAATCATAAAAAGATTTATTTTCTTAATAATTTTTTTTAATTAATTAGTTTAATTAATTTAGGGCAACTTTAATTTCTTTCAAAATTAAAATTCAATTAGAAAATTAGGCTAACATTTGATTTAATTTTTCTTTCTTTCTCAAATAACAAATAAAATACAAAAATAGGCTTTTTGAATGAATTAATTTATTTGTCTTAATTTAAAATTAATTAAAACTTAGGATTTTCTTTTTCAATTCAATTATTCACCATTTTTCTCAAATAACAAAAACATGACAGAAACCTTTTTTTAATCAATCGCAAGTAGGATTAGTCAAAGGGTCAAAACCCTAATCGCCTCGCATTTAATTCGTCGCGCGCTTGTAAATTATTTTGGCCAATATTTTGTAACTGTTCACTGGTTCGTAATAGTTAATTTAGGGTTTTATTTATTGTTAAATCCCCGGGTTTTTTGGCTATGTAATTAATCCCCCGCCCCGAAGACTTGTAATAGCGTAGATTTATTTGCTCGCATTTTTAATTCCCGCAAATACTTAACTGTCTAGATGTATGCTAATAGGATTATATGGCAAGAATGCATGACAAATTAATACAGTTAGAAAACCCTAATGTGCAAAGATAAATAACTGAAACAAATCACTCGCACATATCACTCTTAGGGTATACTCTCACTTCGGTTGCCTTCGGTAAATGATCATTAAGCATAGGTGTCTTAGTGGTTGCCCTCCAGTCTAAAAATATCAAAATGTCCCGTTCGAATATTGCCTCAAATAAGATCTTAAGACTCTAGGGTTATTACTAAGACATCCTAACATTGCTTTAGTGATCGTACGTCCCTTTCGAATTAACCCTTACAAACTCCAACAACGGTGCTACCTACTCATTAATAGTGGGATAGCGCTGTCTAAAGGAAATAGAACAAAAATAATCTTTTTTCGAGTAGGTAGAATCTTAAGTACTTGCTCAATAAAAACTTTTTGCACAAACACCTTTCAAAACAGTTTTCAAAAACAACTTCGTCACACCCTTGAGGAATGATACAAGGGTTATCACGAAGTAAAACATTTTCAAAACAGAGCACACAAACACAAGCAATTTAAAAAGATGAGCAAGTACCTAAGAGGCCATGGAAAACCATGGATAGAAAGGGTGCTAACACCTTCCCTTTCTATAATCTACCCCTTGTGCTCAGAATATCTCGAAAAAGGATTTTTTTCTGTACTTTTTTCCTTTCCGGTTGGATGAAATAAAATTCGGTGGCGACTCTTGCTTACCGCGACATTTTGCGAACGTAAAACGCAAACCAAGTATTAAACAGTCAGTTCTGTCACCGTATCACAGACATCCCTGTGCTATCTGGAGATATTTCAATAGTGTCGAGTCCCTTATCTGACACTCTTCTTTAATTTGCCTTGTAATTAATTGAGAATCAGTGTTAGCAGTTAGGTAGGTGACTCCCACCTCCCTGGCGTATTTCATCCCTTCTATGAGGGCCTCGTATTCTGCTTGGTTATTGCTAGCCTGAAAGTTGAGGCTCATAGAGTATTCCAGTGTAAAGTTGTTGGGTCCTTCGAGGATGACCCCGACCCAACTTCCCTTAAAGTTGGATGAACCTCCAATGTGGAGGGTCCATTTGCTCGTACTTTCTTCGGTTACCGGGTCACTTAGCGCCACCACAAAGTCACCTAGTGATTGTGACTTGATGGCGGTTCTTGGAGTAAAATCGATATCATATTTCGTCAACTCTACCGCCCACGAAACCATCCTGCCGGCCAGATCCAACTTCTTCAATATCTGTTTGATGGTGTCATACGGTGGGAGAACTGACTTTGGTGTTTTGCATTTTATCGCAAATTTTGCGGTTAGCAAGAGTCGCCACCGAGTTTTCTTTTATCCAAAAGGAAAGGCTAAAAAGAACAGGAAAGACCTTTGAGATTATTTCTTGAGTTCGGGGGGTAGATTATGAAAAGGGAAAGTGTTAGCACCCTTTTCATCCATAGTTATCTATGGGCTCTTAATTATCTATGGGCTTTTGTTTGAAAATGTGCTTTCTATGGTTTTGAAAGTATTTTGAAAAGGCGTCATTGTTTAGGCAAACTTTGTAATAGTTCTCGTTCGTAAGAACGTATACAAAGTGTTGAGCTTTTGAAAACGTTTCAAGTTTGGAAAATGTTTTGAAAGTGTTTTCGAAAGTGTTTTGAAAGTGTTTTGAAAGTGTTGGTGTTTGTTTTGAAAATAAACAAAGATGTTTGATTTGAAAATGAGTAAGCGACTAGGAACAATCTACCTACTCAAAAGTCTTAGTTCATTTCTTCCTTTCCTTTGATATTGCTATCTTACCATCGATTGGTAAGAAGCCTTATCTTTGGATGTAAAGGGACGGGCGTGGGTCATCGTATAGCCATGACATCAATGTTGTGAGATATCTTAGCATTTCTCTTTGAGGGAATAAGATCATTTTGAAAGGCAACATTGATAGCGTCATCGAGGAACTATGATCTTGTATTTTTTATTACTTTTTGCTAAGATATCCCACATGCATAACATGGCGATTTTTGTAAGGCAACAAAGTGGAATTACCCTAAGGGTGCAAGTGTGCAAGTGTGTTTGATTTACATGCATTGTTTATCTTGGATTAGGGTTTGCTAACTTGTTCATTTTATCTTTCCATACAAACCCTAATTACTAGCATTTATATAAAGCGATAAATTGCGAAAAATAAAATTACTACGCTATTACATCATTAGGGGATGGGGTGTACAAATTTACAAATGGGGATTTGCAAGAAAATTAAACCTAATTATCTATTACAACCATATTGAATAATGTACAAGAATTGAAAAATATAATGTACAAATGCAAATGGAAAAAGAAATGATTTTTGTTTGTTTTTAATGAAAGGGTTTTAACCTAATTAAGGAAAATGATTAATTAAAATTAAGCAAAATTAAACTTAAACTAATTAAGAAAGAAATTAAGTTAAAAAGGATTTTTTAGGGTTTTTTATGAAAATGTTTTAAATTAATAAAATAAATATGAAAATTAATTAAAAGGAACCTAAATTCCAAATTAATTTTAAATTAAAAGAAAACAAAATAATAATTAAACCTAAGTGTGTGTGTATATATATATATATATATATATATATATATATATATATATATATATATATATATATATATATATATATATATATATATATATATATATATATATTAAGAAAAAGAAATTAATTATTAAGAAAATATTTTTTGTTCTTTCTGTTTTATAAAGAAAATAAAACATATAAATGAGCATTTTTAAAATATGTAAATAAATAAATAAAATATTTTTTGGATTTTTTATTAATAAAAAATAATAATAATGATAAGAATAGCACTAATAAAAAATATTAAAGAAAATGAAAATATAATGTAAAATATAAAAGAAAATAAAAAAAAAATAAAAAGATTTGGGTCAGGTGGTGCAAAAGTAGGCAGGGGGTTAGAAGCAGCAAAAAGACAAGGAAGGCCCAATGTGGAGGCCCAGGCGCCTGGCTGCAAACAAAAAAAAAGAAACAAAAAATATGAAAAATAACAAAACGGGCGCTAGGGCTCGAACCCATGTCCTAAAGGTGAAAGGCGCGCGCTTTAACCACTGGGGTGGTGATACATCTGTTAACTTAACTGAAATAATAAATACATAATACAAAACAAGTTCCATAAATGAACTTCATCTTCAACCTCCAGCCATGAATCCTGTAACTTCACCATTTCTCAACAAAAATGAAATATGCAAACATGAAAGTTGCTCCATTTTTCCATACAAATTCAACCATGTAAATATCATAAGCTATAAATCAAAGATGAATGAGAATTTCTAAAAGTACCAAATTCTGACTAATTATTTCAGAAAGTTCAAACTCAAAATTCTCACTACTCAAGCAATATAAATGAAATCTATGGACATGTATAGTTTCAGGGCAATGATGTCTACATTTTATCTTTGAAAATGGAAAGATAACAATGCCTATATGAAGATTTCAAAAGTCAGAAAACTTACCTCAAAAATGGATTTCGTGTTTTACAAATGAGCTTGATTCAAAGAGCTGTAGTTATCAGGTTAGCTTCCTTGAGTCTCTAGGAAGCTAATGCAATGCTTAGCTTGAGTTGAGAGTGGTTGAAATGGCCTGAAGAAGTCAAGTTGCAGACCCCTGTTTTTGAGCTTGGAAAATGGTGAAAATGGTGTTACAGTTTAGAAACAGGGATTGGTATGAGTTGTATTTGAAGTAACGAAGCTTTTGAGATGATTTGGAGAGAAAATGCATGAGTGGTTTGAGAGATGGGAGTTTTTGGTCAGGTCCTGCACAATAATGGAGGTTTTGTGCAATCTGAGTTTTCAGGGAGTTTGAGTGAGTTTTAGGGTATTAATGCTTGTGTCTTTGCTTGCAATAGACTTGTGTATATGTGAGATCAAATGTACTCAAGACTTCTGAGTTCTAGCCTTTTGGCACTATAACTTGCTTTTGAAGAAAAGTGAGAAGACAAATCTCAAAGTGTTGTACAAGCATGTTCTGAGTTCAAAGAGGCCTTAGACACATTGCTTTTGGTTTATAGGGGTTATGTGTGCATAAAGAACAAGTTAGAATCTCAAGACAAGTTGACTTTGTGATTAAAGCAACTTTTCAAGAATGGAATGGTAACTTTGTGCCATAAATGGAAATGCAACTTGGATAATGGCTCAAATGCTTGGACAATGGCTCTATCAATTGTATAAACATTTAATTATTGAGTGACAAACAAGTTTTAGGCCTGCAAAGCAAATATTATGCATCCTATCATGGATTTGGTTCATGTGTTCATCAAGAAATGACTTGTAATTCAAGTTTGAAACCCTTAACTTCTTGCCTTCGATTCTCCTTGCTCAAGTATGATCTCAATGAGTTCTTGGACATTTTGGAAATCTTGTAACATCCTATACAACCTCTATGTTATACATTTTTGAATATTCATCTTGGAACTATGTGAAAAATTTCCATGAAGTTAGGTCAAAATCCTGCCTAAACTAGGGCAAATTTTCACTAAGTTTCCAAGTTTCATGAACATGTCTTCTTAAAATCATAACTTGAAATCCATGAATTTCTAGGAGAAATTGTGTTATAAAATGTTTTATATCTCATTGAGATCTACACCTTTCATGTTGGAAGTTTCCTTTGAATCATCTTTCATCATGGTGAAAATTTGGCTCAAAGCTATGAAAAAATATGAATTTTCCAACACTTAGAAAAATTTCTAAGTATATAAATTTTGACTTTTCAAAATGAAATCTTGACTTTTTGATTTATTGATGAACAAGTTTCATATTTTGACATGTCTTGATGAATTGTGATCTTTGGAACTCGATTTTGATCAAAAAGTCAAAGTTTGACTTTTCAGTGTACAGTTGACTTTTCATCAGTTGACTGAAATTCATTTGTCAATCAATTGATCTTGAGGAATGTTTTGAGCCATGTCATTAGCTCAAAATTATGCATTTGAATCCTTGATATCATTTCTCAAACCAATCAATCATTTTCTAGGTCAAAAATCAGAAATTTCACCTTCTCAGTCAAAACCCTAATTTTGACCATTTTGCCCTTTTGATGATCTGATCAAATTTCTTGTGGAATTGTGGTCCAAACTTGATCAAATGACATGTATGAGTTCATAATGTTGATATGGATACAAAATTATGAAGTTTGACTGTAAAATGACCACGATTGACTTTTTCCCCAATATGGTTGATTTTAGGTCAACTGATCAATTGACTGGGCAAAAATGTGATCCAAGACGTGAAACTTGACATGAGCAATCCTGAGAGTCAAAATGATCCATGAAATTCATTTGGGGCATTAAAAGTCCATTTGTCCTTGTGCAATCTCAAACCCTAATTTTCAGTCACCAGTGTTTGAGGACGTGTCTTGAGCTGATCAACCCTTGTGGAGTCTTGAACCAAAGGAGATCTTGTGAGAGATTACTTGAGAAATGAGAGGGAAAATTTTGGGGTACAACAGATGGGATAATTAGTTTTCACGGTTATCGAATGTCCTTGGAAGTAATGTCTTAACTTTCAGGCCGTCATGATCAATGCTAGTGTTAACTTCTCAATCTTATGGTATCACTGCTCGGATCCTCTTAGAACTTTGATGAAGAAGTATACTGGCCTTTCTCCCTCTTCTTCTTCCTGGACGAGTACTAAGCTTATGGCTATTTTGGATACCTCCATGTATAAGATCAAGGGGGCGTTTTCCTCTGGCCTTGTCAGAATTGGTGGATTGGACATGAAGTGTTTTACCCTTTGAAAGGCTTCCTCGCAGACTATCGTACATTTGAAATCTTCTGAATTTATGAGGGCTATGAAGAAATGGATTTCCTTGTCCCTGGAACATGACAGGAATCGGGACAAAGCGACCAATCTTCCTATCAGTTGTTGTACTTTCTTTTTTGAAGATGGATTGCGCATATCTATGATTTATTGACATTTGTATGGGTTGGACTCTATTCCCCGATTCGTGAGCATGAATCCTAGGAACTTAACGGCTGGGACTCTAAAGATACATTTGTTCGGGTTTAGCCTCTTGTTGTACTACCTTATGGATGCGAATGTTTCTTTCAAGCTTGTCACCTGTCTCTTTCCTACAATGGTCTTGACAACCATGTCATCTACGTATACGTCCAAGTTCCTGCCGATTTGGGTGGAGAATACCTTATCTATTAACCGATGGTAGGTAGCTCCCACATTCTTCAAACCGAATGGCATCACCTCATAATAATAATTGCTCCGGTCCATCATGAAGGCGGTTTTTTGTGCGTCATCCGAGCTCATGCAGATCTGATTGTAACCTGAGTAGGTATCCATGAAGCTGAAGAGAATGTACCCCGAGGTGTCGCCGATGAGTCGATCTATTTGTGGAAGCAGGTAAGGATCCTTGGGACACTCCTTGTTGAGATCTGTGAAGTCGATGCACATGTGCCACTTTCCTATATTTTTCTTAACCATAACCATATTAGCCAACTTGGTAGGATATTTGACTTCCTTGATGAAGCTGGCGTCGAGTAACTTCTCTACTTCATCTTTTATGACCTTCTTCTTCTCTTATCCTCCCTTCCTTTTGCTCTGAGATACCGGTTTGGTATCCAGATTCAAGACTAGGTGGTGGTACATGAAGTTGGGATCTATCTCGGGTATGCCAGAAGGCTTCCAAGCAAACAAGCCCATGTTTTCCTTCAATGGTTCTATGAACTCTACTTCTTCTTCTCGGGAAATATTGTATCCAATGTAAGAACCTCGGAGGGCGTAGTACCGATCTAGACTCTCTTTTTTTGTCATGGGGAGAAAGGTTTTCTTCCTGTGTGGCATCCCGAGGATCTATATCAATCATGTTGATTTTCAGCTTGTTGGACCGTTTGGGCCCTTCAGATTGTATCTTCTTTAACTTTAGGCTATCCTTGTAGCATTTCCTGGCTAACCCTTGGTCGCTCTTGGCCACCCCGACCCTGTCGTCCCCTAGAGGACACTTCATAGTGAGGTACATGGTGGATAATGCGGCTTCAAGGGCATTGAAGGAAGGTCTCCATATGGTGATGTTGTATGGTGAGGCGGCATTGACTATCAAGTACCATACCCTGACATTTTTGGTGTTTGCACCACTTCCAAAGGTAGTGAGTACCGGGAGGTGTCACAACACTTGCACCTGTTCTCCAGAGAATCTGACCAAGGTGTCGTTAAATGGAAATAACTCAGAAGAATCAAATTCCATTCCTTTGAAGGCTTCCCAATAGTCGGTTGAGCTACCAGGATCCACCAACACCCTTTTTACACTCCAGTCCCAGATTTGCAATTTAATGACCGTAGGTTCGTTCTCGTGGGCCATCATGCCGATTGCGTCTCTCTTAGAGAAGATAATTGGGTAGAGGTCATATTCCTGGACCCTGGCTATGTCTTCGAACATGTGCATCATAGTGCAAGCATACTTCTTTTTGGCCGAGCTGGTCTCGCCATTGCCAGCAAACCCGTAGGCGATGATGTTGAGGGTGTGACGAGTTGTCTTGGTCTCGTGCACCTCTTCAATAACCTTTCCCTTCTTTTAGGAAGGTTCATATGAGTCTGTGTCCTTTTTCTGAGTATCTCTCTTACCAGGTGGGGTTCTGCCCTCTCCGACATAAGTAAGAAAGTGACCCCTTTGTATCAACTTCTCATTTTATTTCTTTAATTGGATGCAGTCATCGGTGTGATATCCTCGGAGCCGGTGATAATTACACCAAGCCCTTGTGTCATTTCCTAGTACTGTATTGACCCTCCATTTGGGGGAATTTCGGGAATCAGGTTTAAGTGCGCCACCTCTTGTAGGATTTGAATTCTCCTTGTGTTTAAGGGTGTCTTTGTGTCATCTGAATAAAAGGTGCGCCGATTGGACCTCTGAGTTGTGCGTTACTGGGTTCTGTCTCTTAAGTTTTCCCGAGAGGATTCTTGTTTCTTTCCCAGTCCTTCCTCTTTGGTCTTGTTTCTTTCCGGAGCATCTCTGGACCATTTTTCCAAATTGCTCTTCTCGCCCTTTATGTAGTAGTCTGCCCTAATGATGATTTCATTCATGTCAGACGCATGCTTCTGGGCTAAGGGCTCATTGAACTATCCTGCTCGGAGGTTGTTGTTGGAACGCTCCCACAAATATCTCTTTGTTTGGGTGAGACACTTTGATGATCTCCTCATTGAACCGAGCTAGGTATTCTCGGAGAGACTCTGCCTGACCTTGTCGGACGTTGAACAGGGACGTCATGGACACCTTACGATGCTTGTTAGTGAAGAAGTGCTTGATTAGTTTCTTTGTTACGTATGCGTAGATTTCCATAAATAGTCGTGGTAAGCTCATGTACCATCTCAGGGAAATGTCCTTGAAGGTGTCGGCCATCAGTTTACATTTCAATGAACCAGTGGAGTCGGTTATTTCCGTTTGGTTGTTGATGGCGATAACATGCTCTTGAGGGTCAGTTTTGCCGTCATATGTTGTTAACGATGGTGATTTGAAGTTCTATGGGACTTGTTAGTCCCATATAGCTTGTGATAGGGGCCGAGGTTCCAAAAGCTCCTCTTTCGAACCATCATCCCCTATGATTTTTTGTTGTAGGTGTGTAACATTGTCCTGTAGAGTTTCGTTCTACTGCCTGAGGGCCTCCACCATGGCAAGTAGTGACTCCATGTCTGGGGGATCTTCAGGTGATGACATTCTGCAGGGGGTGAATTGAGGTGCGGCCTAAGAATAATTTTACCAAGGCTCCACGGTAGGCTCCAATGTTCCTATGTAGAATAATTATCCGCCCGACTTTCCAGAAGGTAACTAGGGAGAGCCTAACTGAGTGAGTTTATGAGATTATTGGGGAATTTCGGAGCTATGGGAATGATATGTGTGTCCCAATATGAATGTCTTGATTGTCCCTCAGTCGGGAGCCCCTTCATATAGTGAGTGTCTTGGCTTCATCAAGAGCCTCAGTTAATGAGGGACTCTTGAGTTCCATAACTGTCTAATCAATACCGTCTCCATGATTAGTGTTGTATAACATAGCATTGAATGCATCATCGACGGTTCCGGGTTTTAATGGGCCGAGAAGGTGATCGATTACAAGCAGGAGCTACGTGGTCATATTCCTCATCTGAGTTGATGACGAGGATGAGTTACTATCTCGGCTCATGGGATGTCTGGTGTTCCTTTAGCCGGGTTGTACCACGAGTATCTTCATCCCAAGTTGTTTACTAATTCATCCGTTCATCCTTGTCGGTTATGCTACCCAGTAGCGTCTGTTATTTCCGGGATGTACAGGTACCACATGCATTGAGTTTGTGAGTCGGTCTCATTGCATTACATTGTTGATAACATAATATTTGAGTTGTATGATTGGTGTGTGCACTACATGATGATGCTTGCTATGTGTAAATAAAGGAGAGTGATTGTATAAGTAATGTGTATTATGTTGTTGTCTATTATGCGAATATGTGAGATGTGGAATGTATGACTATGTATGATTACAACTGTTGTATACTCGTTATTATACATTTCCTTATATTGTTGTGATATCTCACCCTTCTATTGGAATGATGCTTTAAACGACATCGTGCATATAGTTAGGAGTAGTATGAGGCTGCCAGGATCGAAAGAGGTTGTTCTTCATTTACTTTCGATTCAGTGTCTGTTATACCCTAATTTTTGCCCCTTAGATTTCTCATCATCTCATGTCACAATGTATCAAGACACACACATTAGGGTTGTTTCTCTCTTTAGCCTGTATTTGAGTTTTCTATTGAGGGATTACCAAGCATCTTGGATTTTGTATCTTGTACATGTGTTCTTTTAACAAACATTAATATGTGTATATATGTTCCTTTAAATGTTCATATTGTAGGTGATCACAATTGCATTCATCTCACCATCTAATCTAGGGTTTAAAGGGTGATTCTCAATCAAATGGTTCTCTATTGGATTTCAAGAGTTCAATCTTCAAGTTCATGTAAGTAACATCAAAGATTTGTGATTCAAGGAGCTCTCTCACTTTATTTAGGTCAAGATCTCTTCAAAGTTGGTGGTGGAAGTCATCAAGAAGATTCATAGGTTCATGTGTTTATTTCCATGCCTTCTTCAATAAGCTTCATTGAGACTTAAGCTCCACATTTCAGTGTGCTTCAATACAACACCATTTCAATACCTCTTATGATTCATCTTGCTTATTTTGCCAAGAAAGTTTAAAAAGATTCAAGGTTGACTCAACAAGTTTGAAAACAATCTTCAAAAACTCTCAAAACTCTCAAACATTTAACACCCTCCCAAACCCAGAACTTGAAGAAACACCACACTTGTTTCTTTCAAATCTAGAAATAAGCAAACACAAATTAACTTTTCTTGGTTTTCGAATCTAGCCAAAGAAACACCATGTTTGTTTCTTCCCCTTCGAATTCAAGAACGCCCAGGGAAACAGCTCAAGTCCAAGACCCCAATTCCAACTTCAAGCAAGGTAAGTTCTCTTGACCTTAACCTTTCGTTTTAAGCATAACATGTGAATACTCGTTTCTTTTCGTTTCAAGCATTATCATTACCTTTTTTATTTGTCTTTATTTTCACCTTCTTCGTTTGCTTTCTTTTCTAAGTCTTTTGGTTTGTTTTCTTTATTTATCAAAAATATTTTTAAGAATTAATCTGGCCATGAAGCAATATTAGCATGGCCTCACCTCATGCTGCTACTTAGTTCCCAAACAAAATAAAACAGGAAGAAGGTTGTGTGGGTCGAAGCCTTTTAGGCTTCGGCCCATGCTGTTATCTAAAACGAAAGAGGTGTGGTCGAAGGACATATATTCATTTTGCTTTGCAGGTCCAGTCGAAGTAAGCAGAAAAAGGGGTGTGGTCAAAGAATACATTCATTTTTGTTTTGCAGATCCAGTCGAAGTAAGCAAAAAAAGGGGTGTGGTCAAAGAATACATTCATTTTTGTTTTGAAGGTCCAGTCGAAAGAAGCTGAAATAGGGTGAATCAAAGGAGCATACTGCCTGGGTCGAAAGAATCACTTTTCCTCCTTTTTTATTTTGTTTTTTTTATGGTTGCAATAGCTTTGGATTTACTATTTTCATTTTTTGCTTTCTTACATTATTAGTAATTAGGTTATATGGCAAGATAAAACCAACAAATATATAACATTTAAATTCAAGACAAAAATGCATACAATCAAACACACTATTCACACACATACACCTCTAGGGTAATCTCACTTGTTGCCTCGGAAAATAGTCATGTCCCTTGAATATAGGCGTTTTAGCAAAAGCCCCTCGATAAAAAGATCGTAGTCCCTCGATGTCCCTCAACGCTGCCTTCAGTAAACGATCTAGTCCCTAAACGAAAAAATTGCTAAAACGTCTCATAGGTTGCCTTCTATGACTATATAATTGACCCACACTTGTCCCTTTACATCCAAAGATAAGGCTTCTTACAAACCAATGGTAAGATAGCAATATCAAAGGAAGAGAGAAATGAGCAAAAGACTTTTGAGTAAGGTAGAGCGTTCTTAGTTACTTGCTCATAATCTATTCTCAAAAACAAACATTTTTCAAACACACTAAACACTTTCAAAAAAGTCCAACACTTTGTATGCATTCTTATAGAGACGAGAATCATTACAAAGTTTTCCTAAACGAAGGCCCTTTTCAAAAATACTTTCAAAATCCACCACAAACACATTTTCAAACAAAAGCAAGTGATCTAGAAAGCAACTAAGAGCCCGTAGATAACTACGGATGAAAAGGGTGCTAATACATTCCCTTTTCATAATCTACCCCCTGAACTCAAGAAAACATCTCAAAGGTCTTTCCTGTTCTTTTCACCCTTTCCTTATTGGATAAAAGAAAAGTCGTTGGCGACTCTTGATATCCGCAACCATTGCGATCAAACGCAAAACAAACCAAGTCAGTTCTCTAACCGTATTACATGTGGATAGTAAGTATGTTTTCTACTCGAATATGACGATGATATCTCTTCTCTTAAAATTCACCAACACACATGTGTTTTAAATTTTTTGAGGTGAACTATGAGTACCTTGATCCTCTATTGCACGGAAGGTGGTACGTAGGCACTAAAGGTTCGCAATCGCGGCAGATGCAAAAATTGTAAAAAAATACTTATTTTCTCATCTCCCCCATCTATTTTTGTATATACCTTTTATAGCCAAAATATACAAATTTTCTAAGAGGTTCCTACGGAGTACCATAGATGTTTAGAGTGCTAATAAATTCCCTTTGCATAACCAACCCCCGTACCTAGATTCTCCCTCCCTTTTCTGGGTTTATTAGCTATTTTCCCATTTCCTTTGGAAACAATAAAGCGCCATGGTGATTTTTATTTGATCTGTGCGAGTTAAGTCAACTCAATGTCTTAGTCTCAACATTTCTACCGCTACAGTGTCATTGCTCTAATATGTAACACGGGGGGGATGGATGCTTGATTATTTTTTATCAATTTTAATAACATGTTTTGAGAATTTTGAACTCCTTATGAATTTTGAATACATGTTGATTTGTTTTTAAAATATTTTTTGACTTCGAGTATGATTCCTTTCTGCTACATTAATAAAAGTTAACATTAAAGACTATGAGTTAATGTTTTGGTTCGTCCACTATATGTGTTATGTATCTTATATTTATTATGAGCAGGTATTTGCATGTTTTTGAAAATGTGACATCCTAATTTACTTGGACATTACTCTAATTTTTATTTACTATTCGCTGGGTATTTTGGGGTGTTACAGAAAGCCTATTATGCTGAAGAATTCTTTGGAGTCTCAATTCTATTGAAAGACCTAACAAATGTTTTTCTCTTTGTGTATACCAGATTCAAGAAAGATATGGACAAACACATAAAGGATATTTAGACTTTCCAACACTATTTTGAAACTGTGTATAGGCCAGATGATCTTAGTCGAACTATATGTGAAGCAACAACCATTTTTGAAGGAAAAACTCTTAGACAAACTTCCTGAAATAAAAACAATTCATTTTTTAGGTCAAATAATTGATTAGATGACTTAAATTTTCCATGGAATGTTTCCAAATTTATACCACCCATTTTCCTATTAATAGAGAGCTTCTCTATCACTTTTTCACATCCAGAAAATGATCTTTGATATCACTTTCACTTCTCTCATCATTTTCACTAAATCTCTCATTTTCTCACACATAGTTTTCCATTAGTACTTCGAGAGTATTCTTGAACCTAAGTGGGAAATTTATTCAACGGGGATTAACTACAATTTACCAAGAGTGTATCATCTTTTGTGTAAATACTTATTCTGTAAGAAGTTGTTTGGTTGCGAGCTAAACTAGTAAAAGCTCTTGTTTGATTTGGGGGATTATTTTAGGAAGTATTTATTTGGTTTGTGAGTTTCTTGAAGAAGAAACGATTTCTTTTGGTTCGTGAAGATCATCCATCAAAATCTCCATAATAGTTCTTGAGCTCAACACGATTAAAATCTTTATTGATTAAATATTTTCTTGTGTAAAATTTCACTTGGTTCTTGAGTTCGGCCTAGTATAAAGCTCAATTGGTTCGAGATTAGCATGTGCAAAATCTCATCTCAGTTTGGAGGCTAGCCCATGTAAATCTTTGGTTTGTTTTGGAGGATAACTAACTTGAAACTCTACTTAAATTTTGAGGATAACCAACTCAAAACTCTAACTTGGTTTGAGACCAGCCCGTTGATAATCTCTGATTGGTTTGGAGGATAACCACTCTAAACCTTGTTTGTTGTTTGCTGAAAGTTAACCATAAAAGGAGAAAGACACAAAGTTGAAGTTGTTTGGTGGACATTTAGTGTTTTTATGTATGAGCTTTTATAAGGTAGAACACCCTTCATAGGTTATAATAATTAAGAAACATTAGTCAATGTCGTGTTGCTAAAAAAAAGAAGTGTTTTTTGATTTATTGGTTTATATTGGTTTACCCAGGCAATGTGAGCGAGCTTTGATTTACCTCCTCATAATTAAAATTAAAATAAAAAAATAAATAAAAATTTTAATAGAAAATTAAAAAAAAAACTCACGCGGATTTTAAAAAATAAATATAAAATTAAAAAAACCCACCTAGATAGGCCTCATTAATAAAAGTGAAGATTCATTACCAAGTTGCCACTTAAGGGGGAAAAGCAACATAATCTTTACATTACAAGGGGAAATCCAAAAAATAATTTAAAGTGGATAAACCAAAATTCGCTTATATTGCAGGGGATAAACCAAAACTCCCTCACATTGCAGAGGGTAAAGCAACTTTAAAATTAAGTCCTAGAAGAAAGAAGTTAAACATCAACTATTGATGATTCATTGGACATTGCTTCTTCCCTCGATCTTCCTCTTTTATTTCCCCTATTGTGATTTATGGTGAGAACCTATTTATAGGGTTGGAAAGGGTGGGCTTGCTAAGCATACTGCCTAGGCTTGCTTAGCCACCAAACTTTCTCTTTTCCTTGAACTAACTTAACCCTGAAGTCTTTGAACCGCCTTTACTCGCTAAACACATTAATGTTTCTTGGATTAGAAAGATTGCACCTTTGCTCGCTATGTCCACTTGTATTCTTGGCTTAACAAGCCTTGATTTGTTGGAGAAATTTCTTAGGTTTGATCTGTTGTGTTGTTTTGGGGATTTCTTGATCATTTTTGCATATTTTTTAATCAATGCATATTTGAAATATCTAGATAGCCATTTTGTCACTTTTCATTGATAAATCGGGGGTTTTTATAATGATTTCTTGTAAAATAAGTTAATAATTGCATACACGTTTATCATATTTTTGGCACTTATTGTAACACCCTATTTCCCCAAACACATAATTATACAATATATCAAATATTTTGCATAACTTTTTCAAAACTTTTGCACATAGGATGTTGAACATCTCAAAATACACGCACCTGCTGATCATGTAACACAAAATCTAAATAAATATTTCAACATAATATTTTTAAGGCACACAATATCACTTAGGATGTTTACACGATATTTAACTTATATGATATGTACTTGGGATATTTACACGACATCCAATTTATATGATTTGTACTTGGGATGTTTACACGACATCTAACTCGTCTGATAGCTTAGCATCAAAATGATTATTAAGATACACAACACTTTAAGTCTCATAATAAAATTTCATATTAAAATAAAAGCATTGACTCGTAAGTCTTATCCAAATGCTAAACACACCAAAACATAAATATATTAGAGCATACGTTGTTGCTCAGGAAATATCAACATGACTAAGAAATCGCTCCTTAGTGTTACATATCAGAGCATAACCCAAAACTAAAGAAAAGAAACTAAAAGAGATATCTCCAAGAGGTAGTTTTCACTCACAATAGAATCTCTACTCTTTAGTATCTGCACGATGCCCATGTAAATGCAACATTCAAAAAAATAGGTGATAATTCATTTCAATAATAACAGTATAGAATGTAAGATAGAGTGCAACATTTACGCAACTTCATTCTCACACCCAATTCATCAACATACTAAATACAATCACATATTTATCATTTAGTTTATGATATGAGGCTTACGACATAACCTAGACTCATATGCATGTGGTACCATATCATTAACAATTGGTTCACTCTAGAACCAGAGTCATCCTACTCGAACCTCGAATCCACCCTGCTCAGATTCAGGACAAGTCACCAATCCAGCCTACTCAAATTGCAACTTTCATATTTCATTAACAACAACAACATCATAAATACATGTAGAAATACATTAGTACAAAAAAACATAATGTGTAAAGTCCCCTCCCAATAATAAACAAAATATGCATTGATCCAACCGTAGCAATTCTCTACTCGAACTGTTATCCACTAACATAACAACAACATAATCATGACAACATCAACATATCAACATCTTGTCATCATTAACATCATACACAATAACATCGTAATCATAATCAATATCATAACACAACAACATCACATATTCCACAATTCAATATATAATTAATGTAACACATAATTATATACAATATCACTTAATTCATTAACATATCTCATGATCATACAACAACACATCAATATCACCATTTACACATTTAATTCAACATCATAATAAATGATTCACAATCACACAATAGCATAATCAGTAGGATTAACATTCAACATTATAGAACAACACAATTGATTTATGATTATTTCACTTTCATAATAACATGGCAATACATCATATTCAAATAATAATTTAAAATATCAAATGGAGTCAGAATCAAGAAAATGCATATGTTTCGGAAAGCTTAGAGAGTCTACTTTAAGAATATGATTTTTATTTTAGGAATTAATACATCTATCAATTCAATTTAATCAAAAAACAAGAACGAGTACTCGCACCGGACAGAGTGTTTCACCTGACTTTAAAATGACACCAACAATTATATACTTATGAGAAAATTATAAAAATTTCCAGTTGAAAATATCATTAAACCCTTTTTCCAACGCAACTAAGCTCATCCCAAATGGACTCACGAGAATCTAGTTACACTTGTAACAAGCTGACCAACGCATGACTGAAATCGTCAACATTTATGGTATAGAAACCAGAAACACACTATTGTTGTAGCACTCCTAGGCTCAATTTATTTACTTAAACATAAATATTATCACGTTAGCTTTCTAAGCAACTAAAGGGGCCTCATAAGAACTTACGAAGCTCAAGATATGCCTGAAACAAGTCGATCAATACTCTCCCTCATTTTCCTGCGATTTCCTTATAGGAATTTCACTCATAAACTATTTTTTTTTCAACTTAAACCTATCCCGAACATCTCATAACATGTCCAAATAGTTTATTTCAAAAATATATTATTATAGGCCAATTACCTATTGTTATTTCACTCTAAATCTATCAACCAACATCTAATTTCACAAAATCTTCATAACTCTCAATAGAGTAATTCACTATTATTATTACTTATGTTAGACCATCAACGGAGTAATAACCCTTAACATCAAGGCATACCAAAGAAACTCTAAAACATATCAGAGTTACTCAAGTATTAACTGATACAACTTTAAGGTAACAAATCCCTAACACCAAAATAACTTATTTTTAAGTTTCTAACACTGTAAGTCAATTTACCAATAACTCATCACATACTCAGTAATCTATCATCAAACCAAACAATTTAACAAATATAATCATGGATTCCATTTATTTCAAGAACACAACAATAACATGTCAACACACAAAATTGAAATTCACATCATGTCATATAAAAACAGAATTATCATTAAATTTCCATCAATATTCATCATAACTCAAGGGAAGAACAAACCTTATAGGAGGTTAAGGGTCCCTCCACTCTACCCTTCATCATACCCATATTATTGAACCAAATTACCTTCCTTACCTTAGATTCTTTTTGCAAAGTTCTTTCAAGCTTCTTCAATGGGTGCTCTTTCTATGCCCTGGTCTTTTCTCTTTTCTCTCTTCCTCTTGCCTCCTTGCCGATTTTCCAAACAAATTTCACATAACTTAAAACTCATTCCTTAAAATTCCTTCTTTTATTTCAAAAACCTAATTCTCTTATTAGGTTATCCCCAACTTAACCTTACTTATTCTCACAATTCCTACCTTGCCCTCAATTTCTCTACTAATTATCTAATTTCAATTTATTTTATTAATAAATCTAATTTATACTAATTTCTATTCATATTACTATCAATTATTTTATTTAAATAAATCAACTAAATTATTATTTTAATTAATAAAATACTAATATTCTAGATTTAATCTAGTTTTATTCCTACACTCTACAATACCAACCATACACCCTCGCACACTTATTTATTTAATTAATTTAATAAAAATACTCTTTATTCTAATTATTAAGATTCTAAATAATTTATATCAACTATAACAAATCACAGTTTATTCTCTACACCTCTATTCATAAGACATACACCCTTACCCTCTTATTTATCTAATTATTCACACATACAATAATTAAATAAAATACATATAAATCACAAAGAATTCATAAATAACTTAATTAAAATAATTTAATAAAAATTGGGGTATTACACTTATCATCTCTCTCCGACTTATCTTTTTGTATCTCCTCAAACAAAATCCATTCAACTGGTTCAAAAGTAGTTTAAAATGCATGTTTCAGAAGAAGTTAGATGGCTTAATCGGGAACTTTTGGAAAAAAATATTGTTTATGACATACTTTTCTTTAAAATTCTAGTTCATTATTAACTTTATAATTATCATCAAATTCAAGCATGATAATGAAAAACTTGCTTTACCAAAGTAAGATTTCAAAAAGTGTCTAGATCAATAGTCAATATATCATCAGTATCATTTTATCACTAATTATCTCTCAAAAAGGTTTAATGTTTCCTTCTTTGTTGGAAAATGCATAAACCATAGAAATATTTTGCATTTCATCTAAGCAATATCATAATATAATCATCAGTGGTGAATCACTTAGGTCTTTCTTTTGGTTGTAACCTGGTTGGCTAAAGAGAAGAGGTTTAAAAACACTTTTTGTTTGTATGTGTGCATTTTCTTATTACTCAAAACTTACTCTTGTTCCTTTATAATAAATTGATCAATAGTGATGAAATATATGTTTCTTCCATTTGACTCAGGTGTGATAGAGCCACAAATGTCAGAATGAACCAATTCAAGCTTCATGGACGCTCTCAAATTATTGGCCTTAGGAATATCATCACTATGTTGCTTGCCCACATTCTATCTGAGTACACATTAGTTGAACTATGTATCTTAGGCAAACCTTTAACCATGTCTTTTGTGTGTAGAGTTTCTAAACCCTTTAGGCTTAGGTGAAAATGTATGTAATGCCAAAAAAATTAGTTTCTTCTAGAATGATGTCCATACATCTTGTATTGGTAGCTACTGCAAACCTTACACTGTCCTATTACAGGACATTTGATTGGACACGATAAGTATTATTTTCTTATGGAACATTTTGCAGGTATCTTTGGGAAAGATAATGGTTAAGTTATTGTAAGGTAGTATACTTCATTTACCACTTGCACTATGTCTCCAATGTGAAATTTTAAACTTCCATTCCTCATGATAGCATCTTTGAGTCATCACCTAGTTTGAGAGATTCACAAAATTGACTATAAAAGTAAAATATTTGTTCCCCACCATGTGGTTGCTACAATCTGAGTCATAGAACCAAACCTCACTTTGCACACCAAAACCATAAGATTTCATACTTGCTTTAGATATGAGCACCAATCCTTCATTAGCATCGAATCCAACACATTTGACATATTTTTCCCTATCTAGGACAATCATCCTAACATTGTTTTAACTTGTGAAAATTTTAAAACAACACAAATTCCTTGCTATGTCCCCCCTACCATGACCACATGAGGACCTCCTCTTCCTCTAGCATACTCAAAACCACCATTGGTGACACCTTTCGGTGCCACAGTTTAAAAGAAACTAATGGAGTATAATTGTATGTGTTAATAGATTTTTTAAACCGTGTTAATTTCACAATTAAGCTATTTATAAAAAAACATGTTTATTTTATGTTGTTTATATCACAACTGTGTATTTCTTCACTTTGTCTCTTTAAATGAAGATTTTAATAGTGTTTGTTAAGATTCATGCAGAACAGAGAAAATAAGAAAATGTGTAATAAATTTTGTAGTGATCAAAATGAAAGGCTGGACCATTAAAGTGATACAATGAGAGTTATATAGACTAAGAGTAACTTTTCCAAATTCCAAATAAGAAAAAAATGTTTTTATCATCAAACAGAAATCACAACTCTAAGTTCTAACAACTCGAAGGAAGCAACAATCAAACACTTAACCACCAAGCATAAACCATAATTAATAATTAAACACTTGGAGGAATAAAAAATAAATTCAATTAATTCTAATCGCCATTAAGACAACAACATAGTATATCAAAAAATTCAAATTAGTCTTTAATCTTAAAAAATATAAACAAGACAGTGGCAAGAACAAGTTGAATAAGATATTCAAATAATATTAATCTATAATACTTCTAGAAAACAACGTTCATTTTGCCAACACAAAATAATTATTTAGACCTTCATCCCAAGATTTTTAGGCAGCCACATCACTTCAAATAAACAATTTACATTGCAAAGTGTCACAATAATAACAAAGAAAACAAACCAAAGGTATGCCCCCAATCTCCATAATTTGGAGGAGGTACTCTTGGATGATTTGCCCTTGATGGACTGTTTTTTGAATCAACTCCTTTTTATCGAGCCTCGCAATGGTTTTCCCCAACATTCGAATTTTGAAAATTTTGTACTTGAAGTTGCTTGAAGGGGAACTTGGACCCTACATTTCGTAAGATGAACTTGATATGCACTCCCCAACATTTGATTCTTGGACGGCCTTGAGAGTTTTTTTTGAAAAGATGAAACTGAATCATACCATATTGTGATATGACTTGATTAAGGAATGCTTCTTCAAAATATGTGCCCCTGATTGAGCAATGCTTTGAAATGTAACCCAAATTGATTGGATCTTAGAGTGATCACCCCTAGTCAATAGGATATTTATATGATATACCCCTATGATCATTAGTCTTGCCTATGACCATAAGGTTTTTCCTTAGATGCTCTGCCCCTAGTCCGGAGCTTCCTGGAAAGGATCGCTTTAGATTAAACCAATTTTGAGATCTCCTTGATGCTAAGTATTGATTCATAGATAAAATTGTACATTTTGAAAAGTAATTTTGCTTGATGCACATGCAAGTTTTGAAATAGAAATTTTCATGGAATAGAAATGGATGATTAGAGATGGAGATTCGAAGAAGCAAAGTGTTTAGCAATAATTTTAACAAACATAGGAGTCAGTTTAACACACATTTTCCGAGTATGCTTTCATAGTTAACCTTACTTCAATTAGGAATTTTGAAGGTTGTAACATGGCCTTGGTTCATGGTTAAGAAACAAAGGATATAAGGCTCAAAATTTATTTTAACCCACCCCATTCTCCTTGATGTTCTCCAATCCTAAATTCGATTAATCTAAGGGACATATCCAATCTGCAATAGAGTTTTTGTAGTCATGTTGATGAACAGAAGCATTGATAAATATCCAAGCATCAAAACATTGATTAGATCCATGCAATGATGAGAAGCTTTGATGATTCTTGAGGTGGAAGTCACAAGATTATTCTCCATTTTTTTCTTTTTTAATCCCTTATTTTTGTATGGACCAATCCTTTTGAGTTTGCGGCCCATCAGGATGCCCTAACTTTTTCCTAAGTCAAGTTTTGATTTCCTTTAACTTAGCGGGCTCTTTCTTTTTTGAATTTTTTTTGTTGCTTTTACACGCTTGTGATTATCATGATTGTTGTATGTTTCGTCTTTATTGTTTCCTTGATTTTGAATAATGTATCGAGGAGGAAGACGTCGTGGACTTTATCTTCATTGATTCCTCAATCTTGGATAATACACCAAGGAAGAAGACATCATAGACTTTATCTTTATTGACTCCTCAATCTTGGATGATGAATGCAAGGGAAAGGATGTGCTAGAACTTTTTCCTAGATCTTTTCCTCAATCTTGAACGGTGTATTGAGGAAGAAGATATGCTTGAACATTTGCTTAGATGGATTGATTCTCCTGAGATTTGAATGCACCATTGAATTAATCGAAATCTAGCCTGCCCCTGGTTAAAATTAAGGGTTTCTTATCTTAGAAAATATAGCAAAACTCCAACTCCTGGCTCGAGGGGGTTGACTATGGATTAACTCCCTTATTTCTCCCTTATTTCTCCATTGTTTAGGATTTGAAACAATGCCTTACATCATCAGCTCAGTCTTACATTGAAAGCATAGTTTAGCAAAATTTAGTTATTTAACTTTTGTCATTATCCCTCAAATTTTGTCAAAGTTGAAAAAATGAAAAAGAAGAGTGAAAATGGAAAGTCGTTGATTGTTTATAGAGATTGAAATGATAGAATTGATTTCAAAAACATGAATGCTTATTTTATTAGAATTACTAATCAAAAGATACAAAGTTACACCAAATACAACTTAGCAACTTAGAAATTATAAATTAATAAGTTTGATGATACTATGAAAGAGCTTCTTTGTTTTGATCCACTTGACTTTAGGAGATGTTCTTAGTTCTTGGACTTGTAGAAGTTTGTGGTGATATTTGATTCTTCCTCCGGACATGCCAACTCTGTTGATATGGAAGTTGCTCTTGATATGGAGGGATCACCCATAGTGGTGGCATTTCAGGTGTTGTGTAGGCCTTTGGCTTGTATGAAGTAGGGTCGCCTTCTCTCCTTTGTAAGGCTCACAGGACCAAGCTCATTTGATTCTCCAAGGTTAGACTTCTCCTTTACCAATCTAGGATTCCTTTGCATCTTTCTTGAAGCATGCTTGGAATTTGTTCTTTGAGCATCAGGAAATTTGATAGCTGGATTGATAGCGACCAAGGGTGAAGGTGGAAATGCATGAAATGCAAATGTATGGATGTACGGAAATGCATGGGTATGCAAAAAATATTTTTTGGCTTTTGAGGGTATGGGAAAATATTTTTATGGAGATGCAATGCAGTGCAAGGTTAGAATGAAGATAGACCTAAGGAAACCCAACACGGGTTTTAGGGATATACATACACAATGTGAAACCCCTACAAGCTAGGGATTATAACTTACAAAAGATAAACCTTATAGGCTAGGGATTATGATAAGCCAATGGACAGTTGAGATGATGATTTGACTTGAGGGAATAGCATGGAAGAGAGCACATGGTAACCGGTCAACAATCATTAAATCCTATGGCCTAGTATAGGCCACATGGCGTGCATTAACGAAGACGTCCTAAAGATAATGAAGACAAAAAAGGAAGGAATCCTTACAAACTAGGGATCATAATGCAAAAAAAGGAATCCCTACAGGCTAGGGGTTATGACATAGAAAGGGAAACTCTTATAGGCTAAAGATAGTAATGGACGAAAAAGGTAACCCTTACGGGTTTAGGGATTGTAGTGGGATTTTATGAAAGATATCCTTAGTTGGTAGGTTCCTATTTTCGGCCTACATATATTCTACCTCCCCATAAGGTGGCTTTCTTAAGGCTATCATAGATTATGCTAAAGGGAAAGGCACAAGGGCCTCCCTTAAGCGGAGCCTTTTTAATGACAAAATCTTTCGTCTCTATGGTCGTGAAAGGTCTCACCATGAGATATTGGTTTAAGGGTTATACAAAGAGTCATAGGTTTCATTCCAAAGTCCTACCCCCCAAGAGGATGTCTCTTGAGACGTATTCCTTTTTCGGAATTCCACCGACTCTTGGCGAAGTCGTCACATAAACTCATAGGGATGATGTATTCCCTTGACTAATAGACAAACCTTATTTCTAAGGATTTTTGAAAAATATTTATAAAAATAAAATAAAAATCCCATCATCAAATGAATATAATATGATAAAAATAAATAAATCAAAATAATAAATAAAAGCAAATAAATAAATAACAACAAATATTGAAAACATTAAAAATCCAAAAACCCTAAACCTAAGATGAAGGCTTCTAAACTCTAGGGTTGGTCCACAGCAGAGTCGCCAGCTGTTGTGACCGGCAAAAAATATAGAGTCGCCACCCTTAATTTTTATCTTTAGGAAGGGAATATAAAGGATAAGCCTAATTTGGCCAGAGATTCTGAGTTGTTGTACTCGTTCTTAGACGAAGGGAAGGTGTTAGGAACCCCTCATCTACCTTGTTCACAAGGATACTAGGGTTTAGAATTACGACTTAGAAAATAGGATTTTGATTTTTCAGTTAGGGAACTCGTCACGATTTTTAAGTCGTATGCCTACGTATCCTCTTATGAGGAATCAGAGTCCCAATTCGTAGTTCGTAGATGATTGGTTAGTTTTTTTCATGAATTGTGAAAATATTTTGAATTAATCCTTTAACCAAATCTGGGTTGAAAATAGCGGAATCATGGACGCAGTTCGCGGTTAATATAAAATAGATTCACAATCCTTTTTGAAAATATCTTGAATTTGAATTAAGTTAGTAAAAAAAGGATTAGCATTTGATAGGTTAGCTACTTTAGAGTATGTTATGCAATATGTAAAAAAAAAATTGAATGAGAAAAAGATTTAATGCAATTAGAAAAATAGGGTTAGTGTTTTAAAAATAATTTGATTAATAAATACTATTTTATAATTTATTAAAAATAAGTTAAAATGTTTTTAATAAAAAAATCTAATAATTATTTAATAATTATGTAAAAATTATTTAATGCAAATATGCAAAAAAGATATGATATAAAAATAAGAAAATAAGATCAATTAAAATAATAAAATACAATTAAACAAATTAATTAATTAATTAAAGGAGGGTGTAAAAGTTAAATTTAGAGTGTATTTTGTTATTCAAAAGAAACTAAAGTCCTTTTTTAAATTTTTGTATTTTTTTTGTATTTTTAATAACGAATAAAAGTTAAGATAAAAAAATTATTTTTTTTAATACTAATAATAATAAGAAGAAAAGTTAAAGTTTGAAAAAAGAATTTTTAGATTTAGAAAAAAAAAATTCTATAATAATAATAAAAAAGCTTAAGGTTAAGAAAATGATTTTTTAAGGTTAGAGAAAAGGTTTTTTTTATAAAAAAAGAGGTGAAAATAATAATAATAATAATAATAATAATAATAATAAAGAAATACGAATATCATAAATCATAAACAAAACAAATAGCAATCAAACTAAAACTCAAACAAGAATAAATTCTAATCTAAATCAAATACAATATTCATACGCATGTTTAAAGATATAAAAAAATACCAGCCTACAATATCGTGACCAAATTAAGTTTCTCCCTTCATCCTCATTTTTCTTTTCTTTGTGTTTTTCTCATTTCTCCTTCGCTGTAAGATTTTCCTTTTTCCTTCGGTACAAGATTCTTCTTTTTTCAGATTGATGATGGAATGGAGACCTTAGAGTTTAGTTATTGTTGTTCTTCAATATGAAGAACAACTTTTAGAAGAACTCTAGTGAGTTGTTGATCTGCAAATGATTATTGATTCTCCAAATAGTTGTTGATCCTTCAAATGATTGTTGATAGAAAAAATTTATGTGTTATATTCAAAACCCTAAAATTAACCAAGAGAGTTGCATAGAAAGAATATTTGTGAGAGAGAGAGATAGAAAATTATTGATGAAAAATTATGGTGAAGAGAGTCCTATTTATATATTTGAAATTAGGTTAAATACACCCCAAAAAGGAAATAGTACACACCAAGAAAAGCCCAAAGTTTAGGACTTTATCTTGGTCAGCAAGTCTACAAACTCTGACCAATGAGAAATCAATTTTGTCAACAGTGTGACCAATCAGAAAGTGACAAATCATGTGATTTTGTTGTTTTTATATTTTATATGATTTTTTTGTTATTTTTAATTAAAAATTGAAAAAAGTGGTAAAAAAACTATTTTTGAAAATTTATTAATTAAAAAATACGAAAATAATATTTAATAATAAAAAAAGTGATTTTTTTGAAAAGATTTATACCAATTGAGATTTGGTTGAAATTTAGAAGACAAGACTAAGAACCTAGACACTTTTTGTGGTTTTTTTCAATATTGTGATTGATTTGGTGATTAATAAAAATTAATTTTGAAAGATTTCAACTATTTTTAATAACTTGACTATTAAGTATATAAAATCAAAGTTTTAAAAAAATAAAAAAATAATCTTAAAATATCCTTAAAATAGAAAACAAAAATAATAATAATATAATTAAAAAATGACTTTTTTTATCCTTTTTACTGAAAAAACGCACAAAAGAAAATAAATACAAAAAATTAGTGTAACGAGACTTGAACTCAGGACCTTCCACTTACTTGCAAGCATTACCAATTGTGATATGCCATTCTATTCAAGATAAAAAGGCATATAGAAGCATATGAAGGTAGAAAAATATTTTGCTATTTTTAAAATACAAATAATTTAAAGTAATTTATTATATATTTTAAATAAGCAAACTGTTAAACCAAATGTTATTAATACCCAAAAAAATTATGAAACCAAGTTTAAAAATAATTTGAATATTTTAAAAATGGGGCGGGCAAATTTGGGGTATGACACATAGAAGTAATCATAGGAAAATTGAAGAATGAGTTTGAAATGACTGATTTAGGTACTGTCTCTTACTTCTTAGGATTTGAATTTACATATACAAAGGGTGGCATCTTTATGCACCAGAAATAGTACATATCAGAGGTCCTAAAGAAGTTCAGAATGATGGGATGCAAGCCAACTGAAACACCAACTAAGTTGAATGTTAAGCTAATAATGAATGAGGTGAAGGGCATGTTGATGGAAGCATATTTAGATAGATAGTTAGAAACTTGAGGTATATATGTTACAGCAGGCCTGAGATATCTTACAATGTGAGATTGGTCAGCATGTTCATGAGTGATCTTAGGCAACCACATATGACTGCAACCAAGAGAATCCTTAGATACCTAAGAGGTACAGTGAGATATTGAATTTTGTTTCCACATCATACCAAGGAAAATAATAGCCTACTGATGACACTCGGTCATTGCATATAAAAATCAGAGAAAAACAAGTCAAAGATGAGCAAATATAAAGTATAATGGCCAAATAATGATGCAAAAATGACCAAGTATGAAGAAATAAGGACTAAGAAAAATAGGCTAAAAAAGGAGTAAAAACGAGCAAAGTTACTAGAATTTTCACGCTAGACATCATGTGCCATCACGTGCATGATAGATCTGGATAAGTTGCATCGCACATCCATGACACGTGCGATGGGCCTTTTTTCTGGGAAAATTCTGACGCGCTCTAACTATTTTTTGAAGGCTTTAAAAGTGGGTTTTTGGCATCTTTTCAAGGGTTCTATGAATTTTGACTACAAGTGAGGAAATACAGTACAAGAAGTGGGATTTGGAGAGCATCAGAAGCCATTAGAGGCCAGATATTCAAGGATTTTCTTATGCAACCTTCATCTTATTGTTTGGTATTTTAATTGTATCAGTATAAGTAGCTAAACACTCATAGGTTAGATTTTGTCTGATGAACTTATTTTGAATTTGTTGGGATATATGTCTAATTTGATATTGCATGATTAATTTGAGTTATATTTCTATTTAATTTCCTCTTTTTCTTAATGTGTATCATTTTAGATACTTTGTTAATATGATCATGGATGTATATGGATTGCTGACCCTTAGCCCATGCGTTCGAACTACGACAATTATTGTACTTACGCAGGTTAAATAGGGATATAATACCTTTAGTAGTGGCATTATAATTAATGCACTGTATCAGCGCCTAATTTAAGTTACACCAAGGGGTATGGGTATATCGAACTTGTTAATTCTCCATGGAAATATAACAACTTTTTATTCATGTAATGCATTAGACATCAACAAGGGAGAAATAAGGGATTCTAGACAAAATCTGACCGCTTTCTCATCATTATCAGAACAACTTTTATTTTCTCGCATGTAAACGCACCCCCCCCCCCTTTTATTACTATATAAAAATTTCACAACTATTGTTTTGTTAAATAGCAGTCCTTGTGGATACAATCTTAGTTTAATACTTCAACACTATCGGTACACTTGTCGAAAAATCATCAAGTTTTTGGTGCCATTGTCGAGGATTACAAATTTTAACAAGATAATTTTTGTGCGAAATTTGTTAGTTTTAGTTTTTTAAGTTTTTTTTTTAGTTTTTAGGATTTGTTTTGTTTTTGTTTTTGTTTCTTTTTATTTTTACTTTTATTTGTGTTTAATTTTTTTATCTAGTGCAGTGTTACTAAGGTATTATCCTTTTATTTTGTATGCATGATGAAGAAAAACATGCAATTTAAAATTTATGCCAACTTAGAAAAGTTCTAAGCTTATACAAAGGAACTTGCAACAAAAATTCTAATTTCGAAAAATGCGAGAAATTATTTAGAGCCAGAACCTTACATCAAAACTAATCATTCAGGGGAGGAGAATTCACCATCTCAACTTAAAGAAACATTGTCTGCATTTATAAAGATGACCTAACTCAGTTTTGAGAAAATTAACAGGCACAAAAAAACCTTGCGAATCAACATAGAAACATCCTTCAAGAACTTAGAGATGTAATTTGGTCAAATATCTAGCCAATTAGCATTAAAACTGAGATCTAGTGGGTATTTAGATGGAAATATGTTAAATAGTCCTAGAGATAAAGAAATTGAAAGAGAAGTCAAACACTAATGAGGGGTAGTTGATGAAGGAGGAGTTGAAAAAGATAAAGAAGAAGAAAAATGCACATCATCTGATAAATAAATAAATAGAAGCAAGAATATAAGGAGCAGGGCTGAAAAAGATATGTGGGAAAAGAGCAAGAATGCAATATGAAGATTATATAGTTTTCGATGAAGCTGCAAATTCAATAATTCGTTTAGACATAGATATCCAACATCAAGATCTTTAACAAAAAAATATTACCACTCCTACCAAGAAGGTTGATTAAAAAGGAGAAATTGATGAAGTATTGGATGAGATTTATGCCTTGTTCGATAATATAAAGTTGAAGAGAATATGGGAGAAAAACCTTCAATTCCTTAAAGTAATGGAATTCCTACCAAACAAAAGGAATAAGAAGGATGATGTGTTTTCTATTTCATATATTCCTCCCTAATAAAAATCGAAAGGTCAAGCGTAAAACCTTAAACAAGCGCTTAATAAAAGGTAACCCATCAGGTAAGTTTTTTATTTCATTTGAAATTTTAACTTTCATGTTATTTCAATTAATTATTTTTATTTTGTAGCATATCATATTAAGGAGCAGTATGACAAAGACTTGAGAAAGGGATTGAAATAAGAAAGAGAGATTAAAAACTCTCTCTAATCCTAATTTTTATTTCTAATCTCTTTGAAATTTATAGTGTTGTTATTGTTTTGGGAAATGGCCCAAAGCAAAACGCTCCTCTCGAACAATATCATCAATCAGACGAGGGAAGAATAGACCAAAGAGAACCAAGACTTCAACAACGCCATGCAAGACATGCAATATTTTTTTTGCTCCAATGACATGTTAATTTGGAGTTTTCAAATTTTATATTATTTTCCACAATTTCCTTTTACGTCTAACAAGTCAATCTAGAGTTGCAACTACAATAATTGGTTTTCTTTTGTACCACTTATCTAATGCTTGTCTTTAAAAAACAAGTTTATCATTGTTGTTTCTTTCAGATTAATAAAATTACAACTTTAGTAATGAACATGTGAACTAAAAGCATTATAAAAAATGAGTTGATCGTTAGGAAGGTTCTTTGCGTATTGAGAGTCGATGAATAAAGGAGCAACTAACTAACTTGTACCCAATCTCCAGACACCTCAACTAGAAAGGTTTGATCTAAATATTCCATTGTTTAATTTTCCTTCTTATAAGAGTATCCAAACAATTGTTATTTCCTATAATTTGCATTATTTTCGATTTAATCTGCCGGTTTAATAAATGCACACTGAGAAACTTGTTTGTGGTAAGCTCGGAGCCTTTTCAAGCTACCTTTATATCATGATTATATCCTTTTCTAACCACTTTGAGCCTAAGCCCTTTATTTTAGTGACATAGCCACATATAATAGCCAATTGACTTTAAAGTTTAAATCTTTCCACTCTCTCTTTCGAGTTAGGTAGAAAATTTAGTTCTCTAGTTATATGCAAATGAATAAGTTTGAGGTTTCTCTTGGAAGTGAGTAAAGTTTAAGTTTGGGGTTGGGGTACTACAGATATTGGTAAAAAATTCAAAAATTTCGAGAGAGAAAAAAATAAGAAGTCAAATCAACTTCTTAAAAAAAGAGAAAAACAATGATAAGGACCAATAAAAGTATAATCTCTAGTACCAATTAAAGAAGCAAGAGTAAAATGATAAGGAACATGATAACATAAGGAAAACTAGGTACCTAACTCCAAAGGTTTAAGCCTACTCTCCCAAATTACCCTACCTTAACATATGCCATTACAACCTTTAAAGCCCTATAAAAGTGTGTGTTTGAATTACTTTGATGGATTGTGTTAGAAATCTTACAAACTTATGATAAAATATTGTTGTACGTTGATTGTGTGATTACCCTTTAAATGCAAGTGAAATAGTGAGATGATAGACAGGTTGAGTACTTGTTATGTTGGAAGAACTTTTCCAATTTTGCTCGGTTGAAGTTGGGAACTAGAAGGTGATCATGTAAAATAATTATTGAATGGTGATGTTCATTTGTTATTGTTGCAGTTTGTTTTTTTGTTTGAAATGTGTAGTTGCACGCAAGTTACTTGAGGATAAGTAACATGTTAAGTTTGTGGTTGTGATGACACTCCATCATTGCATATATTTCATCGAAGAATCAGAGAAAAACAGATCAAAGATGAGCAAATATAAAATATAATGGCAAAATAATGATGCAAAAAATGACTAAGTATGAAAAAATATGGACTTAGAGAAAATTGGCTAAAAAAGGAGCAAAAACGAGCAAAGTTCTTGGAATAATCACGCTGGCCATCGCACGCGTGATATAGCTGGAAAAGTTG
Organism: Vicia faba; assembly: GCA_948472305.1. Classification (NCBI taxonomy): domain Eukaryota; kingdom Viridiplantae; phylum Streptophyta; class Magnoliopsida; order Fabales; family Fabaceae; genus Vicia; species Vicia faba. The sequence continues at coordinate 195,842,845 of OX451739.1, read as the reverse complement.
CATATTCACGCTGGCCATCGTGTGATGCTACCTTTGACGTGCTACCTTTCAGCAAATGTTGTAATGCTTGAGATAATGGAATATTAATCTTAGCGTACTGCCTTTCTTGAAACTTTATCGTACGCCTATTGCCCCGTTGTGATTAAAAAGGTGTAGGATTAAGAGTTAACACCGCTCCCACAGACTGATGGTGGTCCTTTTTACTATGCCCTCTTTGACCATAGATAGCATTAGTTTCTTTTTTTACCACCAAACGACCTCTTCTCAGCATTAGAGGGTGCGGCCATCAAAATCTTCCCACTCTTGATACCGTTTTCGATCCTCTCCGCAGTCAGTACCATTTTTGTAAAACAAGACGAAGAACTCACAATCAGTAAATTGAAGAACGGGCCCGTCAGAGTGCCCATGAACATGTCTACCATTTCCTGATCAGTCATAGGAGGTTGCACCCTGCCAGCTAAATCCCTCCATTTATGTGCATATTCCTTAAACCCTTCTCTTGAGCCCATGGACATATTTTGCAATTGCACTCGAGTTGTACCAGGTCCGCGTTGTATTGGTAATGCTTTTAGAAAGCAATATCCAAGTCTTCCCAGATATGAATGTCGGTTCCTTCCAACTGATAGAACCACTCCAGTTGAGTTCCAGCCAAACTTTCTTGGAAGAAATGGACCCATAACTTCCAGTCAGTAGTGTGAGGCTAAATCTTTCTAACGTATGATCTCAAGTGAAGTTTAGGACAAGAGACCCCGTCATATTTAGCAAACGTAGGAACCTTGAACTTTGGTGGGATGACCACTCCAGAAACCATCCCTAACTCTTCAAGGTCCAAGCTAGGTACCCGCTGAATCTCCATAGCATTGAGACGATCCTCCAATTGTTTGTATTTATCATCAGCATGAGGATACTGTTCTTCAAAGTAGTCATCCTCTTCCTTATAAGTCCCCGGGTTGTTATCTTCTTCCTGATTATCCCCCTCATTTAATGGAGTTGCGAGATCTAGAGCTCACATGGCTGGTCCTCTAAGTTTTCTTCCTATATTCAAGACGCCAGCCGATTTCTTTGCCTTCTTCTTCTTCTCTTTGATGACGAGAGTTTTCAATTCTTCTTGCCCCTTAGCCAAGGCCAGGAACATTTGTTGGAACTGAGCATTCTGATCATGAAGATCCTTAACTATTTGTTCAATAGCCATTTCTTTTGGCTGAAATAAACAGCAAAAAGATAAGAAACCTGTCTTGAAAAACCTGTTATGCAATGATGTCCATGATATGGAAATATTTTCAAGGATATCGCGAGTTAAACACAAGAAGATGTTAGGAGTTGAATTCCGATCATAACTTTGATTAGAGCATTTAATGTCGTTTAAATGTCCTTCTACAAGAATCAAGCTCACCATATCAAGTGGGTTATATCCCCTGACTCAAGTTATCGCACTTTGGTCTTTTGACAACATTGGTTAGAGGAAAATAAATCCCCTTGCTAGACGTCTGGTTCATCATAGCCTGCACCACAGACCCTCGAGATCCTTGAAATGGTTAAGAAAATGTTGTGGTATAATGTTATAATGTGCATGTTATGCATCAAGCAAAAATGTAAGGTGATGAAGACAAGTGTGTCTTGCAGGAAATCCTAGTTATTGGATAATGACTGCAAGTCCTGCAAGGAGTACAAACAAAGCACTGCAATGAGTTCAAGTTGTTAGACAATGAAAGCAAACAAGTCATACAAGTAACCTTTGGTTTAGACTTGCATGGATTCCATAGGTAAGTACCCTCTTGAAGTTTAGTTGGTTCAACCTGTCCTATTAATAGTAACCGGGTTCTAGGGGATCTCAATATCTCTGATATTTCTTCACCGGGCATTGTTTCAGCGCAAGCCTCTTTATTGGCAACCGAAATATCCCAGAAGTCAGATCTTAATGAGTGTAGTATCGAGTATCAACCAACTTCGGACTGCACCAAATTCGGCTATCTCACTACTTCCTAATGGCCAAGTTGTTCAATTAAAGTTTCTAAGGTCAGTTGGTGCTTCGTGACACCACTCATGGGCCCCGTATTCTCCTTGACTACTCAAGGGCTACCGATACCAACAAATGTGTCACACCAACATAGCTATCATTTCAACCGTGTCGGTATACCCCACACAGTCCCCAAGATCTATTGCTACTTATCTAAAAGGTGCCCCAGATTCGGGTGTAGGATCTTCATAAGTAAACCCAAGCAAAAAACCCTTAAAGATAAAGCAATTAAAGCATACAAGGAAAGACATTTAGATATGACCTAAGCTCTAAGGTAACCCCACTTTTTATTCTCCCCAGCAGAGTCACCAGTTCTATGATACGGTGGCAGAACCGACTGTTATACTGGTTTTGCATTTGTGTTCAGAAATGTTGCGGTAAGCAAGAGTCGCCACCGACTTTTCTTTTATCTAACAAAGGAAAGGGTGAAAAGAACAGAAAAAGTCTTTTCGAGATGGTTTTTGAGTAAGGGGGTAGATTATGGAAAGGGAAGGTGTTAGCACCCTTTTGATCCGTAGTTTTCTACGGGCTCTTAGATGCTTAGCTCATTTTGAAATGATACCTTGTGCTTTGTGTGTTTTTTTGAAAAGTATTTTGAAAATGCCATATTGAGGCAGTTCGCTTTATGATAACTCTTGTATCAATCCTCAAGAGTGTTGATAAATCATTTTAAAAAGGTTTTTGAAAGTTATTTTCTGTAAGTGTAAAAAGTTTGTTTTTGAGCATAGCATCTATGAACTATCTACTTTTACTCAAAAGGTTCATTATTTTCCTCCTTTCCTTTAGACAATGCTATCCTACTATTATTGAGTAGGCAGCCCTATCGTTGGATGTTTGAGGGACATTTATGGGTCATCGTACAGTCATAAAGGAAACATATAGGGATGCTTTAGCAATTTTGTTTAAGGGACTTGATCATTTACCGGAAGGCAACACCGAAGGGTCATCAAGGGACTATGATCTTTTGATTCGAGGTTCTTTGCTAAAGCATCCCCATTTTCGAGGGACATGACTGTTTTATTTTCCGTAGGTAACCAAAGTGGGAGTACCCTAGAGGTGCGCGTGTGCGAGTGTGTGTATTTTCAGTTATTTCTGTCTTTGATGTTAGGATTGCTAACGTTGCTTTTAATTCCTTCCCATATAATCCTATTACCATACATCTAACAGTTAATATGTACATGAATTTAAAGTGCGGGAACTATAAATCCTACTCTATTACAAAGCTTCGGGGAGGGGATATTTACATGTCCAAAAACTTGGGGGGGAAATAAAGAAAGCAGTAAAGGTTCTACTAATCATCTATTACATCCCAATATACAGTTACAGTAATAAAAAGAAGTGTGAAAGAATAATAACGCGTGAATTTGAAAAGACGTCTAAAATCCTAAGAATAAAATCTTTTTGTTTTGTTTTTGATTTTTTAAGAAAATAATTTAAGCTAAGGAAATTAATTAACTAACCTAAGATTTATTTAAAGAAAAATAAAATTTAATTAAGAAAATAATCTAAGTTCTTTTGTTGTTTTTTTTATGAAAAAGAAAATAAATTAAAAATTAAATTAAATCTAAAGTCTAATTTATTTTAATTTTTGAAAAAAAATGTTATAATTAATTAATTAATTAATTCAGAAATTAATTTAATTAATAAAACCTAATCCTAATTTTTATGATTTTTTTGATTTAAAGTTTATTTAAATAATAAAGTCAATAAAGAAATAAACAAAAAAAAACAAAAATGAAAATACAAAGTGTCATCCTTCGATCCAGGGAGAAATGTGGTTCTTCGATCCAGGGAGAAATGTGGTTTTTCGATCCAGGGAGAAATGTGGTTTTTTTTATCCAGGGAGGGAGTTGTCTTTCGATCTGGATCTGCAAGACAAATGTTAGCAAAAATAAAGATGCAGGACCTGAGTATCGAACCCAGGTCTTTCTCCCTGATTAGAATCTTCTATCCTCGGGCCTAAGCTTATTTTGGCTTGAAACTGGATATACCATGAGTTTCGAAAGGCAAACCCAGGTCATGCCTTTTGATGGCATGATTTTATTCCTGCATGTTACCTTGCGTATGATGCGTTCATATAAACACAAATGATATTAGCAGCACAGATATACCAATAACATGTATTTAAAGGGCCTGGAAATACAGTTTTGACTTAGGTGAATTCTTACCAACTGGAAATGCTTCGATCTATGAATCTGGGCGTGGAATTGCTTGTGTAAAGGCCTGGGTGACTCCTGGATGCAAGGTTTTCGCCTGGCTGTTGCGTGTATAGGCAGGAAATTTTTGATCTAATGGCAATATTTTTGTGTGATGTAGTATGTATCTCCCTTTCTTTCCCGTCCCCCTCTTTCTTTTTTGTCCTTCTTTTTCTTTTTCATCCCCCTGTCAATGTGGTGTTAGCCTTGTATTTATAGGAGTGCGGGGATAACATATATGGCAAGAGACAAAGGCTTTCAAGGCGATGAGACAAAAATCCAACATATTGAAAGTTGGCCATATTTGGATGATTCTTGCCATTTTGAACTCTTAAGTGAACCTGGACATGTTAGCAACTGGTTTTTAAATCAAGAGTCGCCACTATTAGTTTTTATCCCAGGGAAGGGAATATAACAGAAAACCCTAATTTGCAGACAGAGATTCTAGGTTTCGGACTTCATTAGACGAATGGAAGGTGTTAGGCACCTTTCATCTACCTTGTTCACAAGGATATTGGGTTTTAGGTTTAGGTTCGGGTAAAATAGGGTTTTAAATTTTAATAGAGGGAAGGGTTTTAATTTTTTATAGGAGAACTCGCTATGATTTTTGATCGTATGCCTACTTATCCTCTTATGAGGAATCAGAGTCCCAATTCTTAGTTCGTATGGGGTTGGTCTTTTTTAGGGGTCGCAAACGTACTTTGAATCACCTCGCATTTTGGTCGGGAGTAGTGATTGCAGAGATTTTGACTAAATGCGCGGTAAGTCAAAATCTGTTTGAAACCCTTTTGTAAAAACAATTGATTAAAATTAGTTTGTTGCGAAAAATAATTTGAGATTGGTTAGTATTTTTTAATCGTATAAATTGCAAAATATCTTATTAATATTTGATTAAAAAATATCTAATGCAAATAATATAAGAAAATATATATGAATGAGTTTTTGAATAAAAATAATTTGGATGATAATATAATATTTACATATAACATAAAGGTTGATATTATATAATAATAATAATAATAATATATAAAAAATAAGTATAATAATAATAATAAGAATTAAAAAATAGATAAAAATATAATGTAAAAGAAATAATATAAAAAATTAAATAATTTAATTTGAATCAAGGGGGTTCGTTTTCAATTATAGAGTAAAAACAGGGGGGTGTTAACTAGTAGTTTGGGTTAGGCCCAAAGTGAGAGGGGGTGTGTAATGTTCTGGGTTTTAGAAAACTAGTGAAAGGGGGTGTGCAAAGCAGTGGGCTTAGGCCCATTACGTGAATTGGAGGGGACTGGATGGATCATGTGGGCGAGGGTGTACAGATGTTACAGTGAGACTTGGCCTATGGCCGTCTGATGAAAATCACGTGGGTAGAATTTGAAGGGACATAATAACTATTAAGGGCACGCGTGTACTGGAACATTTATGGAATATAACAATATTTTGGAATTATTTCATCAGTTCCCAACAAAACATCCCATTCTCTCTCTCTCTCTTATGCTCTGTGTTCTTCCTTCCTTCTTCTCTAAACCCTAGAACATCCACCGCGGCGGCGTAACCCCAAGTCAACTGAACTTATCCCAAAGGCCCATAAGAAACTGCAAAGACACTAAAAAAAGCTAATTTTACTTACCCCTATCGATTCTATTTTCTCTGAATTCTTCGATATTTCTTTTTTTTTTATCCTCCTTTTTCTTTTGATTTTGCAGATCCGTAGAGGTGGTGACAAGGGGGTGAAACGACGACAACTGGGCTAGCGATTAGGGTTTCAGATATTGAAACCCTAATCACTCCTCTCTTCTTCTTTGACAATCAAGAGGTCTCCGAGTATTCTTCTTCAATTTCTCCTTTGCAATTCTTCGAAAATCCGCTTTCTGTATTTCCGGCTTCAATCTCTCTCAGTTTTTCCTCCGCCTCTGTATCTCGGTTTTCCAATTTCTTCCCTTTCTGTATCAAGCTTCCGCCCCTTTTCTGTATATTTAGCTTAGTTATTTATAGGGCTTTTAGATTAGGGTTCTGGATTTGTTGTTACCATTGATTAGCACATATTTAGGAAGTTTTAGAAAGAATTTAGGGATTTAAAATTGTTGTTGATTGATTTTGTATTGAATGTGATTGGAGATTCTGTTCTTATAATTGATTTTGCAATTTGTATCATAACTTCCGAATTTTCTTTATAGCTGGATTAGTGTTCCGTATATTTTTTCTGATTTGTAGAAGATTTGCTCTCACTTGTATTTGATTCAGTTGAAAACTTGATTTCAACAGTAGCTGTTAGTGCAAAAAAACGCACAAATTTGTTGGCAAATTGGAATAGTACGCGTTTCTAATATTTGGGCCAGCATAGTTGTTATTTCATTCAGTAGGCATTTTTTTCCAAATACAGATTGGGCCTTGGAACTATTTTGGAAACCTGATCCAATATCTTTCTAAACCACACCCTTTAATAACTAAAATATATGAATAATTGTTAATGAAAACATTATGGTAAACAAAATTTATCAGCAATATATTACGTTTTTCCTTTTAACAAAGAAATTTTATTTATTTATTTATAATAATAACAAACAATTTTAATACTCAATGCTTCTTAATTTTTTTAATTACTGCCACAATCCGAATTGGGCCTCTTTGCCACAAATTGGGCCCAACATTAATTTGATCCAATCGATTCTCACCCAAAAACAAAATTTCTAACCAGCAAATGACAAAAACGTCCAATGGGCTTTGGCTAGAAAACACAATGGGCCTGTTATTTGTAATTGCAGCTCCTTTTCTTTTTACTAACAATAATGACACCTAAATGGGCTTATGATATATTTAATTTCCCCCTCTCTTTTACTAATAACAACTATTTAATAAATGAGAACTTAATAATTATTATTCCTTTTGAAATAATTTTCTATGTTCAAATCGCATGGGCCATTGGCCAACATGCCTCACAAATGTTCACGGATACACGAGTCTTTCTGATTTAGAAAGCCCCGCTCTCCTGGATTTAAAATACACCCCTAGTCTTGGATAAAGATGGGCCATCAGATACTCTATTTTAAATCTTGAAATTATGATCGTAGGGGTAGGGCAAATTTAGGGCACGACAGCTGCCCGTATTCAATTATCTTCCAATCGAATAACGCGAGAAAATGTGAGTCTTATGCATTCTGATTGGGAATTTATTGAATACTTGGAATACCCAAAATTTGTCCGACCAAGGTTATGCTGATATAGCATACCCTTATGAGTCTTGAGGGAGTAGGAAAAGCTGATGATATATCGCTTACCATGGTTTGATGATGAGGCAGGTGGTTTTGAGCTTAAGAGTGCAATCTTGTATGTCTTGCTTTTGCTTTAGCTTGTTCATCCATTTGGGGGGGATAAATAACACTTGATGGTGCATGGCTGCTTGAAGACTGAGACCATGGGTTATGCTCGCAAATCGCTGCATGAAGTCTTAGGCGATAAGCTAGATTTTGGTTTTCTAGCATTGTTGCATGAAGTGTGAGGCAATGATCTATGTTGCAGAATAAAGAAATACATTTCTGCATAAAGTCTTAGGCAATGGGCTAGATTCACAAATCTCTACGTGAAGTCTGAGGTGATAGGCTAGATTTTGTTTTCGGACATCGCTGCATGAAGTCTTAGGCGATGGCCTGTGTCGTGGAATAAGGGAATGCATTGCTGCATGAAGACTTAGGCAATGGTTTAGGTTCGCAAATTACTGGGTGAAGTCTGAGGCGATAAGCTAAATTTGGTTTTCAAACATCGCTGCATGAAGTCTGAGGCAATGGGTTAGGTTCGCAAACCGCTGCATGAAGTTTGAGGCGATAAGCTAAATTTGGTTTTTGAACATCGATGCATGAAGTCTTAGGCAATGGCCTGTGTCGTGGAATAAGGGAACGCACTGCTGCATGAAGACTTAGGCAATGGGCTGAACATGTCACGGCATGAAGACTTAGGTGACAGGTTGAATCGTAGGAGAAGTGTTTTGTTGATTGACCCTGAGATAGCTAAATCGAGGGTGAGACTGTTTGTTTGTTGTATGATACGTGCGTATGATGTCTGATATTGACATGTTTGAATGTATGCAAAATGTATGATGTTTGATGTGAGGAACCCTGAGTATATGTGTATTGAATGTTTGTATATGCAAAAATGTATAATGTATGTATACTTTGCAAAATGTATGTGTGAAATGTATGTAGAATGCGTGTATGTCTTGAAATGTTATGAAGACTATTTCTGGCATTCTCTCCTTTAAACCATTGGCTTAGAATTACCAATTCCCTGGCGTTGTATGTTGTGTCATTGTAGCATTGTTGAATTTGATTTGAATGCAGTGAAAAGCGTTAGCAAAATTTTGAACATTGATTTTGTTGTATTGTAAGTGCAAGTGTAGACATAGATGTAGGTATTCGCATATGCATAGATTCGTATGTTGTAAGCGCAGGCGTAAGCATAGACATATTGTTTACCGTGGGAATTGGTAAACAACCGCTGATCTTCCAAATGGTTACTTATTTGGTGACTCGCAGGATCGATCAGATTGATCCTAAGACATGGTTGATTTTGGGGTTTTGATTAAGTTTGACAATGGTTAAATGACAAGAAAATAAAGAAGCTTTATGTAAATTGCATGAAGAAGAGAATTTGATAAAATAAAGGAAGGCTTGAAGTAAAGGCTTTCGACTGGAAAAGTAAAGGAGAAAGCAAGTAAAGTTTCTGGAAAATAAATGACTTTGATTAATAAAGTGGTGTTTCACACATACATTCTCAACAATTCTTTCTCACACGCTGGGTACTCGAATCTATATGAGTGACTTATATATAATTGTGAACACACGCGAAAAACTGCGTGAACTACTAATATTTATACTAAACATCCCAAGTAACCGTCGGGCAGTTACAGTGCTTCGAGATGACCCCACTTGGCACGTTCTCAGCGTTCGACGCTCCATATCTTTGCACGTTGCACTTGGTAACCGCTGGGAACCGTTTTCCCTCCAAACGTTTGAATTTCAAACTGTCCCACTCTGAGCAATCGAACACCTTCGTCGAGAGACATCTTCGACGAGCCACACCTTCGACGTCGAAGGCCACCAAATTCTCCCTTGGAAGAAATTCTCTAAGTACATTGCCATCTTCTGATGGGCATTTCGACAGACCCAGCTGGTCGAAACCATCCATCAGCTTTAATGGTTGATATTAATAAAAACAAGGGTGTCGAATTTAGGAGCCAACAAATTGCCCCCCAAGAATGCCTTATTTCGACTCTGAAAAGAAAAAGGCATTCTTTGAAACTCCATTTGACACCTGTCTTTTCATTCTTAGTCACAAATTAAATTGTGCACTTTTTGTCTTCTACCAACCACTGACAATCCCAAGAAAAAGCCATCATTTCATCCGTACCTAAGACGTCACCTCAGTACGGCGTGCAGCGTGCCAAATGTCTTTTCACAAATTGTCATCATGACAATTCCCAAAAACAAGGGCGCACGCTGCACCCTTTCATTTCTGCAGAACGGCTATGTCAACAGGGGGACGCCACGTGTCCCACTATCTTCTGCAACATTAAATGGCATTAAATGGCCTCGAATTTGGGGATTTCCCAACTACTATAAATAGCGCCAAGTACCCATTGTGGGACTTTTTCACGCTATCTTGCCTTCAAACTTCCTTATTGAATACAAACTCTTTGCAAACTTTGCAAACAACTTGTTCTTCACTTCATCTTCAACCTTAACATCAACAATGGCGTCCGGTTCTTCCACCGCTCCTAGTTCTAACATCCCCTCCAGAAATGCTAAACCCAAGATTTTCTCCACTGCCCCCGTAGTTACTCCTACAGGCCAACGAAGGGTTCCTGAGCCCCTAGACATTGCTGAACGTGACGCTTATTCACACCAACTCATGATTCCGGTTGGATACTCCAACCAAATCTTCGCCATGTCTGGCCCGCTCAACCCAAGCATCGCTGAAGCCATGAAGATCAAAAACTTCTTTCCAGTGCTCGAAAAGCTCAAACCTGTTAGATGCTCTAAGAAAGATGCAGAGGATAACGAAGATCCCGCTAAGGAGAAAATCGATCTTCGCTTCTTCAATAGGGGTGTTAGGGCTTTCAGGTCTAGCCCTAGCCTCACTCCTGACTACAGTGCTTGGCTGGAAAAAATGGAGAAAAGCCAGGCTTCGATCTGGAAAGACCTGGGGATATTCGACCTAGTTATGTTGTCGAAGACGGGTCTCAACTACTCCCCAGAAATGTTGATAGCTTCCTTACTCTTCTGGGATTACACTCATTTCACCTTCCACCTTCCCTGTGGAATGCTGACACCCACGCTGTTCGACGTGGCCGCCATCACTGGCCTTCGACCCACTGGGGATTATTTCGACCCAGAAGAAATGTCGGAGGATCAGATTGGATTCTCTGCCATAAAACCAACCTACACCACCTATATCAACCATTACCACGATAAGTCGACGGCCACTGTGTCGGATGTAGAGCATATCGCGTTTCTAGCCTTATGGCTGTCACGCTTTGTGTTTTGCACAAAGTCTTTACAGGTGACAAAGAAGATGGTCACCCTCGCCACCCAACTCCACCATGGCCAAAATATTTGTTTGGCAGAATTGATCTTGGCGAATCTGTACGAGTCGATTAGCAGCGGAGTGACTCTTTTGAAGATCATCGAGAACAGAGCCAGTCTGCTGCTTTCAGGACCTTTTTGGCTACTTCAGTTGTGGCTCAATGCCACCTTCGAGTCTTTCTTACCTCAGAAGACTCAAATAGATGAGCAAGCTCCGGAGATAGCAAATAGGTGCATCGAAGGCACCAGATTGGCTCTGCTGACCCCAACTGAAGATGGGCTGGAGCTTCAACAAACTTTTACAAACTTCGTCTTGATGTTTGCAAAAAGGAAAGAATTTATTTCGACCATGGCTCCCTTTGCTCGACGAAAGGTTGGTCCAGAGTGGTTCACGAGGCCCCATCCTAAGTCGTCAAGTGGCCCTCAGGTCGAAGAACATACAACAGTGTGGGAAGCATTTCTCACACCAAGAATAATGCCCCTGCGATTCAAGAGCTCCAAGACTCACTTGAGCCTGATCGCGTATCAACCAAACTTGGTCTCCCGCCAGTTTGGTATCATTCAAACACTTCCTTCTCCTATTTTTCCCAGGGAGAAGTCTATGTTATACTTTTGCAACGACTACACTGAAGACGCTGCCACTAAGCATATCGGCAGGTATGCTGGTCGAACAGTTCTTTCGTTGTTCGACTATCAGCTTAACTTTCTCTGCTCACCATCCTTCGAAGAGTGGTGGAAAAGTTACTACGCTGAAGAGTTCTTCAACGAGAAGGACTTCGTGGACGAACTTCAGAAGTCTTTTGTTCTTGTCTTGGACAAAATAAAGAAATGTAAGTTCATTCTTCCAAATTATTTTGTCTTTCCCTTTCGACTGGCAGCCTGTTAATTATTTTGTCTTCTTTCAGTTGTTCGAAAGCCTGCAGCCAAGAAAGCTGCAGAAGGCCATCAGGGAGGAGGTCCCTTGACAAAACCTCCACCACCGGCGAAGACTATAGCACCGGCGAAGACTACAACAAGCCATCAGGGGGAAGGTCCTTCGAAAAAGCCTTCTGCACCGGTAACCAGACTTTTATTATTTTCTTCTGGCTTTAACATTCTGACTTTCGATGTAGCTTCTAAATCGAACTCCAATTGGTTTTTAGGCACCTTCACCCAAGAAACGACCTGCTCTGACGGTCGAATCTGGGAGTGACGAAGAAGATGACTCTCCCCCCGCCCCTCTAAAAAGGCGAAAACTGAAGAAGGATGTTCCCTCTCCTGAGACTCGAACAATCAGAATAAAGGTTGCTGGGAGAAAACCCAGGCCACCTCCAGTAATTATTGAAGAGCCAACGGAGGAGGAACTAAATGTTCTTCTCAATAAACCTGTCGAAAGCGACAATTCCAGCCCTGGGGCTGAAGTTCCTCTGCAGGTAATTTCTTTGACCCTTTTTTAACTCAGGTGTCGATACCCACGTTCGATTATGTCCCTTCCTAACTTAGAAGATTCTTCTTCTGCTTTTTCCAGGAAACCACTGAAAGCTCAGTGCCAAAGACTTTTGAAACGTTAGATTCTGCTGAACTCAGTAGGCCACAAGAAAAAGACTTGGCGAACGATGAAGCCAATGCTGAAACAGATGAAGCCAATGCTGAGACAGAAGAACAACAAACAAAAGATCCACAAACAGAAGAGCAACAACCAAAAGAGATTCAAGTGGTTGATCTGTCGGAGGAACAACATGACGAAGGAGGTCATGCCGATGCTGGTACTGCTGATCTTCAAGTCGAAGAAAGTCAAGTCGAGGCAAATGCTACTCAACAGCCTCAACCCCAAGGCAATGCTGCTGTGAAGGTTACCACCTCAACAAAGCATAGGTCGAAAGAAGACTTAGCACTCTTGAAGCAAACTGATCCAGTTGGTTATCTGAATGCCATTATCGAGAGCAAGGGAAGTTCGTCTGATATTAGTCAGGAGGCTTCTACTCAGTCGGGGAAGTCCACTGAAACTTCTCCTCTCGATGAAGCTTTGACGAAGGTTAAGGCTCAGTTCTTCAAGAAGGATTTGATGAAAGCTTTGGAGGGGGACCCTACTGCTCCATCGTATTTGGGGGCTGTTTTGAATGCCGTAGACTTTCTAGCTGTAACTCCGGAGGTTTCTAGCTTTATCATGGAGTTACACTCCATTATTGATCAAGTCTCAGCAGACTATCGGTGACAAAGGGGCTTCAACAGCCAGCTTGAAGCGTTATATGGCAAAAGCTCTTCTGCATGGACTGCTGTAGCAGAGACGACTTCTCGAATTGCAGAGTTGTCGAAGCAAAAGGCATCTAAGCAGGAAGAAATTGATGCCATAGATCGAGAGAATGCTTCCATAAAGGCGCAAATTGAAGAGTTAGAGGCCAAGATGAATTCCAATACTAAGCGCGAGGAGGAACTTCTCTCGACTGTTCCAGACACCGAGAGTCAAGCTGAAATCACACAAGGCCTGGAGTTTGCTGAGAAAGCCCAAGCCTTCGACGACCAAATTGCCAAGCTTGCCCAGGCGAATGCCTTGTGCAACAAAAGACTGGAGTTGCAGCAGGCGAAGTACCTTCGACTCAAAGATTCGATCCCCTTCTGATTGACTCAGCCCTTTAACCATAAATTGTAATATGTATTTGACAATATTGCCATTTTGGCTAATTTATAAAAGTTTTCCATTTTGGCTTATTTATGGTTAATTTAGTCGTTACTTGTTATTTATTTTGATCTCTTGGAGTATAGGTTTATACTTTTTCAAATATTTGCCATTTACTCTCAAGAGCCTTTTATCTTCACCTAACTCTTCGACTTCATAAGCTCCACCAGAAAAAGTCTGAATAATTCTGAATGGTCCTTCCCATTTGGGTGACCATTTTCCCATGCTTCGATCCATGGGAAGAATCACCTTCCAAACTAATTCTCCAGGCGAGAATGCCTTGGGTTTCACTTTTTTATTGTAAGAGTCTTCCACTCTTTTCTTCTGAAGCCTTAGTAGGTCGAGAGCGCGCAATCTTTCTTCGTCTAAATCTACTAGTTCGTCTAACATCATATCCCAATAAACTTCAGAGGGAATATCATGGTGTCTCTGAACCCTTGCAGATTGAAGACAAATTTCTGCTGGCAACACTGTGTCATGACCAAAAGTTAGCCTATATGGTGTTGTACCTATGGCTTCTTTTGGGGACGTTCGACAGGCCCACAAAATCGGGTCTAACGTCTTATGCCAATTTTTTGGCTTCTTCCCAACATGCTTTTTTATTAAGCCAATCACTACTTTGTTCGCTGCTTCGACTTGACCGTTTGCCTGTGCATAATAAGGCGTTGATGTTAGGAGTTTAAAGCCTGTTTCTTGAGCGAATTCCTGCATCTTTCGACCGGTGAAAACTGATCCTTGATCAGTAGTTATAGTCTCAGGGATTCCATATCTAAAGATAATGTTCTTTTGAATAAATTCAATGACATTTTCTTGGTCTACATTGACTAACGGAATAGCTTCGATCCACTTAGTAAAATAATCAATGCCTACCAATATATACTTCTGGCTCTTTGATGATGCTGGTCGAATCTCTCCAATAAGGTCCAACGCCCATCCTCTAAAGGGCCAAGGTTTCACTATCGAGTGAAGTTCGCTCGCTGGTACATGCTGGATGCCTGTATGGACTTGACATTCTTGGCAACCCTTGGCGAACTCGACACAATCTTTCAACATGGTGGGCCAGTATAGTCCTTGTCGAAACAACAACCATTTCATCTTATGGCCTACTTGGTGAGCCCCATATGCTCCAGCGTGCATAGTCGAAAGGGCTATGTATGCTTCAGTTTCACTTAAGCATTTTAGCAATACCCCTTCAGGCGTCTTTTTAAATAACTCATTACCCATGAGTACGTAACTCAACGCCCTATACTTTGTTTTTCGTTCTGTCGAAGCTACTGGATTTTGAAGATAATCCACAATGGGTTTCCTCCAATCTTGCTCTGACAAATTGTCTATGAACGAAATTTCGAAGTTACTTTGATCAGCATATCCTAGTCTTGTCGATTCCAAGTCTGTTGGTGACAGACAAGTTGCTTTTATATTTTCTCGAACTTCGATTGCTCTTTGTAATCTCGTTTTTGAAATTTTGTACCCAGATGCAATTTGTGCCAAATCGTTGGCTATTTGATTTTCCAATCTGGGTATATGTCGAATATTGACCATTTCAAATTTTTTCAACAAACGATTTGCTATCACAAAGTACATAATGAGATTTTCTCTTATGCATTTATATTCTTTTGTGACTTGCTTAATGACTAACTCTGAGTCTCCCATTATTTCGACTCGAGTTGCCCCCAATTCCAACAATATCTTAAGGCCAGTAATTAGAGCTTCATACTCAACCTCATTGTTCGAACAAGAACCTGATATCTTGTACTTGAATGTTGTTGGAATTTTTTCTGGAGAAATAATCAAGACTCCTACTCCTGTTCCATCTTTATGGCTGGAACCATCGAAGTAGAATTTCCAAGGTTCTATCTCCACATAATTAATACTCTCAACTTGAATTGAGTGGTCGAATATAAAGTCTGCCACCACTTGTCCTTTTACTGCCTTAAGAGGCATAAAGGTCAAGGAGTATTCAGTTAATGCTAGTGCCCATTTGCCAATTCGACTGTGCAAGATGGGTTTCGACAACATGTACTTGAAAACATCAAAATGAGATGAAACATACACATCAACTGGTTTTATATATTGCTTGAGTTTTGTACAATAGAAATACAGACATAGACACAATTTTTCAACTTCGCTATATCTAGTTTCTGCATCGTTCAAAACTCTACTAAGATAGTAAATGGGTCTTTCGACTCCATTTTCATCTTCTTGGGCTAACATGCTTCCCAAAGTTTTGTCGGATGCAGCTATGTACAATCTCATACTCCTGTTGCTACAAGGAGGCACCAAAATAGGTGGCTTTGTGAGGTACCCTTTGATTTTGTCGAAGGCTTCTTGTTGCTCCTGCCCCCATTCGAATCCCTCTTTGTTCAGTCGAAGCAAGGGTGAAAAGGCTTGAGCTTTCCCACTTAGGTTAGATATGAATCTCCTTAAGAAATTTATCTTGCCTAACAGAGATTGCAGTTCCTTTTTGTTCGATGGCGCTTTCGCTTCCAGAATTGCCTTCGTCTTGTTCTGGTTGATTTCGATTCCTTTCTTGTGGACAACGAAGCCCAAGAAATCTCTAGCTTTTATACAGAATGCACACTTCAAAGGGTTCATCTTGAGACCATGTTCTCTCATTCTTTCTAATGATTGTCGAAGGTGGTCTATATGGTTCTTCCTGGAAACAGATTTTATAACAATGTCATCAATATATACTTGCATAAAAGTGTTAATAAAATCATGGAAGATAGAATTCATTGCTCGCTGGTATGTTGCCCCAGCGTTCTTTAGGCCAAAAGGCATCACTACCCATTCGTAAGTGCCTAAAGCCCCAGGGCATCGAAAAGCTGTTTTCGACACATCCTCTTCAGCAATGAATATTTGATTATACCCTGAATAACTATCGAGCATACTCAGATACTCATAGCCAGCGGCAGAATCGACGAGCATTTCCGCCACAGGCATAGGATATTCATCTTTGGGTGTAGCAGCATTCAAATCTCTGAAATCTATGCACACCCTCAATATACCATTTTTCTTAATCACTGGCACAATGTTGGAAATCCATTCGACATACCTCGTAACGCGTATGAATTTGCACTTCAGCAGTCTTTCGACTTCCGTTTTGATCTTCGACAGTATTTCTGGGGCGAAGCGTCTTGGACTTTGCTTGATTGGCTTCTTCCCAGGTTTGATTGGCAACTGAAGTTCTACCAATCCTCTGTCGAGACCAGGCATTTCGTCGTAATCCCATGTAAAACAGTCCTTGAACTCTTTCAACAAATGGATTACTTCCAACCTGAGTTCTGGGTCAATTTTTGCGCTAATGTAAGTTGGCTTTTTCTCTGACCCTTCGCCCAAGTTGATTTCTTCTAAAGGATCCTGCGCTAACATTTTAATGTTGTTCGCCAAGGGGTCCTTTTCGAAGCCCAAAGGCTCATCGTCATAGATGGCGTCGAGCCTCTGTTCCTGCATTCCTTCTGGCATGATATCAGGAGGTTCTGGATCGAAGTCTTATCCAGGACCTGTAGAAGATAACTGTTGATCATTGGCCTGTGTGGCCATGTATTTTACTTCGGCTTCGAGAGTCGTTATCCTCTTTGTTTCGGCTACGTAAGCCGAAATTCGCTTCAATGATTGTGACTCAGTCATTATCACTGAATTCACTTCCCCAACCAGTTGGTTGGATGTCAGTTAACCCACTGAAGTCTATGTGGGACAAGTCTTATCTGTCCCATTGAAAACCATGCTCAGGATGCAGGTATAGGGAACAAAAAGTATTTGGCGCTGGCGCCAAGTCGAAGTCAGGTGTTGGGCATGGCCCAATGTGAGCCAAGTTCTTGTCGAAGTCTGCCAGCCCTAGGTGATTCACTTCGCCCAGGGAATAGCTTTGGTCCGCTTCTATGTTTTCGACCATCCCATCAGGACGCCATAGCAGCAACCTCTGGTGCATTGATGATGGTACAGCTCCAACACCATGAATCCATTCACGGCCCAACAAAAGATTATAGTTAGGTTTGGCTGATATGACCATAAACATAGTTGGTTGAAGGATAGATCCCACCTTGATATCCAGTTGGATCACACCCATTGTGGTCCCTATGCCGCCTTCATAATTCGACAGGACCATGTTGTGAGGCTTGATATTCTCATCACTTTTGCCTATTTTTCTTAGCATAAAGTGAGGAATAATGTTGATGGTTGCCCCACAATCCACCAAGATTTTATTTACTGTGGTTTCTTCGAGTTTAGCCCTTATAAATAAAGGCTTGAGGTGATTTTTCATCGCCTCTGTAGGTGGTTCGAAGAACCCATTCTGCTCCTCAGTAGTGCCATTATCCATGACGAAATAGCACACTGGCCTATGTTTGGCCATTTCTTGCTCCACTTCCCAATCGCTTGTTTCAACCTCCACCTGGCGGTTGAACTCCCTGGGCAGAACTGAGACTATGTTCACCATTATGTCCAAAGTGTCATCAGACTCAGAACCATCTTCGTCATCAACTTCACCCTGGTTAGGCCAAACTAGCCTATTGGTTACTGGTTCTCTTTCCAGAGGTTTCCTTTGCTTTCTTTGAGGAACATTTGAACTGGTTTCTGCCTTTGGTTCATTAGCAGCTTCCCTCTCAGTTTTTCGTCGCCTCTGGTATCTCCTCCATTGAGATCGAGACATGGGATTTTTCCCTTTGTAGTTGCTTGACACCTGTGTTACTTTAGGGGTAGCAACTTGAGGCTCTTTCTTATTTGTTAAATATGAACCTCTTGGCACATCGAAGGAGTGCCATCTTTCCTCGCTTGGCCTCTTTCGACCAGATGTTTTGTACCATGTATCTACTGGCACATTAGTTGGAGGCCTGAAAGTCAGTGGCCTCTTTTCTTGGTTTGAACCTCTTTTGGAGGCTCTTATGGGATCATGTCGAAGATCAACACTTTCCCTTTTTTATTTGCTGCTCTTACACCTTGAATATGTTCAGCAGCTTTTTTGTCGAAGATCGAACTGCATCTGGGACACAGCATCACCTCTAACTTCTTTTTCTGGCATTTTTGCAGGAAATCTGCCAGATTTTCATTTTCCCGAGGGAAAGCAGTTTTGTTGGCTAGTTCTTGCCTCATGGCCTCCTCTGATGCTTTTGGTTCAGAGACTTCGACCATGTTGACATTCATGGTATCTTTGTTGGCAAGAGTCAACTGCTTCATTTGAATCTCCAAGCCCTCTGTCTGGCCTTGAACTGCAGCCAAGTGAGAACTGGGTTTTGCTCCAGATTTTTGGGCTCCAACTGTCTCCAGCTTTGGGCTTTCGACCGCTTTCTGAACCGCTTCAATTGTCTTCCTGGATAGATTCCCAGAAAAACTGCCAAAGATTGGCATGTTGACATGGTCCTTTGAGACTTCGACCATTGTGATTCCTGGCCTCTTCGACTGGCTTCTGGATGCCTCGATCACGTTCACCTCTGAAGGTTCAGCATAATGGGCTTCAGCCTGCAACGGGTTAGAGTCCACAGTCATGGGGGTCTTGTCAGCAAACTTCAACCTCCCTTCTTCGATAGCGTCTTGCACAAGATTCCTGAAAAGAAAACATTGAGACGTTTTATGGCCCAGAAAATTATGATATTTACAAAAGCCTCTCTTCTTTCTTTGATCAAGAGGAGGCACTTTTACCCCTGGGGGTATTATCATTTGGCCATCTTTTACAAGCAAGTCAAAGATTTCATCACATTTTGTAATATCAAAACTATAAGTCTTTTTGGGGAACCTATCGTTGGTCCTTTCTAGACCAGTGGGATTTTTTCCACTTGAGGGGACTAACTGTTTGCAAGAATATGGTGGTCCTTGTTTTAGTTCCGCTAAATCGACTTCGCCTTCTTCGACAGTTATAGTTTCGTCGAAGGTTTCTGGATCTTCGTCATCCATCTCAACATACGCTATCCTCTCTCGTTTATGAGTTTTCGTTGCCTTGGCTTTCTAAGCTTTAAGGCGTTCGACCTGTCGAACTCTATCGGCCAGTTGGGCCATGTCTCTCAGGTATTGAGTGTCTAACTTCTTCCTAATGGAATAATCTAAGCCGCCTGCGGCTATTTCGACTAACTCATGTTCTGGCACTTGTGTAAAACATCTTGCTTTAAGCAACCTAAACCTATTTAGATATTCGTCTATGGGTTCAGTGAAACGTCTCTTTACACTGGCCAATTCTTTCAGGCTTATCTTGGTTTGTCCCATGTAGAATTGCTCATGGAACAATCTCTCCAACTGGGTCCAATGATGGATCGAATTGGGGGGAAGAGTTGTAAACCAAGTAAATGCGTTCTTTGTTAAAGAACTTGGGAAGTACTTAATCCTCAGGTTTTCGTTGTTTGAAATATCTCTTGCTTCGATCAAGTATCTCGCCACATGTTCGACAGTAGATTATGTCGTGTCCCCAGAGAATTTAGTGAACTTAGGGACTTTACATCTAGGAGGTAAGTCTGTTTGTAACACGTATTCTGACAGTGGGGATGTGAAGTTGGGCCTACTAAAGCCCATGTTCATCCCATTCTGCGTCATGATTCGTTCGATCATGGCTGCCAGATTATTTTCCAAACCCATATTTTGGTATTGGATATGCTGAACTACTTCGTCAGCATTTTGGTTTCTGTTAACTAACCTTACCTCTGGGGTTATTACCCTAGGTTCTTCGACAGGCTGCTCCTATCGTGCCCTAAGGTTTTCTTCGACAAGCTGCTAGCCTTGGTTGATAGTGGTTTCTTCCTCTAAGAGTATACCTTGGTTTCCCCTTATTGGCGCCCTTTGGGGCTGTCGAATAGGTTGGGGTACTCCAAAGAAATCAGCCAAACGCGTCATTTGCGCTGTCATCTGCTGATTCGATTGGGTGGTGTTTTGTATTAGAGGATTCAGCACTGTACTTAAAGTTTGTGCCAACATTTTAACCATATCATGGTTGATTTCGTCCATTTGTTGCCTCAAGACTGCTGTCGAGGCATTTGTAAGGCCATGTGCTACTTGGGACGTTCCTCCTAAGAGTTGGGTCCTATTTCTGTTCGCCATACCTACTCCAGAACCTTGGAGTGGCGAAGAGGCACTCACTAAAGGGTCTGAAAAAGTGGACGCAGCGTTCGTCAGGCTAGCCAAGTCAGAAGTTAGCATGCCATAGAGTGGTTCTCGATTGTGACCGCCTGTCATAAATCCTGGGGGAACATAAGGCCTTGTGCCTAAATTTCCCCTTGGTGGGGGGGTTCCCAAAGGCACTCTGGGGCCAGTGAACGGAGGTAATGGCCCCGTCATTGTGACCGTTACTGCTGGTGTTGAACCAGCGGTTATCGCTTCACTTACGGTTGGGATAACCGTTGATCCCACATTCGTTTGTGGGATTTCGTTATTGTTTGGCGGATTCGCCATCTCTTCTCTTCTTCTGGCAGTATTGGTATTGTTAGTGTATATTCTACCACTTCTCAATAACATACAATACTTCTCGAAAAAGATGATATTTTGTGTAAAAAGATTAAACTTCAAAATCAACACACAGTCCCACCGGGTGTGCCAATTTGTTTACCGTGGGAATTGGTAAACAACCGCTGATCTTCCAAATGGTTACTTATTCGGTAACTCGCAGGATCGATCATATTGATCCTAATACATGGTTGATTTTGGGGTTTTGATTAAGTTTGACAATGGTTAAATGATAAGAGAATAAAGAAGCTTTATGTAAATTGCATGAAGAAGAGAATTTGATAAAATAAAGGAAGGCTTGAAGTAAAGGCTTTCGACTGGAAAAGTAAAGGAGAAAGCAAGTAAAGTTTCTGGAAAATAAATGACTTTGATTAATAAAGTGGTGTTTCACACATACATTCTCAACAATTCTTTCTCACACGCTGGGTACTCGAATCTATATGAGTGACTTGTATATAATTGTGAACACACGCGAAAAACTGCGTGAACTACTAATATTTATGCTAAACATCCCAAGTAACCGTTGGGCAGTTACACTGCTTCGAGATGACCCCACTTGGCACGTTCTCAGCGTTCGACGCTCCAGATCTTTGCACGTTGCACTTGGTAACCGCTGGGAACCGTTTTCCCTCCAAACGTTTGAATTTCAAACCGTCCCACTCCGAGCAATCGAACACCTTCGTCGAGAGGCATCTTCGACGAGCCACACCTTCGACGTCGAAGGCAACCAAATTCTCCCTTGGAAGAAATTCTCTAAGTACATTGCCATCTTCTGATGGGCATTTCGACAGACCCAGCTGGTCGAAACCATCCATCAGCTTTAATGGCTGATATTAATAAAAACAAGGGTGTCGAATTTAGGAGCCAACACATATGTATTGGCATATGTGTAGACTTTTATGTTGCAGGCGTAGACGTGGACATGTGTATAGAATTTGTATTGAAGACACAGGAGTAGACATGTGCGTGGACGTAGTCATGGATTTTCTTTCGATATTTTTCTAACCAAAATGTGTTTTCGATGTTTTATCAAAAGCTTTTATTTTTTAATTTCCCCGAAATGATTTTAAGACAATATTCATAAGTAATAATCGTAGTATTTTGTAAACAAGTCATAAAAAAGAAAAACGCAATTTGAAAGATGCAAAGAAAGCCAATGTTTTGTTGATATGCCTCTGAATAGGCGAGAGTATAAGATGCAATTCCTAGAAAGAGGTAATTACAAAAAAATTTAAAACTGTAAATGGCAATGAAAAATGATAATTTCTGCTGTTGTTCCCCAATATCCTTTTAATGGCTCTTATCTCCTTTGTTTTTGACTTGTATGATTCATATCTATCTCTCCTTTCGTGGTTCGTAGTCGCAGTTCTTAGATCGCAGTCTTGTTGTTCTTTATTTCTTTTTGAATGATCCCTAATTTTTTCCTGGATTGCCCTTTTGGGTTTTCAATCCACCGGGATAATTTTTTTTTATATGCTCCTAATTTTTTCCTGGACCGCCCTTTAGGCTTTTCAATCCACCGAGATGCTCCTTTTTACCTAAGTCGTCCATTTAGGGTTCGAGTTTAGCGAGTTTCTTATACATAGTGTTTTTTGACTGCGTATGAGTTTTCCGGATGTGGTAGTTCTTCCCCATCCATTATTGTGAGGATGAGATTACCATCGGAGAAAGTTGTTTTGACTACGTATGGACATTCGTAGTTGGGTGTCCATTTACCACGTGAATCGAGGCAAGGTAGCATAATCTTTTGGAGTACTAGACCATGTTGTGGTTCATCTTGTGCAGTACTTCGTTACTCTGAAAGAATTCTGAGGCTAATTTCTGTAGAGTTCGTTTGTCGATGCTAGAGGCATTTTATGGATGTTCTTGTTTTCCGAGGTACTTCTTGATGTCGTAAAACCAAGGCTTGTTGTATGGCCCTTCTTTAATAGAAAGGCAGTGTATGGGCTCTTCGAAGTGTCTGTTTGTGATGTGCGGTTCGTGGTTTGACAAAGTTACTTTGAACATAGCTGATATAGTTGCCAGAGCATTTGTCATTTGATTTTATTCTCGTGGGATGTGGCTGAAAATGATCTTTGTGAATTCCGTAGTCAGTTTTAAAACATGATCCCAATATGGAATCAGTTTTGGATATTTAGTATCCCATTCGCCATTGACCTGGCATATGGCTTGTGAGAATTCTTCAGAAAAGTCAAAACTGTCATTATACCGTGCCCTAGTGTATTTAAAGCCTTGTCGAACGTGAATTTCCAACGTGCCCCTGGCCCGGGTCCTTTGTCAAGTCATGGTATTTCGTAGTTGCTTATTTTTATAGCAATGTCAGTATCTAACCTTGGTCTGTTTCTGTAGGAATAAGCAGATATGTGCAATAACTTGATCAACTTCTTTGTGACTCCGCTCTAATATTTCCCCTTAGCTTGGTTTCTTCCGGATCTTCCCTTGTGCTCAGATTAATGGTCTTTTGATATGGTTGTATATTGTCAGCCTTTCATTCTATTTTCCTCGCCCTTTCCTTAGAGAGTTCAAGATCTTCATCATCTTCCTCTTCAACTTGGTTGATGGGAGCATCAAAATTATATCGGGTTGCAGCAGTAACATTATCGGTGGTTTTGGGCATGGATTTGCACCTTTATCATATTTTGGTGCAAATTTTAGTATATGAATATTTGAAAATGCATATGCAAAGAAAGTATTGCCAGTTTTAAATTTAAGATATAAATGCAAGAGAAAGAAAGGGATCTCAATTGAAAACAAAATATAACTTTTATTAATTGCCAATATTGTTTGAAACAAAACGGGGGAACCCTTACAAGAAACCCCTATGCCCCGGGCTTGACATAGTTCTTTC
Source organism: Vicia faba (assembly GCA_948472305.1). Classification (NCBI taxonomy): domain Eukaryota; kingdom Viridiplantae; phylum Streptophyta; class Magnoliopsida; order Fabales; family Fabaceae; genus Vicia; species Vicia faba. Next base: position 195,819,126 of record OX451739.1, on the reverse strand, counting down.
AAAAACAATAAAAATTACTTAGGAAAGAAAAAGATCTCAGGAATCTCCACGGCAGTCCATCTTTTGAGTTCTTCTTCTGAGGCGCATTCTCGGATGAATTCAGTTGCCCCTTTAGTGTTGGGTTTGTTGCCTATCTTTGCCACATGTCCGCCATGCTCTATAAAGGTCTATTGGGTCGGAGGAAAACGTGATTCACCCTTCAGGGTAGCTTTATATTTTTATCCAGGGTATGGTCCAAATTGGACTATCCCCTGGTCCACTAGCTTTAACGGAGTTTTCTCTAAGGCTTCATTATGTTCTAGCAGAAATCTACATCCCAACAGATATTCTTTCAGCAAGTTTATCAGGGTTTTTGCTCGTCTGCTTGCCCCAGAGTCAGTGATTACTTCAATTGCATTTATTATCGGCCCATCATGCAAAGGCATAGGGTTTGATTTGATGTTAGGCTTCTCGAAAGTGATGTCTTGAGATTCTAACAAATCTTGGACCTTATGCTTGAATGGCCAGCATTGCTCTATGGTATGTCTGGGAGAATTAGCATGATACTCACATCTGGCGTTGGCATTATACTTTCATGGGAGTGGCCCGACTGGGGGAGCTAGAGGCTTGATTTCTACCTAGGATGCCTTAACTAGCTGATGTAATAATTGGCTAGGTGGCATAGGGAGCGAATCAAAATTTCTTCGCGGCCTTCTGCCTTGCTGCTGCCCTTGTGGGATCACTAATGGTTGTTGTACCCTGAGTTGTGACGCTACAGCATTAATTTCTCCCTCTTTTCCTTTAGGGAAGTTTGAAGTTGTCCTTCTTGAATTGTAGGGGGTACTTGATGGTCCCCCTGCTATTTTCCCACTTTTTATTCCAGTCTCGATTCTTTCTCTGATGGTCACTAGATCTGCGAATCCCGAAGAGATACTTCCCACCATTTTCTCATAATACAACCCCTGCAAAGTTCCCATGCACATGTCTACTAATTCTTTATCCAATAGTGGTGGTTGCACACGGGATTCCATCTCCCTCCATCTCTGAGCATACTCTTTGAAGGACTCTTCTTTCTTCTGGGACATTTTCTGGAGTTCCATACGGGTAGCCACCATGTCCAGGTTATATTTGTAATGCTTTAGTAAAGCATTAGCAAGGTCTGCCTAGGTTCGAATATGTGTTCACTCCAATTGCATATACCAGTCTGAAGACGCCCCACTAAGGCTATCTTGAAAATAGTGAATCATTAGCTTCTAATTATGGGCATGGGCATGCATCTTCCTGCAATACATGCGCAAATGATTTCTTGGACAAGTGAGCCCTTTGTATTTTTCAAAGTCAGGTACTTTGAATTTTTGCGGAATTACCACATCAGGAACTAGCCCATTTCGAGAGTGTCTACTTCGAAGGCATTAAAACCCTCTACAGCTTTCAATCTTTCCTCCATAGATTTATAACGATTCATGACCAGTGGATCATCAATAGCATGAGTACCCATCGTCTTTAAGGGTCCCTGGTTGCCATCCTCTGGGTCGTGGTCTTTGTATTGTAGGTCCAAGTAGTTGTCTGCATCATTGGTTGGAATGTGTAGGGTATGTGATGCCCCTGCTTTTGATGGCGCTGGGATGAACCCTTCAGTCTCAACCTCTCTGGTTTCTTGTTGGGCCATGACGGACTTTTGGATTTTTGCTTCTGGCTCTTTCCTTAGTTGGTGACTTCTTGATGCACCAATGGTTTGATCTACTTCTTCTAAAGCTACCCTGGGAATCTGATCCTGCTTGTCAATGATGTTCATTAAAGCTAGGAGAACTTGGCTCAGATCTCCTTTCATTTAACTTACATCACCCTTTACTTGGTCGAGATCCTCTTTGAACGCAGCCTGAGTCTCCTCGATTTGTTCCATTTCTTTTTGTTGATAGGTCCTTGTTTAATATGGATGCCAAGGAGGTGGAGATCTTCTTCTACCAATGGTTTAACTGGAGAGATTTTTTTTTGAAAAATCGAGATGAGTTTTGATATGATATGCAGGTGTTTATGAATGCATGCGCACGAACGGATGTGTATGAACATGAAATGGTTTCTAGTTTTAAATGTCTTATTCATCTGGATACATGCTTGTCTTTTGCTTATTATTTTACTTGGTGATTATCTTTAAAATAGATACGCAAATGAGATGTGGAAACAAAATGCCTTTATTGAAGGTAACATAATTCAGATATTGAAAAATATTACAATCTTAAACAAAAACTTCATTTGCATGAAATCAAGTGGAGGGAAATAAGTCTTCTAGGTGCACCTACGAATATTCTGCTTTGGAAACCATCCACCTTTGCCTGACAAACTTGAGAAAGTCTTCAGCATATCATTTCCCTTTTGTAGCTTTGATTTCAGACATGTTTGGTGTGTTGACGTGGACAAGTTGTTTCCTTTGGTATCCATTTTTAAAGACAGTCACCGAGATCTTGATTTTATTATTATTTTTTATACCCTGTGAATGAAACAAAGAAACGGGTGACGAATATATGAAATGTATGACGAATATATGAAATGTATGAATGCATAGATGTAGGGTTGAGTGACATAATTTTTGTGATAAGTACCCCTATAAGGTAGGGATGTATGGTTCAATGGCGGGGTTTTTGTGATAAGTACCCTTATAAGGTAGGCTCCTTAATTTTGACCTACGGTTAGTCTACCCTCCCAAAAGGTGGCTTCCTTAAGGGTGTCATGAATAACACCAGAGGGAAAAGGCACAAGGGCCTCCCATAGGTGGAGCCTCTTTACGGACCGAAACTTTCGTCTCCAAGTCGTGAAAGGTCTCGTCATGAGATTTTAGGTTAAGGTCGTTACAAAGAGTCATGTGTGTCCTTCTAAAGTCCTACTCGTCAAGAGGATATATCTCAATAAGTATTCCTTTTTCGGAAGTCCACCGACTCTAGGCGAAGTCGTCACATGAACTCGCAGGGATGATGTACCCCCTAAGCTAATAGACGAACCTTCTTTCTAAGGGTTATTGAAAATATTTTAAGAAATAAAAAATCTTGTCACGCAGTATATATGATGATAAACAATAGATAATAATTAAATAAATTCAATGAATAAATGAAAGCAATAAATAAATAACGCAATAAAAACCCCACAAAAAAAACCCTAAAACCTAAAGTTGAAGTCCCCAGCAGAGTCTCCAGCTGTAGCAACTGGTTTTTAAATCAAGAGTCGCCACTATTAGTTTTTATCTTAGGGAATGGAATCTAACAGAAAACCCTAATTCACAGACAGAGATTCTAGGTTTCAGACTTCATTAGATGAAAGGAAGGTGTTAGGCACCTTTCATCTACCTTGTTCACAAGGATATTAGGTTTTAGGTTTAGGTTCAGGTAAAATAGGGTTTTCAATTTTAATAGGGGGGAAGGGTTTTAATTTTTTATAGGAGAACTCGCTACGATTTTTGATCGTATGCCTACGTATCCTCTTATGAGGAATTAGAGTCCCAATTCGTAGTTCGTATGGGGTTGGTGTTTTTTAGGGGTTGCAAACGTACTTTGAATCACCTCGTATTTTGGCTGAGAGTAGTGATTGCAGAGATTTTGACTAAATATGCGGTAATTCAAAATCTGTTTGAAACCCTTTTGCAAAAACAGTTGATTAAAATTAGTTTGTTGAGAAAAATAATTTGAGACCGATTATTATTTTTAATCGTATAAATTGCAAAATATCTTATTAATGCCTGATTAAAAAATATCTAAGGCAAATAATATAAGAAAATATATATGAATGAGTTTTTGAATAAAAATAATTTGGATGATAATATAATATTTACATATAACATAAAGATTAATATTATATAATAATAATTATTATTATAAAAAAATAAATAAGTATAATAATAATAATAAGAAGAATTAAAAAATAGATAAAATATAATGTAAAATAAATAATATAAAAAAATTAAATAATTTAATTTGAATCAAGGGGATGCATTCTCAGTTATATAGTAAAAACAGAGGGTGTTAACTATTAGTCTGGGTTAGGTCCAAAGTGAGGGGGTGTGTTATGTTCTGGGTTTTAGCAAACTAGTGAAAGGGGGGGGTGTGCAAAGCAGTGGGCTTAGGCCCATTACGTGAATTAGAGGGGAGCAGATGGATCGTGTGGGCGAGGGTGTACAGATGTTACAGGGATACTTGGCCTATGGCCGTCTGATGAAAATTACATGGGCAGAATTTGAAGGGACATAATAACTATTAAGGGCGCGTGTACTGGAACATTTATGGAATATAACAATATTTTGGAATTATTTCATCAGTTCCCAATAAAACATTTCGTTCTCTCTCTCTCTCTCTCTCTTATGCTCTGTGTTCTTCATTCCTTCTTATCTAAACCCTAGAACATCCACCGCGTTGGCGTAACCCCAAGTCAACCGAGCATATACCAAAGGCTCACAAGCAATTGCAAAGACACTAAAAAAAAGCTAATTTTACTTACCCCTTGCGATACGGTTTTCTCTGAATTCTTCGATATTTCTGTTTATTGATCCTCCCTTCTCTTTTGATTTTGCAGATCCGTAGAGGTGGTGACAAGAGGGGTGAAATTGAGGCAACTGGGCTAGCGATTAGGGTTCTAGATATTGAAACCCTAATCACTCCTCTCTTCTTCTTTAACAGTCACAGGTCTCCGAGTATTCTTCTTCAATTTCTCCTTTGCGATTCTTCAAAAATCCGCTTTCTGTATTTCCGGCTTCAAGCTCTCTCAGTTCTTCCTCCGCCTCTATATCTCGGTTTTCCAATTTCTTCCCTTTCTGTATGAAGCTTCTGCCCCTTTTCTGTATATTTAGCTTAGTTATTTATAGGGCTTTTAGATTAGGGTTCTGGATTTGTTCTTACCATTGATTAGCACATATTTAGGAAGTTTTAGAAAGAATTAGGGATTCAAAATTGTTGTTGATTGATTTTGTATTGAATGTGATTGGATATTTTGTTCTTGTAATTTATTTTGCAATTTGTATCATAATCTACGGATTTGCTTCGTAGCTGGATTAGTTTTCCGTATATTTATTCTGATTTGTAGAAGATTTGCTCTCACTTGGATTTGATTCAGTTGAAAACTTGATTTCAACAATAGATGTTAGTGCAAAAAAATGCGCAAATTTGTTGGCAAATTGGAACACTACGCGTTTCTAATATTTGGGTCAGCATAGTTGTTATTTCATTCAGCAGGCATTTTTTTTCAAATACAGACTGGGCCTTGGAACTATTTTTGAAACCTGGTCCAATATCTTTCTAAACCACACCCTTTAATAACTAAAATATATGAATAGTTGTTAATGAAAACATTATGGTAAAAAAATTTTATCAGCAATATACTACGTTTTTCCTTTTAACAAAAAAATTTATTTATTTATTTATAATTATAACAAATAGTTTTAATACTCAATGCTTCTTAAATTTTTTAATTACTGCCACAATCCGAATTGGGCCTCTTTGCCACAAATTAGGCCCAACATTAATTTGATCCAACAGATTCTCACCCAAAAACAAAACTTCTAACCAGCAAATGACAAAAACGTCAAATGGGCTTTGGCTAGAAAACGCAATGGGCCTGTTATCTGTAATTGCACCTCCTTTCTTTTTACTAACAATAATGACACCTAAATGGGCTTATGATATACTTAATTTCCCCCTCTCTTTTACTAATAACAACTATTTAATAAATGAGAACTTAATAATTATTATTCCTTTTGAAATAATTTTCTATTTTCGAATCGCATGGGCCACTGTCCAACATGCCTCGCAAACGTTCACGAATACACGAGTCTTTCTGATTTAGAAAGCCCCGATCTCCTGGATTTAAAATACACCCCTAGTCTTTGATAAATATGGGCCATCAGATACTGATGTACCATCTTTAATTAAATACTTCTTCTATTTTAAATCATAAAATTATGATTGTAGGGGTAGGGAAAAATTGGGGTGCGACACATGTTTCGCTCTCTGGTTCTTTCGAATGCCCCACATGTATGTCCTTCGAAGGCACCATTTGTGTGTCCTTCGAATAGACCAAATGTATGTCCTTTGAAGGCACCATTTGTGTGTCCTTTGAATGGACCAAATGTATGTCCTTCGAAGGCACCATTTGTGTATCCTTCGAATGGACCAAATATATGTCCTTCGAAGGCACCACTTGTATGTCCTTCGAATGGGCCTTTGAATGATTCTTTGAATGGACCATACGAATGCTTCTTTAGAAGGGACCATCTTGTGTGTCAAAGTATGAAAAACTGTGCGTTGAAGGTTTTTAGAGGTGGAGTTAGAGTAGGCCTGAAGATAGACGTTGCCCAGTCGAATTTTACATGTAGATAGCCATTGCTTTGTGAATCAAAGGTCAGGTTAAAGGGGACTTTTGCCTTGTGGATCAAAGGCAAGTTGAGGGGGCCTTTTTCTTGTGTGCTGAAGGCAAGCATAAAGGGAGTATTTGCTCAGTGGGTCGAAGCACACATGAAAGAAGCTTTTTGCCTAGTGGATCAAAGGAAAGTTTGAGGAAGCCTTTTGCCTTGTGGATCAAAGGCAAGTCTAAAGAATCCTTTTGCCTTGTGGGTCGAAGGAAAGTCTGAGGAAGCCTTTTGCCTTGTGGATCAAAGGCAAGCATGAAGAGGCCTTTGCTTTGTGAATCCAAGGCAAGCATGATGAAGCTTTCACCTAGTGGATCAAAGGCAAGCATGAATAGGCCTTTTCCTAAACAAAGCTTGCATGAAGGAGACCACTGTTTTGTGAATCAAAATAAACATGCAGGAGGCCACTGTTGGTGAATCGAAACAAACTTGTAAGGGTTTCTTGCCTTGTGAATCGAAGGCAAGCCTGAAGCAACCAATGCGCAATCGAAGCCTTGTGAATTGAACTTGATCAAAGGGGGCCCAACGTCCAATCGAAGCTTGTGAGTCAGGCCTGCGTCGAAGGAGGCCAATGCCCAATCGAAGACTGGTGAGCCAAGCTTGCATCGAAGGATTTTAGATTCCCAACCGAAGTATCTTGTTAAGGTGCCAATCGAAAGACACTTGACCATCTTCAAAAAATTTATTTTCTTTAAGCAAGTGTTTGTAACCACCCATTCAAGGGAAGATCTTGGAAAACATGAGAGGGAAAATTTTGGGGTATAACAAATATCAGAAAGTGTATGTGTATGACTTTACTATAAATAAGCACACCACACCACCACTTTGTGTATTTACTCTAACAAATTAGAGATGAGAGGGAGTAGATGTTATTGTTACTACCATGGTTTTAGGATTGGCATAATTTTTATAAAACATGGTTCACAGCAAAGATGTTATGGAGTATGTTCTAACATGCTGGTCAAGTTTATTTAAAGGCAAATGTTCTGACAGATGTTGTGACATCCTGTACCAAAACATAAGTACATGATGTGGTTATTATTGACAAGATTTAAATTGATTTTTCGGGATTCCTTTTGGATTTATCTCACTAATTTTTACAGGTCAAGAATATTTAATCTGGAACAGTTGATTGTATCTCGAACTATACTAAAGTTACTAAATTGGGCTTAGAGATAATTTAGAAAACTAGATATTTTTGTTCCAAGATTTAAGGAGATTTTTTTGCATAAGTGGTGCAGCCCTCAGCTTGAGCATCAAGGCATATGTGGGTGAAGATTCAAGGCCCATGGACTATTGAGGAGTATTTAAAGAAATTACCTAGACCTAATTTTATTAAGAACTTTTTAAAAATAAGGAGAAGCCTATTTTTCTTAGACTTAGCTTTTAAGGGTTATTCAAGGGAGTTTTTGTTTTCTTTGTACGTCCTCATGTATCTTTTGATACATTTGAGTTGTCTAATTGTCACTTAGCAGTTTGTCAAGTTATTGTTCTCACTCTAAAGATTTTAAGATGGAGTTTGAGTATTGTATTTAAAGTGTAAACTTCTATTTTAGTTTGGTTTCCAGTCACTGGGATTATGGCTATAGATATCACTGAGGTGATTGGAAGTGAGAAGGGATTCTCATATCTAGGAGGTTCCTAGGTAGAAGTTGCATTGGGTACTATGGAGAAAGAAGGAGAGTATAACAACAGACAGCCTATGTTGGATGGTTTAATTTATGACTGGTGGAAGGTTAGTGAAGCGACCGGTAAAAAACACAAAGCTGCCATCGAACTTTATTTATCCCGAGGGAAGGGGAAATATCAAGAAAACCACAAGAGGATGGATAAGATGGTCTTGCAACCAAAAGAGATGGTACGAAAGTAGATTATGTTAGGGGAAGGTATTAGCACCCCTCACATTTGTTGTACTCAACAAGATCCATTTTTATTGTTTGCTTCTAAGAGTGTGTCTATCTATAATTATACTTGCTTAAGGGGAATGAAAGGATTTTTATTAGTGCATTCGTGAGGGTCTCGCAACCCTTTTCCTACGTATGTCTTGAAGGAATCAGAACACTCTAGTTCTTCTATAAATTGTTGGTTTGTTGGTGTTTTTTTAATGGGCGACGTTAACGTACGCATAGCAATATGCACGGCCGATATTGCGGTAGAACAGAGATAACATGCCCTTTTAAGGAGATCTTTGATTTGTTGAGTGTTTTTGTTAAGTGTGGAATGGGTTTGAATAATGATTAAGTATTTTTTGGGTATTGTTAATGAGAGCAAGAAAGAATTAACCTAATATTTTTTTTGTATTTTTGTATGGATTTTAAAAGAAATAAGACTAAAAAAACATGAAACTTAGAATTTAAAGAAAAAAAAGGTAAAGTTAGGGGTTCAACTCATGTCCCCTAGGCTGTAACTCTTTTACCTTGCCACTAAACCAAGTTCATTTTTCTATTATATATACCATTTAATTAAAATAAAATAGAGTTTAGGTTAAAAAGGGATAAAATGCGCAAAATGGTGATAAAAGTGTCCCAAGGGGTCTCGAACCCAGGACCTCAAGCATGCAGGACTCAGGCTCCAACCACTACACCGAGTTGTTCATTCGTTATTCTTGTCTCTTCATTAACCTAAACTTAAAACAAAGACAATGGAAATGGGTTATCAGACCTAATGGGTCGACCCAGTTTGGGAGGAAGATATGAAGGGTTTTTGGGAACCCTAATCTGAAGAAAGGGGCACCGCTGGTATATTGGGAAGATGGTTCATGCATTTACTTCAATTAACTCTTAATTTATTCCAAAATAACACTCAATTAAAAAAACAAAATACTGAAAACACAAAAGGATAAACATGATTTCCTCTCTCATTATCCTCACATTTTCTATGCTTTTCTCACCATAATCTCTTTCTCATCTCTGACCCGACATGTTCGGTTCTGTTCATAAAAACAAACCGTAAACTGCTTCAAAATAAACGATTTAACCTTCTCACTCAATCTCTCTCGAATCCTCGCTGTTTTCACGTTATCAGCATCATCATGAAATCCGACAGAGAGAAGAAGTTCTCTAGAAGATTATTGAGGTACGAATATGTTCCTTTTACTCTTTGTGTTTTTTATATGTTTTTCTATCCCAACTTCTGCTTGTGACTTTGCGTTTGTTTATTGATGTCTATTAATTACTGCTACAATTTTATTGCTGCAAGGATGAATGTTGGTTGTTCTGGTTTCTCTGTTGCAAGTATGGGATAGTTTGTTGAATGAAGGTTTTGAGTGTTGAACAAATTGTAACAGTTTTGTTACTTTGAATAATGCTTGTTTGTAGGTTATGGAGAGAGACATCTGAGCAGAACTTTGGGTGGTTTTGTGGTTAATGAAATAGAGGTTTAGGTTTAGGTTTTCTCTTTGATTCTTGGTATCTTTCAACAAAATAGAAAAAGATAAGTTCACGAAAATCTTAGTTCAGGTTATAACAACAATTAATTGCTTTTTTTTTGGTTTTAGTTTTGGTTCAGCCATTATTACGGTTTTGATTTCATGATTATATTTAACACAAGCTTAAAGCAAACAAATACCACATAAGCGGCAGAGATCTTACCTACAACTGCCTTGAAAATGCAAAACAGAAAACCAGAGATGAGATTATAGTCAGGTATAATTATACTTAAATGCTTGATGCTGATCTTCTTCTTCTTTGTACTTATGTTCTGTTGAAATGATGACAGTAGAAGTGTTAAAGTTGCAGGTTTTGAGTTGACGGGTATGCAAAGATGAAATGCAGTCTGATATGTGAAGCAGAGATTTTCTTTGGCATTCGTTGAAGTTAAAGTCAATCATGAAGCAAGAAAACCAGAGTCGAATACAGAATCCAGGTAATAAGCTTTCCCTTTTGTATTTTCCAAATGTCACTCCTCTGAATGATGTTCGAAAATCTGAACTTGGATCAGTGTTGTTTGAAATTATTGCTGGAAATTGTAGGTCGGTGAAGAATTGGTTTAAGAGTGGAGGAAGTTTTATGCAGGGAGTTGTATTGTATGATGGATATTCACCTCATTTTTTTCTGTGTTGTAATGAGAGAGTTTGGACATAATTTTTGAGTGAGTTTCTTGTTGAAATTTTCTCTCTTTCTTCCGCCCTTTTTTAGTGTATGTAGGGTTGTTTCTCATAGTGAATGAGAGTGGGGTTTTGGGGGGAAAGTTTGGTGAATTTGAATACTTGTGGTATGCTGATTTATAGCTTTTGGATGTAGTGTTTTTCCTTGCTGATTCTGTGCAATATTTGTCTCTCTTAGTGCAGGTTTGGGACAACAATAACACAGGTTATGCAGGGCTGAATTTGGAGGTTTATGGCAGTAGTAGTGGGCTGTTTTGATAGCAGGTTTTATATCAGGTTTCTTGGGCTAATTTTTGACATTGTTTTGGACTGTTTTGCAGTGTGATGCAGAGCAGCATTGCAGTATATCATTGGTTTTTCCTTGGACAAATTTGGCATGTTTTTGACCAAAAAATGGTGGGAAGAATTGATAGAATTTGAAATTTAGGATTAGGATTTTATTATCATATGCTTGTGTAATTGAATTTAAAACATCCTCTTTGTAATGTCATTGGTTCTCAGGGTGTAACAAAATTTATGATTCCTTGTAACTTTGAATGTACTTTGAAACTCAAAAACTTTGTAACATGATGCATTCATTGAAATTTATGTAATCTTTATTCATGAAGCTTGAATGAATTTGAGAAAATTTAAGTGAACTTGTCTTTGATACCTTGAATTCAAAATTATCCACGTGAATGAACCATAAAGAATTTGGATGAAACTTGTGATATTGCATAATGCTTTGCTAACTTGAATTGAAATCAAATACATTATTCAAATGAATCCTCAAATCACTTTCACCAAGATCCTAAATCAATTTCCAACATGGTGACTCGTATTATAAACAACATTTTGTTCGAACTCAACATGAATCTTCGAACTCAACATTTTGTTCCATGAACGATCTCAATATGAGAATCATAGTCCCGAGAAAACAATTATCGCATGAGTTGAAATTAGAAGTTAAGAACATTCTAAATCAAGAAAATGACCTATGACGATTCGATAACTTTCAAGGTCTTCTAAACACAGTTTTCCCTTAATCCTTGAAGAAAACTTGTAGGTGACATTATTTATGACAGTGTGAAAAGAGAATTGTCTCAAAAATGTTGAAAGTCAAGGAAGTTATGATCCTCGAAAGTTGGACAAAAGTTTTCTCGAAATTAGGTCAAATTCGTAAAAGGATCTCTAAAGTATTCGAAATTCTCATGATCCTCCACACATAATCAACTCTTGACTTATAAAGAGAAGTTGGAGATGACGTCAAGGAGAGTCATACGCAAAAGGAACCATTCAAAAATATTGAATAATGAATAAGTTATGATCGTTTGAACGTGATCTTACAAAAAAGTTTACTTTTGGTCGAAGTACTTTGAATCGACTTGCAAACTTGATCCTTTTGTGCATTCCCAGACATATTGATGCATATATAGACCAGTGATGATGAAATCTTGACTGTACTTTTGGTTAAAGGCAATGCTTTGATGAACTAGACTTTGAGGATCAATGATTAGCCATACTAAACACTTGAGGGATTCAAACCCTAGCTGAGGCATGATGCTAAAAAAACCCTGATATTTAATCACACACATGGAAATAAACCCTAATCTGAGATCTTGATGAATTTGAATAAGAAATGGCCTTGTACATGGATGAATAATAAACTCATGATAACCATACTTCAAAACCTGATTCCCATGCCCATTGCCCAAGGAGGAACCAATGAAATCAACTCTAGAATGTAGAAGCCTCAAGCCAAAATTAAACCCTAGTTGGAACAACCACTGAGGCTTTAAAACCATGCCTTAGGAATATATGATATATGAATGATCTAGTGGAAATGATGAAAATGAAATGCAAAGCCTAAGCTAGATAAAAATGAAAAGGGTAGGACAAATTTGGGGTATGACAGCTTCCCATATTTAATTGTCTTAAACATGAAAGTGAGATTGGCGTCAGCCTTTCGATCATTTAAGGTAGAAGAAGATTAAATACCAAGCCATGAAATTTGTCCTGGAGAGATGGTGTAAGTGTTATTTATTTGTGATATCTGTTGGGGAAAGAAAATTCGTTTTCTGGTGAACTGGTTATGATGGATAAATATGGTTGAGTAGTGATAGCTTGTAATGGGGTAACGGTGCCAGTACAAGGTTCTCAGGCAACTGGGTGTTATAGTGATTGAAAACATATGGTTGATGATGATGTGGTGACTGGAAGTAGCATCAATGACAACATGATAACTTAAAGACAATGGGTGAAACTCGATGAAAACAAGGAATCTATCGTGTAGGATTCACGACCCAAAAAGAAAGGTAAAGACAACGGGTAAAATCAATGACAACGAAGAATCTATCGTGTAGGATTCATGACTCAACAATAAAGGTAAAGACAATGGGTAAAGTCAAAGACAGCGGAGAATCTATCATGTAGGATTCATGACCCAAAAAGAAAGGTAAATATAACCGGTAAAATCGATGACAACAGAGAATCTATCGTGTAAGATTTAAGACCCAAAAGAGAGGTAAAGACGACGGGTAAAATCTATGATAGTGGAGAATCTATCGTGTAGGATTCATGATCTAAAAAAGAAAGGAAATCAAGAGAGGAGGTATCAGGACAATTCGCGACCCATGTAACAGCCCATTTCTACCCGGCGGATAATAAGAAACTCAGAGTTCAACATAAATAGGATGCTACATTTTCAACTAAAAAACAATCTTCATTTAATCGCATACAAACATATACATAACACTTAACTCGGGTGAACCGATAACAATCTGATCTATTCTTCAAAATCAAAGAACTTTTTATTGATAAGTAACGGAATATACATACTCAACTTAAATTCGCTTAACATCTTTTATTCAACTAAAACAACCTCAAGACAACAATTATTTCATGTAATCAACTTAAAAATTCAGCAACTGAAATAATAATCAACAACTAAATATCAAGCATTCATCCCCCCGAGTGCTACGTATCAGTGTGACAACACCGACTCGAACTAACGAGGTAATAATTATCCTTGTTGGTTACTTGCACGTTACCAACAGACGACAATATTCAAACAGAAGGGGTGAGATATCAAACTATATAGTTAGTCATATGATAAATAATATATTAAATTAGATCATATGAAATCACCACTTCACAACTTACAAATAACTTTAATCACAATAAAACATCAACACGACATAACTACTAAATTTACAGCTTTTAGATAATACTTGTCACAACAAGTCAACAACATAAAGCAACAATGAATCTATCTTCACCACAACTCAATATGCAATCACAATGCACATGCATGTGGTACCATCAGAGCAGAACTCCCAACTTAAAAATTGTCAATTAATAGAGGCATCAATAAGGCATAAGCCTTCTTCACAGTTTGCCAATACAGGTCTTTAAAAAATCCACCAATACAGGCCATCACATAGTATGCAAATGTATGTGACTCAATGAATTCACCATCACATACTAACAACAATCATCATTCATCACAAGGCATAAGCCCACATCACCATTATTACCAGTAAATAGAGGTAATTCATCATCATCTAAAATCTCCACAACTTCACATTACCAACAAGAATTCACAAACACAATCACAACAACACAACATCTCAACATTGGCCATAGGACTACAACATAATATTGCCCATAAATAGAGGCAATTCAACCAAATTCATCATCACCTACAATTTCATATTTTCAGCAAGGTATACAACACCATTCCATAAACTGGAATCATTCAACTTAATTCTACTTCACCTGCAAATCAACTTTATTCTACATAATTCTAACAAAACAAACCAACTAAAAATACCCATATATATACGACTCACTCCGACAATTTCAACTAATTCCGGTTAACTACTTTTACCGCCTAAATCTACAAATTCGGCTAATCGGTACTGTTTTATATATTGTTATTACTACTATTTATTTATACTGCTACTAATTAATTTATTCTACTAAATTACGCTACCTCTATTATTTAGCTTACTGCTATTATTGGTCTCCGCCGAAACTACTAGTTTGCTATCTACAACTTCTATTACTACAACTTCCTCCCAGTGACAAATATTAGTTATAAACCAAAATCAATTTCAACTTATTCCTCCTGTTACTGAAAATCTCTATTATAATTTCTGTATGATAATTTGCAATTTCTACATCTACTGATACTTCCTAACGATGCTCAGCTATATTAGTCCATACACTATTATTTCTGCTACTCTTACATATACATCCTGCAATTCATTTGACTAAAGCATTACAATTTATTCCTGCAACTTCTTTAATCCAATCTGATACTAAATTATTTTACTAATTATATTAACTTATTAGTAATATATGATATGACATAGTCTTTCCACCACGCCTATATGTTCTTTCGAGTCTTATCTCAGGACAACAACTCAATAATAGCCATAACAATATCATAACAGAAATACGATTTAAATAAATTGCAGAACAACTTCATCAACACATTATGAACATTCACTGACAACTAAAATTGCAGGACTGATAATCTTCACAGAATCACAATATAACTGAATCGACAACAATTCATGGCACAAATTTATACAACCCAACCCCACATACGGTTTATCATATACCCGGTTATAGAGATTGAACCTCACCCTTACCTGGTTTAGATTGAAGGTAACTCTAAGGGTCTCCGATTGAATCTCCTCTTGGCCGCTTGGTGTAACTTCCATGTATCCCTCTTCTTCTTCTTCTCAAAACCCTTATTTTTCTCTTCTATGCAACTTCTCTTGTACCAAAACCTTCCAAGATTTCTTTCTCTAGATCAGAATCAAAACTGAAAATTTTCCCAAATATGCGGCTACAGTGCAATGATGATATCTCCAAACTCAGACCTTATTTTGAAGATCCCAACAGTCAAAAGTTAGATGTAGGTGTTGCGAACCTACCCTAAAAAATTGAGCATGATCCAACGGTTAATGAATTGGGGATTACCGATTTAGTGAGACTGCTGTAATAAAAACAGGAATGAGTTTCTCCCATCTATTCTCTCATTTTTTCAATTAACCTAATTCCTTTTATATCCACTTAACCTTGTAATTCTAGTAATTCTTATTGGGCCAATATCCATACTCCCATATTTACTACATGACATCACTTAAATAATCCCAACAATTAATCTTATAATGCTTCAATATATTTAATATTATTAAACCACCATTTAATCAAATAATGTCACATAGCAACTTAACAATAATTCACAACATTTCTCAACTCTAACTAATAATTTTAATTAAATAATTAATTAAATTATCGGGGCATTATAACCCACACAAGATGATAAGAGAGAGTGGGATCTCAGGACGATCCGCAACCCAAGAAGAGATAACATGAGGGTATGATCTATGGACGACCTGCGACCCAAGATAACATGAGGGTAAGATCTATGAATGATCAACGTCCCAAGAAAATATTGACAAAGGGTATTGAGAGTTAGGAGTATAATATATTGGCGTCGTGGCTATATTTTAGTTTGTAGTGTAATGAAGGATGTCAACTGGGTATTATGAGGATGGAATTCTCTATGGGGATGTATTACTGTTTTGAGGATTGATTTGGGCTTTCGTGCAAGGTACCAAATCTGGCTTATGCTTCGTATTTGTTTTGAAGTGTATGGCGTAATGATCCATTTTAATGGATATACTACACGTTTGAGGATGCAATGTAATATGCCGTGATAATTATTATATGCAGAGTGCCAAATATTAGGCTTATCAGGGTATTTTGCCTGTTGCCTTGAGATAGCAATATGGATTGGTGCTTGAAAACTCGTCAAATTGAGTTATAACTTTGTTGGGGATTGAATTGCAGTCTTGCCGGGGAGAAATAGGATAATATGATTTTCCCTATATCTTAGATTTCTTGAGGATGGCTGGATATATACATGTGTTGTACCCCAAAATTTTCCCTCCCATATTTCTCAATACATTTCAGGTGAGGTCCTCAAATTGCTCAAGGAAGTCCAAGAGTGGACCAGACAAACTCTCTCCTAAGGCAGTCTACCTCAAATTAGGGTTTTGGTTTGCATCAAGATGTTTGATTCCAAAGGGTCTCAAATTCTCACCATTGTTCTAATATGTTCCCAAGATCATCCATGTCAAGTTTCAAGCCTTGCAGAGGAAGTTTGCTCAGTCAATTGCTCAAAGGCCTGAAAATCGACAGTGATAGGGCAAAAGTCAACTGTGGCCCACATACAGTCAAACTTCAAGATTTTTGGTCAACATTCTCATTTTGAAGTACTATTCTTCATTTTATCAAGGGTTGATCATGATTCCTCAAGGATTGCTCACAATTCATCAAAACCCAAAAGTTGCTAAATTAGGGTTCTGTAGGAAAAGTCAACTCAACTTTGACCAAGCATAAATTTATCATACTTTATCATAAATGACCCATCCAAATCTCATTTTGAAGAGGATGAAATTCCTGACAATTCATCTTCATCTCCAAAGTTCAAAAAATGCACTCACAAGAAGATATAAATTTGGACATTATAGGTCACTTTGAAAAGTCAACAAAAACACCTTTTTTGTCAAAGCTTCATACATGAACATGGAAGACTCAATTGAGATGAGACCAAAAGGGTTGCTTATAAGACATCTTGATCTTTCTAAAAAGTCCAAGAACACATCTCTAGGATCAAAATTGAAGGAGTTATGTATTGGTGAAGTTGACCCTTTTTGCAAAATTGTCAAAAGTTAAATTCAGCCAAAATTGCAATTTTTATCAAATGGGCCCAACTTTTTGTGTTTGTTTTGAGTTTGTAACATGGTCCACGACCCATGATCCTTCCCACTTGCCTTTATTTTATTTTTGTCATTTATTTTGATTTTTATTTCAATTAAATCAAAATAAAATCATCAAAATATCAAAATCATTTAAACCTTGAGATTTTATGCATATTTCAGGTCCATGAATAGCTGGCAAGGAGATCAAATCGTGCAAGGCTTTCTTGTACACAAAAAGATTGGACTTTGGCTTGATTTGTAAAGATTTAAATGAGAATCAAATCTTGATCAATGATCATTATTGGAGAAGATTGGATGCAAATTTGTAAACCTAATTCACTCAAGGCTACATATAGAACAAATCCAGACCAAATGCACAAGGGTCAGAGGCGTGTGAGGCTGAGGAAAAACTTGTAAAAACTCAAGAAAAGTGGTAATTGGATTTCATAATTCTAGGCAATTTCAAGCCATTCCAAGCACACCATTCACTTGTTGTACATTCAAGGAGTCTATCCCAATCATTAGCAAACGTGTTCGTGCCCATAAACTCACTATAAGCATATCACGATGTCCTCACTTTCTTAAAATTCAATATCATGATTCTGGCATTTGTAGCATGAATTCTTTACATATTCTTGTTAATTAAAACATTTGCAAGCTAATGATAATGTTCAATTGCGTTTTTGTTAGCCATACTGAGATCCACCATTGTTAGGGTTTAGGTTGTGTTTTTAGGAATTTTTCATACATGAACAATTAGCCCAAATGGAGGAGACCATTGTGATCAGCGGGTCAGACCCAGTTGATCCATGATCTTGAATTTTATTTATACTGCTTGTATGTAATTTTTGAGATGCACAGGGTTATAGCTACAACACCATGTCCGTAGGTAAAAGTTCAGAGTTTTAAACGACAGATCCAGGGAAGAAGACGATAGTGTGTCACAACTTTACTGGCCGATTTAAATTCTGGCGCATTTACTCTAGCTAGAAGCCTATAGTTCTGATATATTTGTTTGTTTCTGTTGTATTGATAAATTAACCCCTAACGCAGTCGGTCAGAAGAAGGAAGTCAGAAGTTCATAATTCTGTGTTCGATCCCAGGCGTGACCTTTTGGCATTTTCCCCTTTTGTTTTCATCAGATCCAGCGCCTACATCTTCTGAGGGTCATCTTCTGGTTCCATCAACCAGGACCGGATCAAGCACCCACTGGGCATTATCCTCTGGATCCATCAGTCTGAGACAAATCCAGCACACCCCATCTTCTAATGGTCATAATCTGCCGGATCCACTAGCCAGGAGCAGGCCCAGTATCACCATCCTCTGGACCACCATCCTCTGGACTATCATCCTCTGATCAGAGCCGCTGACAGCAGGCCCTTGGGTTATTTCTTTTTACCTTTTTCAATTTCTTTTTTATTATTCTTTTCTTCATCAATACTAAAATTATTTTTTTTAAAATTAACCAATCAAAAAACCCATAAAAATCAATTTCATCAAATTAGAGTTTAGGTTTTTTTATATTTTGTCAAAATTAATTTAATTAGTTTAATTTAATGTTAGGGTAATTTTAATCTTTTTGTAAATAAATTAAAATCAATTAGAAAATTAGGATTTGTTTAATTTTTTATTATTATTTATTTTATTTCCTAAAATAACAAAAATGCAAAAATAGGCCAAAATTAATTATTTTTCTTAATTTAATTTAATTAGTAATTAGGTTTGTATTTATTTAATTTAAAACCTTATTCTTTCTCAAAGATAATAAAAAACAATCAAAAATGATTTTTCTTTTAATTAGGTTAGACGAGGTCAAAACCCTAATCTTTTCTCGTTCTCGTCTCATCGCGCACGTTTATTTATTTTCACAATATTAATGTAACTGTTCATGGGATGTAATAGTTTAATTAGGACTTTTCGCTAATTTATCGTTTTTTGTAGGTTTTCGGCTATGTAATTAATCCCCCTCCCCGAAGCCTTGTAATAGCATAGTTTTATTTTCCGCATTTTAATTTTTGCAAATATTAACTGTTAGATGTATGATAATAGGATTGCATGACAAGAATGTATGTTAATTTTAAAACGGTTAGCAAACCCTAAATGTGCAAAGATAATAACTGAAATCGAATCACTCGCACATGCGCACTCCTAGGGTATACTCTCACTTCGGTTGCCTTCGGTAAACGATCATTAAGTATAGGGTGTTTTAGTGGTAGCTCTTTTGTCTAAATAAAGATCGAATGTCCCATTCGAAAATGTTGCCTCGGAAATGTTGCCTCGAATATGATCTTAAGACATTAGGGTTATTACAAAGACGTCCTAACATTACTTTAGTGACCGTACGTCCCTTTTTGAATTGACCCTTACAACTCCAACGACAGTTCTACTTACTCACTAATAGTGGGATAGCGTTGTCTAAAGGAAGCAAGAACATAAACATTCTTTTTTTTCGAGTAGGTAGATGCTAGTAGGTACTTGCTCATAATAAACTTTTCGCACCATACACTTTTCAAACAAAGTTTTCAAAAACACTTTGTGACACTCTTGAGGATTGATACAAGGGTTAGAATGACGTAAACAAAAACTTTTTCAAAACACACAAACACAGAAGCAATTTTAAAAGATGAGCAAGTACCTAAGAGCCCATAGAAAACTACGGATAGAAAGAGTGCTAATACCTTCCCTTTCTATAATCTACCCCCCGTGCTCAAAATCTCGAAAAAGGAATTTTTTTTCTGTTTTTTTCCTTTCCAATTGGATAAAATAAAATTCGGTGACGACTCTTGCTTACCGCGACATTTGCGAATACAAAATGCAAACTAGCATTTTCCAAAACAGTCGGTTCTTCCACCGTATCACAACATGGATCTCTTTAAATTCCCCAAGTTTTCTCTATGTTGGAGAACTGTATGCTCAACCGTCTGTAGGGGGTGATGATGATAAAAGTTAGGTCGAGGTGACCGTTATGACTTGCTATCTGCATAGAAAAATAACATTTGAATGCCATGACACTCCCCTGGGATGCCTTCATGTCTATGTAACATCGTGTTTCACATATTAGCTTGTGATTATTACTGTCTCATGGTTTTCAATGCAATGTTTAATAAAGAATTTAAATCACAATTCGCCTACGAAAAATAATGTAAAAAGGGCTTAATAAAGAATTTTTTTGGTGGAAAGGCAAAATTTTATTAATGAGATTGGCCTGTGAATAGGCATTCGTACATGGAAACAACTCCTAAATGAGGAAGTTGCAAAGAAAAGACAAAATAAAACAGGTAAATTGGAAATAAGAAAATCTCAAACTTCCATTAAAATCGATATTGCTATAGTTCCCATATCCTTGATCATCCTAGTGTTTTTCTTCTGAAGGATAATAGTTGAATTGATCCACCCAATCTTAAGAGTGTATACTTGTTATTCAGGAAGAGTTTTCAGACTGCAGTCTCTCGCTTTTAGTCCCTAATTTTTGCCTGGATCGCCCTTTCGGGTTTTCAATCCACCGGAATACCCATTTTTGCCTAAGCCGCCCTTTTGGGTTTTCGACTTAGCAGGTTATACTCTTTTTTCTTTATTTTTTTAGCCCTAACTTTTGCCTAAGCCGCCCTTTCTGGTTTTCGACTTAGCGGGTCTTTTTATGCGTAGTATTTTATGACTGAGTCTGAATTGACTGGAAGTGGAATGTCCTTCCCATCCATGTCTGTCAGGATTAGAGCACCTCCTGAGAAATCTTTCTTCACAATGTATGGTCCCTCATAGTTGGGAGTCCACTTTCCTCTTGGATCAGAGTGAATTGGGAGGTTCTTCCTCAAGACCAATCACATGTGTGGAACTCTCGAGGTCGAATCTTCTTGTCAAATGCTCTCTTGAGACGCTGTTGATATAACTGACCATCACAAATGGCTTCTAGGTGCTTCTCTTCAATGAGATTGAGTTGGTCGAGCCTCGTTTGAATCCATTCAGCTTCATCAAGCTTGGTATCCACCAGAACCCTTAATGAAGGAATTTCCACTTCGGCTGGGAGCACTGCATCCATGCCATAGACTAGCGAAAAAGGAGTTTCCCCAGTGGAAGTATGCAGGAAGTTCGATAGCTGTATAGATCAAAGGGCAACATCTCATGCCAATCCTTGTATCTTCTCACCATTTTTTGAACGATCTTCTTTATGTTCTTGTTAGCTACTTCGATCGCGCCATTCATCTTTGGCCGATAGGGTGACGAATTATGGTGCTCAATCTTGAATTCTTCATACATCTCCTTCATTATTTTGTTGTTGAGATTTGACCCGTTATCAGTGATGATCTTGTTAGGAGTCCCATAATGGCATATGATTTCTTTCTTGATGAAGCGAGTGACGACTTGCCTGGTCACATTCTTTTAAGAAGCCACTTCCACCCACTTGGTGAAATAGTCAATAGCAACGAGAATGTGACCAGACAAGTCGTCATTCGCTTCATCAAGAAAGAAATCATATGTCGTTATGGAACTCCTAACAAGATCATCACTGATAACGGGTTGAATCTCAACAACAAAATGATGAAGGAAATGTGTGAAGAATTCAAGATTGAGCACCATAACTCATCACCTTATCGGCCTGTGATACGGTGGGAGAACTGACTTGATTATTTTGCATTCGGTCGCAAATGTTGCGGTTAGCAATAGTCGCCATCGACTTTTCTTTTATCCAAAAGGAAAGGTGAAAAAGCAAAGGAAAAACCTTTGAGATTGTTTCTTGAGTTCGGGGGGTAAATTATGAAAAGGGAAGGTATTAGCACCCTTTTCATCCATGGTTTTCCATGGGCTCTTAGTTACTAGCTAGATCACTTGCTTTTGTTTGAAATTGTTCTTTGTGTGGTTTTTGAAAGTATTTTGTAAAAAGAGGCCCTTTGTTTAGGCAATCTCTGTAATGATTCTTGTTCATAAGAATGTATACAAAGATGTTGATCTTTTGAAAAATGTTTTCAAAGTTTGTAAGATGTTAGAAATGTGTGTATTTGTTTTGAAAATAGCAAGGATATTTGTTTTAAAATTGAGCAAGTAACTAAAAGTAATCTACCTACTCAAATGTCTTTCTTGTTCATTTTTTTTCTTTTCCTTTGATATTGTTGTCTTACTATTGGTTTGGTAAGAAGCCATATCGTTGGATGGAAGGGACGGACGCGGGACGTTTGTATAGTCATAGAAGGCAACTTATGGGACGTTTTTAGCAATGTAGTTTTTAGAGACTAGATCGTTTACCAAAGGCAACATTGAGGGTCATCGAGAGACTACGATATTTTATCGAAGGTCTTTGCTAAAATGCCCATGTTTGAGGGACATGACTATTTTTCCGATAGGCCACAAAGTGGGATTACCCTAAAGGTTCCAGTGTGCAAGGGTGTTTGATTCCATGCATTTTATTCTTGGTTAGGGTGATCTATTTGTCGATTTCATATCTTGCCATACAAACCCTAGTTACTAACAATATATGAAAGCAATAAAAGTGCGGAAAGTAAGGTTCTACGCTATTACAATCATTAGGGGGATGGGGTGTACAAATTTATGAATGGGGGTTTCAAATAAAGTTAAATCCTAAGTTAATATTACAACCATATTGAAATGTACAATATAAGAAAGAAAAAGGACTTGTTTAGAAAATGGTTTTTTTTGTCTTAATAAGAAAATGTTTTTACGTCTTTTTAGGTTAATATTAAAAATGATGAAAAGGAAAATAAATGAAAGATAGAAACAACGTGCTGCTGCAAGCAAAACAATAAGGATCAGAAGTTCTGAAGCCAGGCACATGGTGGCTCAGAAAGGAACGTTAGTGGAATCAGGAGTTCTGGATTGGTAAACTCTGAAGTCCTGCAAGAAACGTTAGAGGGAAAACACAGAAGTTCTGGGTGGTATTTAGACAGTGGGCCAGAAATCAGAACCTCTGTGTTACGCTAAAATAGTGGGTAAGCATCAGAAATTCAGTGTATTGCCAGCATGTGAAAATCAGAAACTCTGAGTGTTTAAAACAGTTAGTGGAAGTATCAAAAGTTCAGTGTGCTTAACAATAAGAAGGAGTCAGAAGTTATGTGCTATGCTAAAATAGTGAGTGAGCATCAGAAGTTCTATGTGTTAAATAAGTGAGTGGAAACATCAGAAATTATATGTTATATTTCAACTCTTTTCTCATATTAATCAACCATCAGCAACTTATTCAGTTCTTAATCAAACCACAAATCAGAGGGATAAGAGCACAACAGTTTATAGAAGTTCTAATCCTAATCCTAGGCCTATCCTTAATCAAGAAGTTCTGATCCACAATTTTTTCTACTCCTGCAATGATATGGACAACATCAATATTATGATATTTACAAGTTTAATGATGTTCTAAATGAAAAGATGCAAAGTCAGAAAGACTTACCTTGATCCTGGAGCGTGTGTTTAGAACTTGGATTGCTGCCTTTAGATACTCTGAGTCAGCAAGAGAAACGGAAGAGGAAAAAAAACGCCAAATTCTTTGACTCAAAGGGAAGAACAAAGGTTTTGGTTTTTCTGTTTGGGAATTCTGGATTTCTTATGAAGGTTTCACAACTTTCTTATCTCTCTTTTGACAGTTATCTCTTTTCAAAAGCCAGCCCCTTGCAAGTGTGATGGAGCAACTTATTTATAGGTGGATTTGTTGTGATTTTGGGGGGAAAATAAATGGGATTTGAACCTTTTTGGCATCCTGCTCCCTTGCCTTTTGATCACAGTCTTTGTATGCTAGTTTGGTGCAATTATGGGATGCGTAGGTTGATTTAGTTGCGCTGTAGTAGTGCAGCAAGTTGTATAAACAAGGTTTTGGGATTTGGTCAAGTTCTGACTGAAGCGTTGAATATAGCCTTCATATGCTAAGGCGCTGCCTTGTTCTTGAAGCAAGCATGGTAGTTAGCAGCTTTTAGTCATGCCTAAGCTGGGCTTGTAAGCATCATTTAAGGAAAGGTAACTTCAAAAGCAAAAGCAACGGATGGGCCCAGCACACTCTTGTACAAGAGTTTGTTTTCAAAGACAGTAAAGGTACGCATGGGGGAAATCCTTTGGATAAAGACTCAAAAGTGGTTGTGAGCATTAAATGATGATGAGATTTATCAAACCAGAAATCCTGCAATGTGAGATTTTGCATCATTGCTTAATTCTGGATCAGAAGTTCAGCTTCAGCGTAACTTTAGAACAAACATCCAACTTCTGATCTTTGTATTTCTTTGCTCCAGCATATTCTGAAGGAGCTCCCAGGCTTTCTAGGAAGCTTGCAACACGCTTTGTAACCCTTCTCTGAATTGCTCTTGCAAACTCTGACTGAATCTTTGTGAGAACGGGCCTAGAAGTTGTAACTAAACTCTGTCTTGGGATTGTCCAGAATTTGCTGAGTGCTGCAGTTATATGGACGTGTCTTTGAAGAGCCGTAACTTGAAATCCCAGCATTTCTAGGAGAAGTTATGTTCTGCAATGTTTCAGATCTTATTTGAGCCCATAACTCTTATGTTAGGATTTAATCCAGAATCAACTTGCATCATGGTGATAATCTGATGAGAAGTTCTGAGCTTGTTATGTTTCTTAAACACTTAGAAAAAATTCTAAGTATTTTAGAATTTTGACTTTTCCCAAAGTAAATTGACTTTTGATTTTCTTGATGAAACAAAATTCATATTTCAACATGTCTTGATGAAATATGATTCTTGAAACTTGGTTTTGGTCCAAAAGTCAAAGTTTGACTTTTAGTGTGCAAATGACCATTTTGCCCTTGTGAGTGATTTTCTTGGAAAATTTGTAGTTCAAGGCTTGGAATTAGATGGAAGCAAACTTGAGGATCCAGGGCGATTCTTTGATAAATGAGAGGGCAAATTTTAGGGTACAACAGCTGCCCCTGTTCAATCTTCTTACACCTGAAGAGTTAGATTGGTAAATCTGCCATTCGTGACTTGAAGGTGGAAGATGATTGAACACTAGAGTGCCTAGAAAATTTGCACTCGAAGATGTGTTAGTTGATTATGTAGGGAATGGGCTTAAAGATTCCATTTGGAGAGATAATGGATAGTTGTTGGAGATGGGCTTGAAGATGCCATCCAGAATTGATTGTTGGATTGTATCTGTAAGCTGGAACTGAATTATTATCATAATGACGTCCGTGTCTAGAGCGTATCTGAACCGTATCAAACGTTGAATATGAATGAGTATCAGAATGGAATCCGTGTCAGGAGATTATCTGGATTATGTTGTACCCCAAAATTTTCCCTCCCATATTTTTTAAGACATTGCAAGAAGAATCTCCAAGTTGCTCAAGATTGCTCAAGAGTTGGACAGTCAAATCATCTCCTAACGCAGTCAACCTCAAATTAGGGTTTTGTGTTGAATCAAGGTACTTGCATCCAAATGATCTCAAGTGCTCCCCAATGTCCAAATATGTTCTCAAGTTCATCCATGTCAAATTTCAAGCCTTACAGAGGAAGTTTGGTCAGTCAATTGCTCAAGAGGTCCAAAAATCGACTATGCTAGGGCAAAAGTCAACTGTGACCTATAAACAGTCAAAACTCAAGATTTTTTGTCAACATTATCATTTTGAAGGATATTTCATCATTTGATCAAGGGTTGATCATGATTCATCAAGGATTGCTCAAGATTCATCAAGATTCAAAAGTTGATAAATTATTGTTTTGCAGGAAAAGTCAACTCAAATTTGACCAAGCATAACTTTCTCATACTTTATGAGAAATGACCCATCCAAAGCTCATTTTTAAGAGGATTCAATTTCATACAATCCATCTTCATACCCCAAGATCAAGAAATGCACTCACAAAAATTTACAAATTTGGACATTATAGGTCATTTTTGAAAGTCAACAAAAACACCTTTTTTTCCAAAGCTTATAACTTGAGCATGGAATATAAAAATGAGATGAGACAAAAAGGGTTGTTTAGAGGACATCTCAAGATTTCTATAAAGTCCAAGAAAACTTCCAAAAGTTCAAAATTGAAGAAGTTATGTATTATTGAAGTTGGGCATTTTTCCAAAATTGCCAAAAGTCAACTATCCCCAAAACTTCAAATTTTGCCAAATGGGCCCACTTTTTTCCACTTGATTTGATCTTTTCACACTACACACGTGTCTTATCTTCAGTCTTGTGTCCATTTATTAATTTTTCTATTTTATTTGATTTTTATTGAATTAATTCATTTTAAATCAATTTAAATCCAAATAAAATCTAAATATTAATCACTTGGTATCTTTTTGATCGATACAGGTCTTAATTATCATTATGAACATGGTCAAACTCGTATCAAGCCATATCATGCACAAAATATTGGTTTTTGGACAAATTTGGAAGCTTTTTCATGGAGGATCAAATCAAATCCTAAATCATCAATGCATAAAGATTCAAAGTCCAAAACTTGACCTAATGCATTGCTTGATAGATTTACAAGTGAGAGGCACGAGTTTCAGGACCGGGAGGCTGCACAATCAGAAGAACAAAAACTTGAAAAAGGGTGGAAAAGCTTGAAACTGAAATCAAGCATAGAGGTGTTTTCAAGGCCAAAACTCAACGTGAGTCTATTGCTGGGTCATCATTAAAGCGAAGCCAACTTAAAACCAATCCCCAGGACCTCTCAAACGCGTTGTAAGTCTCCGTGAAAGCCACCCTGCGTTTGAAATCGCAACCTCTCATTCTTGCATTTTTTTGACAAATTATTTGCATAGTCATGATCCTTGTATGATTTCTAAACTTTCTGCAATATTTGATTGTGTTTTTATAGCCTGTAATGCCATACCCGAATCTAGGGTTCTTGTTTCTTGTTTTTGGGCGTTTTAGTTTCAGGCAAAATCAATGCAAGCAATGGGCATATACATGATCAGTGAAAGGAGACGAGCACAACCATGTGTTTGGAATTAATTTCCATGGCCTAGAGAAGATTTTAGGAGGGACATACGGATTTAGCTGCAGATAAGAATCCGCAGGTAAATAACCAAGGGCCAGCGAAGAAGATGAAGACGTGTCCCTTTCCAGTTGGCCCATTCACAATTCGTGCGTTTTTTGTTTTAATTATGGCATTTGTTTTGTTTTTCCATATAATAATTGTTACCTAATATGTTAACAAATAAAACACGTTGGTGCAGTGGTAGACGCGTTGCTCATTGACTCACAGGACCTGGCTTCGAATCCCAGGTCCCCCAATTGCTTGTTATTATTTTTCAACAGGTATTCCCATGTAAACTCCAAGGCGCAGCACACCATATACCATCATCCAATCATCTGCCAGATGGCCTCTAGGCCAGATCTGGTGGTCCAGATGAGACGTGTACCATACGCCCTAGTCAACCAACGCACATGGAATTGCAGAAGTCAACGAGAGCCAACGTTAATGGGCCTTGGAAATTTCCAGTTTCACCTCCTTGCAGGCCCAAACCCCCCTTTGGTTATTTCTTTTTCTATTTCTTTCTTTATTTAGTTTATTGTTATTATTTTTATTATTTAAATCACTAACCAATTAAATTTTTTCTCATAAAATCAAAAACCAAAAAATATATTTTATTTATTAAAATTAAATTCATCACTTTATTTTTGTAAATAAATGTTTAATTAATTAATTTAGTTTTTAATTAGATATAACTTTTAACATTTTTGCAATAATTAAAATTAATATAGAATATTAGGTTTTTACTAACTTTGACCAAATTTATTTTATTTCTCTAAATATCCAAAAATCCAAAAATATCTTTTTTAATTAATTAATTTATTTATTTAATTAACTTAGTTTATTTCCTTTTAATTCAAAAAAAAATATAACAAAAAATCTTTTCTTTAATAAAAAAGGGTCAAAACCCTAGAATGCGCCCGATTTAATTTTCTCGCACGCGATCCATTTATCATATTATTGTACTTGCTTCCAGAATGTAATAGCTTTAAATAGGACCTTTAATATTTTTTATCGCTTTATTTACTTTTCGCACTTTAATTTTAAGGGTTGTTTTTGGCGATGTAAATACCCGACGCCTTGTAATAGTTTAGATTTAATTTCCGCAATTCATAAACTGTTAGATGTTTGGTAATAGGGAATGCATGACAAGATCGAATGTATGAACTTAAAATCAATATAGCTCACCCATAACATAAAGTTAACCGAAACAACACACTCGCACATGCGCACTCTTAGGGTACACCTCACTTGATTACCTTCGAACGTGGTCATTGAGTATAGGAAGTTTTAGAGGTCGCCCTCTTGTCCAAAGATCATAGTTGCCTCGAAACGGTTGCCTCGGAAAAATGATCTAAGACATTAGGGTTACCGCTAAGGCGTCCTAACATTGCTTTAGTGACCGCACGTCCCTTAATCGAATTGACCCTTAAACTCCAACGACGATGCTACCTACTCATCAATAGTGGGATAGCATTGTCTAAAGGACATTGGTATAGATTGATTCCTTTTTCGAGTAGGTAGATGGTTCTTAAGTACTTTCTCTTTCAAAACAAAATAAAACTTTTCACACTTACACTTTTCAAACAAAAACTTCTTTCAAACCCACAAACACAAAGAAAAGCAATTTTTTGAAAACACTTTGAGCAAGTACCTAAGAGCCCGTGGATAACCGCGGATAGAAATGGTGCTAACACCTTCCCTTTCTATAATCTACCCCCGGACCCGAGAAACATCTCGAAAAAGGAATTTTTCTGTGCTTTTTTCCTTTCCTTGTTGGATAAAATAAAAGACGGTGGCGACTCTTGCTTACCGCGACATTTTGCGAAAACAAACACAAAACGCGAACCAACATTCCAAAAACAGTCAGTTCTCTCCCACCGTATCACTGAACTGGCGACTCTGCTGGGGAAATAATAAGTGGGGTGTACCTTAGGAATAGTTCATCATAATGTTTTCAATTGCTTAATTTGCATGCTTTATCTTTGTGGGTTTGTATCGGAGTTACTATAGATCCTAACTCGGATCTGGGGATACCCTTTAGGTAAGTAGCAATAAACTGTGAGAGAACTGTACGGTGTGGACCGATACGGTTGAAGCAGTAGCTATGTTGGTGTGGCACTTTAGATTGTACCGATATCCCTTGTGTTGGAACGAGGAGAATATGGGTCATCTAAGGGGTCATTAAGCACCAACTGACCTTAGAACCTTTAAATTGACCAACTTGGCCATAAAACAGTAGCAGTATGCTACACTCATTAAGACTAAACTCTCGTGATGATTCCGGCCGCAAGAAAAGGTTGCTAAACTGGAATTATGACCGATTGAGGGTAGTCAGTGATATTGAGATCCTCTAGAACCCGGTTACTATTTTTAGGACAAGTTTAAACCAACTGAACTGAAAGAGGGTAGTACCTAAGCTCCTTGCCAGCCTGAAATCTAAGGGCTCTCTGTGTAACTTGTGTGGCTTTACCATGTTTTCTATTTGTGGATACTTGTGTTGTGCTTACTATCATGACATCATGACATCATAACATTGCATACATCTTGCATTGGACTAACCTATTTCAAAGACAGGAGGGATTCATCTTTGTTCTGTTTTGTAGGTCATCATGATGTCCATGCGTAGGAATACCATCCGGATCAGCTTTGTCCAGGTTCCCACTATGCCTGATACTACTTCCTTCCTCAGCAGACATGGTTATCTTCTCATTTTGGTCACCTCCAAATTGGACGAGCAGATGATGAGTGTCCTAGTTCAGTTCTATGATCCGTTGTACCATTGCTTTACCTTCCAGGACTACCAGTTGGTCCCCACCTTAGAAGAATTCTCTGATCTGCTCGGTATCTCTATTCTGGAGCAGACCCTGTTTACTGGTTGGGAGAAGATCCTTAGTCCCGAAGAGATTGCTGCAGCCCTTCATATGACAAAAGAGAAGGTAATGGCTAATTGGTAGACTAGAAGTGGAGCAAAAGGCTTTCTGACTAAGT
Source organism: Vicia faba (assembly GCA_948472305.1). Classification (NCBI taxonomy): domain Eukaryota; kingdom Viridiplantae; phylum Streptophyta; class Magnoliopsida; order Fabales; family Fabaceae; genus Vicia; species Vicia faba. Next base: position 195,788,985 of record OX451739.1, on the reverse strand, counting down.
TCTTGGTTGGTAAGGCTAACTATTTCTGGGATAGTCTAGACTTCAAGGCATTCGAGGATATTCTGGCTCTTCTGATATACGGCTTGGTATTGTTTCCGAACTCTGACTCCTTTGTTGATGTGAATGAGATAAAGATCTTCATCTCTCGAAATCCAGTACCCACTCTCTTGGGTGACATTCTTCATCAGCTCTATGCTCGTACTGCCCGAAAGCAGGGAACCTTGATGTGTTGTGCTCCGTTATTAGCAAGGTGGTTTATTTGGCACCTTCCTAAGTCAGTGCTGAAGAACAAAGAAGGTATGGGCTGGGCCTATAGGGTTATGTCTCTCTCGCATAATGATATCATTTGGAATCTCAAGGGTATGGATGAGGTGGCTATCATTGATCGCTGTGGGCAGTACCCCAATGTTCCATTGATAGGAACCCATGGAGGAATTTCTTATAACCCATGCTTGGCCTTACGTCAGTTTGGGAGAGCCAGAAGAGAAGGACCTCATGAGCTATTAATGCCTAGTATCATCTTTGATTTTCAAGGGGATAGCGACGAGCAACGTCGCAGATTCATAAGGGTTTGGGATAGAGTTCACCAATATGATCCACATGAGTTGGGCCCAAAGACTTCACTTCCGATGGAGCCATATCTCATATGGGTCCGTATCCGTGCCCAAAAGCTGGGTATGCCATATGAAGTCGTCCGGCCTGTCATTGTTGAAGTTGCTAATGAAGAGGGGGTTCTTCCTACTATCCTCCATCCTTACATGCCCACTAATATTGGGGAACTGAAGAGATCTTGGATGCAACTGAGGGAAGAACGGGATTCTTACCGAGAGAAATTCAACGAGCAAGAGCATAAGATCCAGAGGTTGACTAGGCAGCTGGAGAACGAGCGGATTCTCAATGACTATGTCCGCACCGACAAGAAGAGACCATGGGAGCACTGATTGTCCTTTGATTGTTTCCTTTCCAGTTTTTATTTACTTTTCAGTATTTCCATTCTTGTAACGCCTTAAGGGCAATTTGTTGAACAATTTGAATTTCAAAGTTTAATCTAATAAAAGTGTGTTTCCTTTTTGTTTACAAATTTGAATCTCTCGATTGTCTTTGAAATCATGTCATACGCATTTCATCCCGTGCACTTCATAACAGGTACCCATTACAGGTCTCTTATCTTCTTTGCTGTTTATTTCAGCACTCATCATGTCTGCTGAACCATCAACTGAGCAAGCCATCAAGGCCCTCCAGGCCCAGAATGCCTAATTTCAAGAGTTGTTCATGAATCTAGCTAAAGGTCAGCAAGACTTGAATACCCTGATTCTGAAAGAGAAGAAGAAGAAGAAGAAGAGGACAATCATGTTTAACACAGGGCACAGGTTTGGCAACAAGCTACAGAATGAAGTTGATTTGACCACCTCATCTGGAGGGAAAGATAATCAGTAAGAAAGGAGGGCTCCTAGCCCTGTGGTCTGCGACAACGAGACGGACTTCGACGAAGAACAGTATCCTCCAGCTGAGGACAAATACAAGAAAGTGGAAGACTGATTGAGTGCTATGGAAGTTCAGAAGGTGCCTGGTCTGGACTTTGGTGATCTGGGTCTATCATCTGGGGTGGTGATTCCCCACAAATTGAAGGCACCAACCTTTGCTAAGTATGACGGAGTTTCTTGTCCGAAGCTGCACCTCCGGTCATATGTGAGGAAGATTCAGCCATACACCACTGATAAAAACCTATGGATCCACTTCTTTCAAGACAGTCTCTCAGAGACTCAGCTTGAGAGGTTCTACCAATTGGACGGAACCAGTATCCACAGTTGGGAAGATTTGGCTACTGCTTTCTATAGGCAGTATCAATACAACTCCGACCTCGCTCCCACGCGTACCCAACTCCAGGGTATGTCACTGGGAACGGGTGAAGGATTCAAAGATTATGCTCAGAAGTGGAGAGACCTCGCCAGAAGAGTGCAACCACCATTGGCTGATTGGGAGCTTGTGGATATGTTTCTGGGGACCTTGTCTGGTCCATTTTTCAACCACCTGATTGGAAGCTCTTCATCGGGGTTTATAGAGCTTATTTTGACCGGTGAGAGGATTGAGGCTGGTATTAAGGCTGGTAAGATACATAAGGGTGCCTCATCAAATACCGAGAAGAAGGCATTTAAGAAAGAGTCCAATGCTGTCTACAGTTCGAGAAGCCAGAGTAGACCTGAACGCCGCCAAGCTGTTAATGCGGTTGTTATTTCAAAACCTGCTGGTGCTCCTCAGCACAACAATCAACAAAAGGACGAGAGACCTTGAAGGCAACTCACCCATCTCAACATGACCTTATCTCAGATTCTGCCACAGTTGTTGAAAACCAATCTGGTGATTCCAAAGGAAGCCCCGAAGAATCCCAACACTACATCACCGAAGTATAACCCTAACGCCCGCTGTGCTTATCACTCTGATAGCCCGAGGCATAATACAGATGATTGTTGGACTTGGAAGAATAAGGTACAATACTTGATCAATGCGAAAGAGATTGAGTTTGGAACACCAGAGAAGCCTAAACAAGATGCAGGGGTGAATGCAATCGGGGACGACGATGATGAAGAGTTTGACATTGATAGTTGGATCTATTCTACTATCCATGGTGGATTAAGCAACTGGACAGCGAAGGATTCTATGCCCGTTTCAGTTATTACCCAGTAATGAAACTTTTTGTTTTGGATATGTAACAGACAATGTTTTAAACTTTATGGCCCGGTGTCCTACCCGGGGCACTGTGGCTTCATTTGTGATGGCTTTTGTGTGTCATTTTCATATATCATTAATAAAAGCATTGGACGTTTCTTGCATTTCAAATCTTGCGCTCCTTGTTTTTCTTTATTATATATTTCAAAACAGCTATTTTACACATACTCACATATACAGGTCCACATCCACTCTGGATCTCACTGGTAACGACTATGCTACTGCCAGTTATGACTTTGAAAATCCGATCAACTTAGCCGAAGACGAAGGTGAAGATGATTGCGAAGTGCCTGGTGAACTTGCAAGACTCTTACTTCAAGAAGAGAGGGCCATTCAGCCGCACGAAGAGCCATTGGAAACAGTGAATCTGGGTACAGAGATGGACAAGAAAGAGGTCAAGATCGGTGCAAATCTGGAGCTCAGTGTGAAGCAACGGTTGATTCAGATGTTGTGTGACTACGTTGAGATCTTTGCCTGGTCTTATGAAGACATGCCTGGTTTGGATACTGATATTGTGGTTCATCGCCTGCCTACCAAGGAAGATTGTCCTCCAGTGAAACAGAAGGTTCGCCGAATGCGCCCAGAGATGTCTGAGAAAATCAAGGCTGAAGTTATGAAACAGTTCAACACCGGTTTTCTAGCAGTTACTTCTTACCCTCAGTGGGTTACCAATGTGGTTCCTGTGCCGAAGAAGGACGGTAAGGTTCAAATGTGTGTTGACTATAGGGATCTGAACAGGGCAAGCCCCAAGGATGATTTCCCTCTACCTCATATCGACGTTCTGGTTGACAACACTGCTCAGCATAAGGTCTTCTCCTTTATGGATGGTTTCTCCGGTTATAATAAGATCAAGATGGCTCCCGGAGACATGGAGAAGACAACCTTTTTTACTCAGTGGGGTACCTTTTGCTACAAGGTCATGCCTTTTGGACTGAAGAATGTTGGGGCAACATACCAGCGTGCCATGGTTGCTTTGTTTCATGACACGATCCATCATGAGATCAAAGTATACGTCGACGACATGATTGCAAGGTCCCAAACTAAGGAAGAACACCTTGACCATCTGCAGAAGCTGTTTGACAGGCTGAAGTTGTACAAGCTGAGGTTAAACCCGAACAAGTGCACCTTCAGGGTGAGATCTGGCAAGCTATTGGGTTTCATCGTAAGCGACAAAGGTATTCAAGTGGATCCGGAAAAAGTGAAAGCTATACAGGAAATGCCCGCTCCCAGAACAGAGAAAGAAGTCAGAGGTTTTCTGGGACGACTGAATTACATTGCCCGATTCATCTCACACCTGACTGCTACTTGTGAACCAATCTTCAAGTTACTGAAGAAAGATCATGTAGTACGTTGGAACGATGAATGCCAGGCCGCTTTCGAAAGGATCAAAGAGTATCTCCAAGAGCCACCCATTCTAATGCCACCAGTTGAAGGGAGACCTCTGATGTTATACTTGACAGTACTCGACAACTCAATGGGGTGTGTGCTGGGTCAACATGATGAGTCTGGCCGAAAAGAGCATGCAATTTACTACCTTAGCAAAAAGTTTACCGACTGCGAGACCCGATACTCATTGCTTGAGAAAACTTGTTGCGCTTTGGCATAGGCTGCTCGTCGGCTGAGACAGTATATGTTGACGCACACTACTCTGTTGATATCAAAGATGGATCCAATCAAGTATATCTTCGAAAAGCCTGCATTGTCCAGAAGAATAGCCAGATGGCAGATGATCTTGACTGAGTATGACATCCAATACACGACCCAAAATGCAATCAAAGGAAGTGTGTTGGCAGACCATTTGGCACATCAGGCAGTGGATGATTACCAGTCTATGAACTTTGAATTCCCGGACGAGAATATCATGTTGGTAACTGATTGTGAGACACATGGACCGGATGAAGGACCTGAGGAAGGATCCCGATGGTCTATGTACTTTTATGGAGCCTCGAACGCTTTGGGTAATGGCATTGGCGCTGTGATCATATCTCCTAAAGGCTTTCATACTCCGTTCACCGCCCGACTATGTTTCAACTGCACCAACAACATGGCGGAGTATGAAGCATGCATTATGGGTCTTCGAGCAACAATTGACCTAAGGATTAAGTTTCTAAGTGTCTTCGGAGATTCCGCTCTCGTGATCAGTCAGATCAAAGGCGAGTGGGATACGAAACACCCGAACCTTATCCCTTACAAGGAGTATGTATTGACGTTGCTTCCCCATTTTGAGGAGATAACCTTTAAACACTTCCCTAGAGAGGAGAATCAGCTGGAGGACGCGCTAGCTACGATGTCTTCTATGTTCAAAGTCAATTGGGACAATGAGGCTCCCCGGATTATCATTGAAAGATTGGACGAACCCGCACATTGCTGTGATCTCGAGACTGAAGAAGTAATAGAAAAACCTTGGTTTCATGAGGTGAAAAGGTATCTTGAAGCACAGGAATACCCCGAGGGTGCATCTGTTAATGATAAGAAGTTTCTGAGGAGGTTCGCGGCGAAGTTCTTCATCAGCAATGGAATTCTTTACAAGCGTAACCATGATTCGACCTTACTACGATGTATGGATAAGAATGAAGCAGAAAAGATCATGGCGGAGGTACATGAAGGTACTTTCGGAACTCATTCTAGTGGACACACCATGGCAAAGAAAATCCTTCGGGCAGGATATTACTGGTCCACAATGGAAGCTGACTGTTATCAGCATTCTCGGACATGTCACAAGTGTCAAGTCTATGCTGATAAGGTACACATACCTCCAGTCCCTCTAAACGTCTTGACAGCTCCTTGGCCTTTTGCAATGTGGGGCATCGATATGATCGTCGAGATCAGACCTACAGCGTCCAACGGGCATCGTTTCATCCTAGTAGCTATTGATTACTTTACAAAGTGGGTTGAAGCAGCTTCCTTTGCTACTGTAACCAAGAACGTCGTGGCACGGTTCATTCGGCACAATTTGATCTATCGATATGGTGTACCAGAGAGGATCATTACGGACAATGGTGCCAATCTCAACAACAAGATGATCACTGAGCTCTGCGAGCAATTCAAGATACAACATCATAACATTCTCCCTACCGGTCGAAGATGAATGGGGCTGTAGAAGCGGCTAATAAGAACATTAAGAAGATTGTGCAGAAGATGACAGTGACATACAAAGACTGACACGAGATGTTACCATTTGCTCTTCATGGGTACCGTACCTCAGCGCAGACATCAACAAGGGAAACACCCTATTCCTTGGTATATGGTATGGAGGCAGTCTTGCCCATTGAAGTTCAGATACCCTCTCTTCGGATCATGAAGGATACAGGTTTGAGCGAAGATGACTGGATTCAGACCCGACTTGATCAGCTGAACCTAATCGACGAAAAGAGACTCACTCCTATTTGTCATGGTCAGACGTACCAAAAACGGATGATCAAGGCATTTAACAACAAGGTCAGACGACAAGAGTATCAAGTTAGGGATCTAGTAATCAAACGCATTATCCTACCTCAAGGTGATCCCAGGGGCAAATGGACCCCTACTTACAAAGGGCCATTTATGGCTAAGAACATTTTCTCATGAGGAGCTATGATTCTAACCACCATGGATGGTGACGACCATCCTCACCCCGTCAATGTAGACATAGTGAAAATATACTACGCATAACCAAAGACCCGCTAGGTTGACTGGCCTAGGCAAAAATAAGGGCTTCCCGGCGAACCAAAAGGGTTCGGGCAAAAATAAGGGATGAAATGGAAAAAATCTGTACACCCGGCAAGTCGAAAACCTGAAAAGGCGGCTTAGGCAAAAATGGGTATCCCGGTGGACCGAAAACCCAAAATGGCAGTCCAGGAAAAAATTAGGGATCAAAGCGTAACACTATGTCTCATTGGATCACCTTGCATCTAGACTTTAGTATCGACTAACAAGCTCGGATGGCACTAATCAAACTGATTCACCTTCAACCAGTAGCAAAGTGATGAGATGCTCGAAGACATAAGGGCAATAGCAGAGTTGGAACCCAGTGGGATCATTCACATAGTTGTTTTGTTTAGTTTTTCACCAATTGTGTAAATTCTATTATTCAGTGGTGTTCTCTTACTAGGACGCCGGACTCTTGTACAAAAAACGCCTATTTACAGGCCGAACTTCAAAATCAATACAATTCATTTTCAAAGAAATTTCAAACTGTTTTTTCCTTTATCTGTTTTGTTTTGCAAAGAGCGTCCAATGTTCATTTTTGATATATGCATTTGACATTAATTATTGCTCATAAATATTTACATGCGAAACAAAAGATGAATTACTGGTAATAGCAAAAACAGGGGCAATAAGAAGTGTCTGAACTGTATAGTTACTCTGTCCACCAGGTACCAGGTACAAAGTTAGATTTAGCTGAAGAATATGGATAAAGTACTTTCACTCCCCGCAAAGTCATACCGTAATGGTAGCTCTCCCCAGCTGAGACTTGAAACTATGAACGAATCAGCAACGCTCTCCCCAAGCAGAGTTGACCTACCATCAGCATTGAAAAGGCTTGATATCTCGGGTAGTCTTAATATTCCCTAGCGGAGTATAAGAATGTTCCCCGGCAGAATACAAGATACCCCCAGTAGAGTCAATATTTCCCCAGCACGGTCTGAAAAAGCTTCCCCAACAGAGTTGAAGCATCATCCCCAGTAGACTCTGGAAGTTTATCCCCAGCGGAGTACAAAAATAAATCTCCCCAGCCGAGTTCCAAGGATCATTCCCATCAGAATTCAGAGGATTATCCCCACAAGTCTAATAGGGTTATCCCCAGCAAGTTGCAACTGAAAGATCATCCCCAGCGAAGTTCTTTCCTTTCACAAACAGGAAGTCAATCCTCAATAGATTCAATATCACCAGCAACGGTAATCCATCCCCAGCGGAGTTTATCAGTGGAATCCTCAACAGAGCATCTCTTCCCTACAGAGTAATCTCTTCATCAGTTTATTCCCCAACGGAGTTCTCTTCTCCTACAGGTTTATTCTCACAATCATCTGCGTTCACCATCCCTAGCGGAAGCGAAGAATTCAACTCTTATTCTCCAGCAGCTATCAGGGATTTATGTTCCCCAGCTAAAACATCACATTTCCATACATCATGATACATGCATATATGCATCATACAATAAAATCTCATTTATGTTGAGAACATCATTGCTTGATCCATATCATGCATTGCATATGACTGACCTTTGCCTTTCAGGAAAGATGCAGTTAAACTCTCAACTATGTGGAAGACCTTGTCTGGTCCAGTTAAATCGATTCCTAAATATTTTTATGATGCTGATGCAGTTGAAGATTTCAAGACCTTGCCTGGTCCAGTTAAATCGATTCCTAAAGATTTTTCTGATGCCGATCCAGCCAAAGGCCTTCTCTAGTCCAGTTGAATCGATTCCTAAAGATTCTTCTGATGCAGTTAAAGATTTCAAGACCTTGCCTGGTCCAGTTAAATCGATTCCTAAAGATTTTTCTGATGCCGATCCAGTCAAAGGCCTTATCTGGTCCAGTTAAATCGATTCCTAAAGATTTTCCTGATGCCGATCTAGTTGAAGATTCCAAGACCTTGTCTGGTCTAGTTAAATCGATTCCTAAAGATTTTTCTGATGTCGATCCAGTCAAAGGCCTTCTCTGGTCCAGTTAAATCGATTCCTAAAGATTTTTCTGATGCCGATCCAGTCAAAGGCCTTCTCTGGTCCAGTTAAATCGATTTCTAAAGATTTTTATAATGTCGATCCAGTCAAAATCCTTCTCTGGTCCAGTTAAATCGATTCCTAAATATTTTTCTGATGCCAATCTGGTCAAAGAAGACAAAACCTCCTCTGGTCCAGTTAAATCGATTCCTAAAGATTTTTATGATGCCAATCTAGTCAAAGAAGACAAAACCTCCTATGGTCTAGTTAAATCGATTCCTAAAGATTTTTATGATGCCAATCCTGTCAAAGAAGACAAGACCTTGCCTGGTCCAGTTAAATCGACCCCTAATGATTTTTCTGATGCCGACCCAGTCAAAGTCAATCCAAGACCTCCTCTGGTTCAGTCAGATCGCCGATAAGATCTCCCTGATTAGTATTCCAGTTGAAGTTCAGACCACCTATCAACAATCTCCAAATGGCATCTGTAAGCCCATTCCCGACATCACAATGCTGATACCACTTCATGCGAGTAAAAATTTCTGGGCACTCTAGTGTTCAATCATCTTCCACCTTCGGATCACGAAAGGTCCGAAAGCCAATCTATATCCTCGGGTTTAAGAAAATTGAACAGGGGCAGCTGTTGTACCCCAAAATTTCCCCTCCCATATTTCTCAATACATTGCAAGAAGAATCTCCAAGTTGCTCAAGATTGCTCAAGAGTTAGACAGTCAAATCATCTCCTAAGGTAGTCAACCTCAAACTAGGGTTTTGTGTTGCATCAAGGTCCTTGCATCCAAATGACCTCAAGTTCTACCAAATGTCATAATATGTTCTCAAGTTCAACCATGTCAAATTTCAAGCCTTGCAGAGGAAGTTTGGTCAGTCAATTGCTCAAGAGGTCCAAAAATCGACTGTGCTAGGGCAAAAGTCAACTGTGACCTATAAACAGTCAAACCTCAAGATTTTTTGTCAACATTCTCATTTTGAAGGATATTTCATAATTTTATCAAGGGTTGATCATGATTCATCAAGGATTGCTCAAGATTCATCAAGATTCAAAAGTTGCTAAATTAGGGTTTTGCAGGAAAAGTCAACTCAACTTTGACCAAGCATAAATTTCTCATACTTTATGATAAATGACCCATACAAAGCTCATTTTGAAGAGGATTCAATTTACTACAATCCATATTCATACCCCAAGATCAAGAAATGCACTCACAAAAAGTTACAAATTTGGACATTATAGGTCATTTTTGAAAGTCAACAAAAACACCTTTTTTCCAAAGCTTATAACTTGAGCATGGAATATCAAAATGAGATGAGACAAAAATGGTTGGTTAGAGGACATCTCAAGCTTTCTATAAAGTCCAATAACACATCCAAAAGTTCAAAATTGAAGAAGTTATGCATTGATGAAGTTTGGCATTTTTCCTAAATTGCCAAAAGTCAACTATCCCCAAAACTTCAAATTTTGCCAAATGGGCCCACTTTTTTCCACTTGATTTGATCTTGTCACACTACACACGTGTCCTATCTTCAGTCTTGTGTCCATTTATTAATTTTTCTATTTTATTTGATTTTTATTGAATTAATTCATTTTAAATCAATTTAAATCCAAATAAAATCTAAATATTGATCACTTGGTATATTTTTGATTTATACAGGTCTTAATTATCATTATGAACATGGTCAAACTCGTATCAAGCCATATCATGCACAAAATATTGGTTTTTGGACAAATTTGGAAGCTTTTTCATAGAGGATCAAATCAAATCCTAAATCATCAACGCATAAAGATTCAAAGCCCAAAACTTGACCTAATGCATTGATTGATAGATATACAAGTGAGAGGCACGAGTTTCAGGACCGGGAGGCTGCACAATCAGAAGAACAAAAACTTGAAAAAGGGTGGAAAAGCTTGAAACTGAAATCAAGCATAGAGGTGTTTTCAAGGCCAAAACTCAACGTGAGTCTATTGCTAGGTAACCACTAAAGCGAAACCAACTCAAAACCAATCCCCATGCCCTCTCAAACGTGCTGTAAGTCTACCTAAAAGCCGCCCTGTGTTTGAAATCGCAACCTCTCATTCTTACATTTTTTTTTACAAATTATTTGCATAGTCATGATCCTTGTATGATTTCTAAACTTTCTACAACATTTGATTGTGTTTTTATAACCTGTAATGCCATACCCGAATCTAGGGTTCTTGTTTCTTGTTTTTGGGCGTTTTAGTTTCAGGCAAAATCAATGCAAGCAATGGGCATAGACGTGATCAGTGGAAGGATACGAGCACAACCATGTGTTTGGAATTAATTTCCATGGCCTAGAGAAGATTTTAGGAGGGACATACGGATTTAGCTGCGGATAAGAATCTGCAGGTAAATAACCAGGGGCCAGCGAAGAAGATGAAGACGTGTCCCTTTCCAGTTGGCCCATTCATAGTTCGCGCGTTTTTTGTTTTAATTCTGGCATTTGTTTTGTTTTTCCATATAATAATTGCTACCTAATATGTTAACAAATAAAACACGTTGGTGCAGTGGTAGACGCGTTGCTCATTGACTCACAGGACCTGGGTTCGAATCCCAGGTCCCCCAATTGCTTGTTATTATTTTTCAACAGGTATTCCCATGTAAACTCCAAGGTGCAGCACACCATATACCATCATCCAATCATCTTCCATATGGCCTCCAGGCCAGATCTGGTGGTCCAGATGAGACGTGTACCATACGCCCTAGTCAACCAACGCACATGGAATTGCAGAAGTCAACGAGAGCCAACGTTAATGGGCCTTGGAAATTGCCAGTTTCACCTCCTTGCAGGCCCAAACCCCCCTTTGGTTATTTCTTTTTCTATTTCTTTATTTATTTATTTTATTGTTATTATTTTTATTATTTAAATCACTAACCAATTAAACTTTTTTCTCATAAAATCAAAAACCAAAAAATATATTTTATTTATTAAAATTAAATTCATCACTTTATTTTTGTAAATAAATGTTAAATTAATTAATTTAGTTTTTAATTAGATATAACTTTTAACATTTTTGCAATAATTAAAATTAATGTAGAATATTAGGTTTTTACTAACTTTGACCAAATTTATTTTATTTCTTTAAATATCCAAAAATCCAAAAATATCTTTTTTTAATTAATTAATTAATTTATTTAATTAACTTAGTTTATTTCCTTTTAATTTAAAAAAATATATAACAAAAAATCTTTTCTTTAATAAAAAACGGTCAAAACCCTAGAATGCGCCCGATTTAATTTTCTCGCACGCGATCCATTTATCATATTATTGTAGTTGCTTCCGGAATGTAATAGCTTTAAATAGGACCTTTAATATTTTTTATCGCTTTATTTACTTTTCGCACTTTAATTTTAAGGGTTGTTTTTCGCGATGTAAATACCCGACGCCTTGTAATAGTTTAGATTTAATTTCTGCAAATTTAATTTCCGCAATTCATAAACTGTTAGATGTTTGGTAATAGGGAATGCATGACAAGATCGAATGTATGAACTTAAAATCAATATAGCTCACCCATAACATAAAGTTAACCGAAACAACACACTCGCACATGCGCACTCTTAGGGTACACCTCACTTGATTACCTTCGAACGTGGTCATTGAGTATAGGAAGTTTTAGAGGTCGCCCTCTTGTCCAAAGATCATAGTTGCCTCGAAACAGTTGCCTCGGAAAAATGATCTAAGACATTAGGGTTACCGCTAAGGCGTCCTAACATTGCTTTAGTGACCGCACGTCCCTTAATCGAATTGACCCTTAAACTCCAACGACGATGCTACCTACTCATCAATAGTGGGATAGCATTGTCTAAAGGACATTGGTATAGATTGATTCCTTTTTCGAGTAGGTAGATGGTTCTTAAGTACTTGCTCTTTCAAAACAAAACAAAACTTTTCACACTTACACTTTTCAAACAAAAACTTCTTTCAAACCCACAAACACAAAGAAAAGCAATTTTTTGAAAACACTTTGAGCAAGTACCTAAGAACCCGTGGATAACCACAGATAGAAATGGTGCTAACACCTTCCCTTTCTATAATCTACCCCCGGACCCGAGAAACATCTCGAAAAAGGAATTTTTCTGTGCTTTTTTCCTTTCCTTGTTGGATAAAATAAAAGACGGTGGCGACTCTTTCTTACCGCGACATTTTGCAAAAACAAACACAAAACGCGAACCAGCATTCTAAAAACAGTCAGTTCTCTCCCACCGTATCACAGATTGTATCAAAAGTTGAATCTGAATGAGTATCAGAGTTGCATCCGTGTCTGGAGCGTATCTGAACTGTATCAAAAGTTTAATCTGAATGAGTATCAGAATGGCATCCGTGTCAGGAGCGTATCTGAATTGTATCGAACATTGAATCTGAATGAGTATCAGAATGGCATCCGTGTCAGGAGCATGTCTAGACTGTATCAAAAGTTGAATCTAAATGAGTATCAGAATGGCATCCGTGTCTAGAGTGTATCTGAACTGTATCAAAAGTTGAATCTGAATGAGTATCAGAATGGCATCCATATCTGGAGCGTATCTGAACTGTATCAAAAGTTGAATCTGAATGAGTAGCAGAATCGCATTCGTGTCAGGAGCGTATCTGGACTGTATCAAAAGTTGAATCTGAATGAGTATCAGAATAACATTTGTGTCTGAAGCGTATCTGAACTGTATCAAAAGTTTAATCTGAATGAGTATCAGAATGGAATCCGTGTCAAGAGCATATCTGAACTATATTAAAAGTTGAATCTGAATGAGTATCAGAATGGCATCCATATCTGGAGCGTATCTGAACTGTATCAAAAGTTGAATTTGAATGAATATCAGAATGGCATCCGTGTCTAGAGCGTATCTGAATTGTATCAAAAGTTTAATCTGAATGAGTATCATAATGGCATCTGTGTCAGGAGCGTATCTGAACTGTATCAAAAGTTGAATCTGAATGAGTATCAAAATGGCATCCGTATCTGGAGCGTATCTGAACTGTATCAAAAGTTGAATCAGAATGAGTATCAGAATGGCATCCGTGTCTGGAGCGTATCTGAACTGTATCAAAAGTTTAATATGAATGAGTATCAGAATGGCATCCGTGTCAGGAGCATATCTGAATTGTATCGAACGTTGAATCTAAATGAGTATCAGAATGGAATCTGTGTCAGGAGCGTATCTGAACTGTATCAAAAGTTGAATTTGAATGAGTATCAGAATGAAATCTGTGTCTGGAGCATATTTGAATTGTATCAAAAGTTGAATCTGAATGAGTATCAGAATGGCATCCGTATCTGGAGCGTATCTGAACTGTATCAAAAGTTGAATCTGAATGAGTAGCAGAATGGCATCCGTGTCAGGAGCGTATATGGACTGTATCAAAAGTTGAATCTGAATGAGTATCAGAATGGCATCCATGTATGGAGCATATCTGAACTGTATCAAAAGTTTAATTTGAATGAGTATCATAATGGCATCCGTGTCAGGAGCGTATCTGAACTGTATCAAAAGTTGAATTTGAATGAGTATCATAATGGCATCTGTATCTAAAGCGTATCTGAATTGTATCAAAAGTTTAATCTGAATGAGTATCAGAATGGCATCCGTGTCTGGAGCGTATCTGAACTATATCAAAAGTTTAATATGAATGAATATCAGAATGGCATCTGTGTCAAGAGCATATCTGAACTGTATCAAAAGTTGAATCTGAATGAGTATCAGAATGGCATCCATATCTGGAGCATATCTGAACTATATCAAAAGTTTAATCTGAATGAGTATCAGAATGGCATCCGTGTCAGGAGCGTATCTGAACTGTATTTGAAAACTCAGCAGGATGATGAAGGAATCTCGGATGATTACTACCTCAGTAGGATGATGACCTTTATCTGTTGATTGATCTTTCCTGAAAAGGTAAAGAGTTAGTTGTATGCAATGTCATGATGTATGCATTGTGTAATGGTGTTCTCAAAATAAATAAGATTTGTGTTATATGTATTTTGTATGTATATGCTATGAATGTTATTGAGATGTAAGTGTGTCTTCAAACTTTGCTCAGAATGTTTCCACCGGGGATTCCTGTTTTGTTGTTTGAGGAGAACTCTGCTGGGAGAAGTTGAAAACTCTGTGGAGAGTGTTGATTCCTGCTTGGGGAAAAGAGTTCTGGAGTCTTAGTCGTCTGTTGCTCTACTAGGGAGTCGAAGTTGAACTGATATCTGGTCGGGTCCAGGTTTCACAGTAACTCGCTGGGGATTGTAGAGTAGTCTACTGTGGAAGAGGAGTTATAGTCCTTTGATTTTTAGTAGTCGGAGGGGCAAACTTAAGCTGGAGAATCCTGCCGTTTATTGGGGGAAATAAACCCTGTTGCTCAATCTATTGGAGAGGCGGCGACTTCACTAGGGGAAATCTTCGAGTGTTCTTGAGGTCGACTCAGCTGGTGAGAAGTTTTTAGAGATCGAAACTCTGGCTGAGAGTCGTCCTATGAGAAGGATTTTGAGGAGAATTGTCACCGCCCCTAGTAGCGAGTGTTTGTGGCACTATCAGGAAATGTTTGGTTGTAAGTAAACCTTTGTTGGGATTTGCGTTCAATGCCTCAAGTGATGGAGATGGAGACCTGCCCCTGATTATTCAGCATTTCTTGAGAGATTTCTTGGAATCTTGACTGGACTGCCCCGGGTGTGTTGGATAGTGACATGCCATGTCCCCTTGTTGATAGGAGATTTTTCATTGGAAATGTCATCCCACTTGAAGTGATTTTGTTCACTGAGAGAGCTTTTGTTCACCAGATATGCATTGTGTGAATTTTTCTGCTGTCAAATAAATAGCCATATGCAAATAGTGATATTCAAGTAACGCAAAGTTTATGTTTGCCTTGAAATTTTTGAAAATACGTTTTAGCAAGTAAATAAATTTTGTAAAAAAATTCAACTCGGGATTTAGAGTAAAGCCTTACAGGAGTCGGGATACCTTTTGTAACAGTATGCTTGCGAACTAACCCATGCTTCAATTAGGACTTTTGAAGGGTTGTAGCATGGCTTGGTTCACGGTTTTAAGAAATAAAGGATAAAGGCTCAAAATATATTTGTACCCACCCGCTCTTCGTGACGTTCTTCAGTCCTATACTCAGTTAATCATATGTTTGAACTCCAATTGAGTTTGGAATGACGTTTTGATGATGGTTCAGGCAAGTTAAGTTTATCAGAAGGCATTCATTTTTTTGCAACCTTTTTTCATGTTGTTGATGATTTGTAGTGACCTCTTTTTGATTTGCTATCCCTGATTTTTGCCTGACTGTTCTTGTTTTAAGATTACCGTCAGCGGGATACCCCAGTTTTCTTATGTCTCCTTTGTAGGTTTTGACTTAGTGGGCTTTTCTTTTTGAGAGATAATGACTTCCTATGTGATAGGGAACCATCACCGTCTTTTTATTTTTGATGTCATTCGTTGTATATTAAAGTGGAAGTTTGCGACTGAACGCACACTTGAAATAACTGAGAGACTAACCTGTCCTGGGTTTTGATTAAAGGTTTCAATTTGTGTTAAAAAGAAAAACTTCTACTTCTTTGGTTAGAAGGGGTTGACTAGGGATTATCTTCCTTATAACTCCATTGTTTAGGATTTAAAAGAACGCCTGTACATCGGCAGCAAGGTCCATTCAAAAGCATACTGTATGACATCGTTTTCGTCATCCTCCGTCTAAAGGCTTGTAACTTTTAGCAAGAGTTAAATGTCATAAAGAAAATAGAAAGCATAGTTTAAATATAGTGAAAACGAAAGGATGAATTCAAGACAAACATACGCAATGCATTAATGAAACAAAGTTTGACATTAATAGGTAATTGTTTGAATGACAAAGGGAATTACAACTGAAAATTCAAATGAAACAGAAGCCTCTTTGTCTGAACTTGTAACTTTAGGTGGTGAGCCTTTGAAGGATGACAGAAGAACTCAGTCTAGCCACCTTGTGTGAACTCCAATGCTCCCTCGTCGATTAGCTCTTGAATTTTATTTCTCAATGTCCAACAACTATTGGTGTCATGTCCAGGACTGTTGGAGTGGTACGCACATCTTGTATTTGGATTGTACCTTGGGGAGGCTGTGTTGGGATTCTGAGGGGGGTCTTTTAATGTAACTAGCTTGGTCTCCAACATGTGTTGTAATGCTTGAGCTAATGACATGTTGATCTCGGTAAAGCGTCTCTCAGATGTATTCCGCTTACGCTGATTTCCCTGTTGTTGTTGGCGAGATTGTTATTGGAGTCGAGACGTGGAGCAATTTGGAATGGTATACTCTCCCTTGAACCGGCTCCATGTCGTATGGGAGGCTGAGTAGTGACTTGATCTCCAATTCTGGCTGTTTGTCCCATACGGTTGTAACCGTCTTGACGAAGCTGGTTGACAAGCACTTTTAACTCTTCTTGTCCTTGAGCTAGATTTTGGATAAGAGCCATCTGGCCCACCAGTTGTGCCATCATTTGGACCTTCATTATGGCTATCTCGGTTTATAGCTGCTCCAGCTGGTTATCCTTATTATCCTCCGGATTTCTCGTGATCATGCCCCTGGTTAGGAGAGACTTCACCTCTTCTAGTCCCTTGGATAGGTTCAAGAACATCTCTTGAAGTTGAGAGTTCTGAATCTGGATGCTCTTGATGGTTCGTTCTAAGGCCATCTCTACTAAAATAAACAGTAGGAAGATAAGGAAAACGGTGTCAGAGAAACCTGTCATGATATGATGCATGATATGTGGATGCATGTTTTCAAGATCTCGCGGGGTACACAAGAAAATGTTAGAAGTTGAACTTTGGTCAACAACTTTGATTGGAGAACTTTGTATCGGTGGATGTCCTTCCACGAGAATTTAGCTCACCATGCCAAGTGGGTTGTAGCCCTTGACTCAAATTGTTGTACTTGATCATTGACGGTGCTTGGTTAGAGGGAAATAAATCCTTTTGCCCCTTGATAGACGTCTGGTTCAACGTGACCCTTGCATCAAAAACCCTTGAGATCCTTGAAATTCTATGGTTCAATGCTATGGTATGATGTTATGATGTTATGCACAAGTATACAAAGTAAACAAATTTATATACAAATAATCATATTCACACAAAGCATACAAGTCCTTAGGTTTAGGCTTGCATGGTGTTTTAAGGTCATACCCTCTTGAAGATGGATTGGTTCAACCCCTCCTATAAATAGAAACCGGGTTCTAAGGGATCTCAATATCATTGATCTTTCTCCCAGCTTCGTTCAATAGGCGATTGACTCGCAACCAAACAAAGCTCAAGAGTCAAACCTCAATGAGTGTAGCATTGAGTATCTGTCGACCTTGGGAATATACCAAGGTCGGCCACCTCGCTACGTCCTACTGGCCAAGTTGTGCAATTAAAGGTTCTAAGGTCAGTTGATGCTTCACGACAGCACGCGGCGGCCCCGTACTCTCCCTGATTGACTCAAGGGTTACTGGTACCAACCAAAGTGCCACATCAACGTAGCTACTGCTTCAACCATGTCGGTATACCCCATACAGTTCCCTCACAGTTTATTGTTACTTACCTAAAAGGTGTCCCCAAATCCGGGTGTAGGATTAAAATAAACCCAAACAAGGAACCATAATGTAAAGCAAACAAATCAAACAATGTAAGCAAGTAAATGTGATCTAGCCCTAAGGTAACCCCACTTTTAGAATTTATTCCCCAGCAGAGTCGCCAGTTCTGTGATACGGTGGGAGAACTGACTTGATTGTTTTGTGTTCGATCACAAATGTTGCGGTTAGCAAGAGTCGCCACCGACTTTTCTTTTATCCAAAAGGAAAGGTGAAAAAGCACAGGAAAGACCTTTGAGATTTTTTCTTGAGTTCGGGGGGTAAATTATGAAAAGGGAAGGTATTAGCATCCTTTTCATCCATGGTTTTTCATGGGCTCTTAGTTACTTGCTAGATCACTTTCTTTTGTTTGAAATTGTGCTTTGTGTGGTTTTTGAAAGTATTTTGTAAAAAGAGGCCTTTTGTTTAGGCAATCTCTGTAATCATTCTCGTTCGTAAGAATGTATACAAAGATGTTGATCTTTTGAAAAATGTTTTCAAAGTTTGTAAGATGTTAGAAATGTGTGTGTTTGTTTTGAAAATAGCAAGGATATTTGTTTTGAAATGGAGCAAGTAACTAAAAGTAATCTACCTACTCAAATGTCTTTCTTGTTCATTGTTTTCTTTTCCTTTGATATTGTTGTCTTACTATTGGTTTGGTAAGAAGCCCTATCGTTGGATGGAAGGTACGGACGCGGGACGTTTATATAGTCATAGAAGGTAACTTATGGGACGTTTTTAGCAATGTCGTTTTTAGGGACTAGATCGTTTACCAAAGGCAACATTGAGGGTCATCGAGGGACTACGATCTTTTATCGAGGGTCTTTGCTAAAACGCCATGTTTGAGGGACATGACTATTTTTCCGATAGGCCACAAAGTGGGATTACCCTAAAGTTGCCAGTGTGTAAGGGTGTTTGATTGCATGCATTTTAGTCTTGGTTAGCCTGATCTATTTATTGATTTCATATCTTACCATACACACCCTAGTTACTAACAATATATGAAAGCAATAAAAGTGCGGAAAGTAAGAGTTCTACGCTATTACAATCATTAGGGGGATGAGGTGTACAAATTTACGAATGGGGGTTGCAAATAAAATTAAATCCTAAGTTAATATTACAACCATATTGAAATGTACAATATAAG
Organism: Vicia faba; assembly: GCA_948472305.1. NCBI lineage: Eukaryota > Viridiplantae > Streptophyta > Magnoliopsida > Fabales > Fabaceae > Vicia > Vicia faba. The sequence continues at coordinate 195,769,882 of OX451739.1, read as the reverse complement.
AAAGAAAAAGGACTTGTTTAGAAAATGGTTTTTTTGTCTTAATAAGAAAATGTTTTTACGTCTTTTTAGGTTAATATTAAAAATGATGAAAAGGAAAATAAATGAAAGATAGAAATAGCGTGCTGCTGCAAGCAAAACAATAATGATCAGAAGTTCTGAAACCAGGCACGTGGTGGCTCAGAAAGGAACGTTAGCGGAATCAGAAGTTCTGGATTGGTAAACTTTGAAGTCCTGTAAGAAACGTTAGAGGGAAAACACATAAGTTCTGGGTGGTATTTAGACAGTGGGCCAGAAGTCAGAATCTCTGTGTTACGCTAAAACAATGGGTAAGCATCAGAAATTCAGTGTATTGTCAGCATGCAAAAATCAGAAACTCTGAGTGTTTAAAATAGCTAGTGGAAGTATCAGAAGTTCAGTGTGCTTAACAATAAGGAGGACTCGGAAGTTCTGTGCTATGCTAAAACAGTGAGTGAGAATCAGAAGTTCTATGTGTTAAATAAGTGAGTGGAAACATCAAAAATTATGTGTTATATTTCAACTCTTTTCTCATATTAATCAACCATTAGCAACTTATTCAGTTCTTAATCAAACCACAAATCAGAGGGGTAAGAGCACAACAGTTTATAGAAGTTCTAATCCTAATCCTAGGCCTATCCTTAATCAACAAGGTCTGATCCATAGTTTTTTCTACTCGTGCAATGATATGGCCAACATCAATACTATGATATTTACATGTTTAATGATGTTCTGAATGAAAAGATGCAAAGTCAGAATGACTTACCTTGATCCTGGAGCGTGTGTTTAGAACTTGGACTGCTGCCTTTAGATATTCTGAGTCAGCAAGAGAAACGGAAGAGAAAAAAACGCCAAATTCTTTGGCTCAAAGGGAAGAACAAAGGTTTTGGTTTTTCTGTTTGGGAATTCTAGATTTCTTATGAAGGTTTCACAACTTTCTTTTCTCTCTTTTGACAGTTCTCTCTTTTCAAAAGCCAGCCCCTTGCAAGTGTGATGGAGCAACTTATTTATAGGTGGATTTGTTGTAATTTTGGGGGGGAAACAAATGGGATTTGAACCTTTTTAGCATCATATTCCCTTGCCTTTTGATCACAGTCTTCGTATGCTAGTTTGGTGCAATTATGGGATGCAGGCGTAGGCTGAATTAGCTGTGCTGTAGCAGTGCAGCAAGTTGTATAAACAAGGTTTTGGGATTTGGTCAAGTTCTGACCGAAGCGTTGAATATATCATTCATATGCTAAGGCGCTGCTGTGATCGGTGGATCTGGAACTGACTGTTTAACGCTGGTTCGCGAAATGTCGCGGAAGCAAGAGTCGCCACCGTCTTTTATTTTCTCCAAATGGAAAGGACAAAAGCACAGAAAAATTCCTTAAAGAGATTGCTCTCGGTTCGGGAGGTAGATTATAGAAAGGGAAGGTGTTAGCACCCTTTCTATCCATGGTTATCCATGGGCTCTTAGATACTTGCTCATTTGTGTTTTCAAAATTGGTTTGTTTGCTTTTCAATGTGGGTTTAAAAAGTTTCTTTGAAAAATTTCAGTTCGACTCGTACGTCAGAGTGTTTGAAAAGTTTGTTTTGAAAGCCTTTGAAAATGTGTTAGTGTGAAAAGTCTTTTTGAGCTTGTTTTGAGATTAGAGCAAGTATCCTTGAGAACCTACCTACCCTAAGGAATTCGTCTGTGTAAGAGTCCTTAAAAGTAATGCCATCCCACCATTGAGAGGTAGGTAGCATCACCGTTGGAGGTATTCGGGTCAATTCGAGGTTCGGGTCAATTCGAGATTCGGGACATGGTGATCACCGGAGCAATGGGAAGACACCTTAGAAGCTACCCTCATGCCAGGTTCCCGAATCATGAGGACTTACTAAGACGTCCTCTACTCGACGATCACCTTTCGAAAGGCAACAGTGAGGCGTACCCTAGGGGTGGTGTGTGCGAATCGTGTGTCATGTTTCAGTTATTTGTCTTGTCATGTTTGTTTGTGATCTACGCTTGATTTTAATTAAGACATTCATTCTTGCATGCTTGGTTAACAGTTAAATATTTTGCGAGGAAATAAATCTAAACTATTACAAATGGCGCGGGTCCACATCGCCAAAATTAAACCGGACCCGATTTAGCGGAAAATAAATAAAGCAATAAAAGTGCGATAAATAAATGTACATGGCTTTGGGAGATTTACAGAATTATATTAAGCGATAAAGTAAATGCGCAAAAGAAAATAATCAAAACAAAACTAGGGCGTTGGACCCTTTTGCAAACAATTAAAATTAATGAGAATTAAAAATTAAATGATTAAATGTTTTTTGATATTTTTGTGTTTTTTTAGATTTATTGAAATTAAATTAAAAGACAAACCCTAATTCTAGTATTTTTTATTTATTATGAAAGATTTAAATTAAACCTAAATTAAACTCTAAATTAATTTATGTACAGTTTTTAACTTATGAAAATAAAATAATAGTATTATGATAAGAGGGAAATAAAAGGAATTAACCATTAAAACCTAAATTCTACATTTTTTGATTTTTATTAAAAAGGAATTAAAATTAAAACCTAATTAAACTAACTAATTTATATTCTAATTTATTTATGAAAATAATTATAATATAAATGTTTTATTAGTTTTTTTGACTTTTTTCTGATTTTGAATGTTTTTGTATTTTGTTAAAAATAATTACTTAAATAAATAGCCAAAATAAAAGAAATTAAAAGAAAAATTAAAGAAAGAATAGAAAAAAAATAAAAATATAAGGCAAACCAGGGTGAGGTGTAGCCCCAGATGGAGGTATAGATTTAAGAAGCCTGGCCCAATTAGGCTTGCAATGTGCTGACTTTCCTGGACTTTGTATGGCATGTTGACCAGCCTATGGTATGTTCTTTGAATTTAAGCCTTTGATCTGCACGCACTGGACGCGTGTATGGTGAGATACTGATGGAACATGGTACGTCCCAACGTGGTGCCTGCATGGGAATGAGGATAGAAAAATAACGTGAATTTATTCAGACCTGGGACTCGAACCCAGGTCTCAGAGGTTGCAAGCAATACGCATATGCCAGCTGAGCTATTGAACACTTTTAATATTTTAACAACCAACAATTAATATGAAAGAGAACAAATGTTAGTGGAAACTTTTAGCGCGAAATTTAAAAGGACCATTCACGCCTTGCCAACTCAGCTTCTTCTTCTTCATTCGTTCTTCTCTGAAAAAATAAAAGAAGGTTAACGGGGGTTTTAAACCCCCTCAAAACAAGTCAAATCCCATAATAGCGAATAGCCCCTCATTGCATATAAATTAGGCGCGATAGTGGTATATTGATCGTCTAATCGCGCTGGTTTTAATCATGGTACTGATGAGCCTCAATTTTACAGTATCACGAAGTGCCCAAATCAAAACTCGTGGAAACCCTAGAACACAATAATGGTAACTTGGCCAAAAGCGCACGAAACTTCAATTAAAAGTTATGGTTAGCTTGCAAATTTCATATTGAAGAAGAATCCATGAATAAAAATGCACAATGATGCGTAAATTATGATATGCGATTTGGAAATTTTTGTGACAAAGTTTGAGTTCCTGGTACCAATTCAGGGTGTTTTGATGGTTGATATTGATTGAGAAACGTTCAAGGAGGTCTCAGGATGATGATGGAACAAAAATTGAAGCTTCAATCGACCTCTAAAGCACTTTTCAGATTTTGAGTTTTTTGAGAAATTTCCAATTTGCAATGCTTGTTTTGGGCGCAGCTTGCAGTCTTTTTTGCTTAGGGTTGTGATCCTGAGTATATAGCCAAGCTTTTAGGTTAAGAATATTACACAAAATCCATGGCAATAATTGTTTTCAATCTTTGATTTGTTAAGGATCTTTTTACAATCTTTTTTCATGGTTTTTGTGTTCAATCAGCTCAAATCTTATCAAAACTTGCCATAACCAATCAAGCACGAAATATTGAGATTAGAATGTGCATAAAAGGATTTTTTTAGGTTAGGTTTATATTTTCCATGTATTTAAAATGATTTAAATGAATATAAATTAATTTAAATTCAAATAAATAATTAAAAAATATGAAAATACTTCCCTTTGGGCCTAATGGTCGTGCATAGGCTTGGCATGAAGAAACTTGGAAGAAAAATGGGCCCATTTGCATTCTTAGGCCTTTTGCATCAATGTTGACTTTCAAAAATTTCCAAAAATTTCCCAACTTCCACAAGGCATAACTTGGTCAATTTTTAAGCTTTTCACATGTTCTTGGACATTTTGGAAAGGTCTTTGAGTCCTCTAACCAATTCCTTTGGTCCCATGTCATTTGGATTCACCAATCTCAAGTTATGGCCTTTGACTTAAAGTCACTTTTTGTTGACTTTTGAAAATGACCTATAATGTTGAAATTGATAACTTTTTGTGAGAGCATTTCTTGGACTTGGAACATGAAGATGAATTGTAGGAGATGTCTTCCTCTTCAAAATGAGCTTTGGATGGAATTTTTCTGACAATCCATGTGAAAGTTATGCCCTGGTCAATTTCAGTTGACTTTTTCAGCTGTCCAAATATAGCAACTTTTGCATCTTTGATGATTTCTGAGCCAAATTTTGAGAATCATGATCAAGCATTGATCAAATGATGTTTGTGGCTTCAAAATGATATGTTGACCAAAAATTTGAACTTTTGACTGTCAAATGACCATTTTGCCCCTACAGTTGACTGTAGTGCAATCTAGGGTTTTGACTGTGCAATTTTGAGCTGAATGCCTTGAAACTTGATATGAGGATACTTGACCCTCTTTGTAGGCATATGAGACTTGATTGGGCCTTTGAAAAGTTCATTTGCTTGACCAGAACTCAAACCCTAGTTTTGACTGTATAGGAGACAGTTGAGCTGCACAACCCTTGGTGAATTTTGTGACCTTGACTTGGTAATTTCTTGATGAATATGGGAGGGCAAATTTTGGGGTACAACAGTTGCCTTGTTCTTAAAGCAAACGTGGTGGTTAGAAGCTTTTAGCCATGCCTAAGCTGGGTTTGTAAGCGTGATTTAAGGAAAGGTAACTTCAAAAGCAAAAGCAACGCATGGGCCCAGCACACTCTTGTACAAGAGTTTGTTTTCAAAGACAATAAAGGTACACGTGGGGGAAATCCTTTGGATAAAGACTCAAATATGGTTGTGAGCATTAAATTATGATGAGATTTATCAAACCAGAAATCCTGTAATGTGAGATTTTGCATCATTGCTTAATTCTGGATTAGAAGTTCAGCTTCAGCGTAACTTTAGAACAAACATCCAACTTCTAATCTTTGTATTTCTTTGCTCTAGCATGTTCTGAAGGAGATCCCAGGCTTTCTAGGAAGCTTGCAACACGCTTTGTAACCCTTCTCTGAATTGCTCTTGCAAACTCTGACTGAAGCTTTGTGAGAACGGGCCTAGAAGTTGTAACCAAACTCTGTCTTGGGACTGTCAAGAATTTGCTGAGTGCTGCAGTTTTATGGACGTGTCTTTGAAGAGTCATAACTTGAAATCCCAGCATTTCTAGGAGAAGTTCTGTTCTGCAATGTTTCAGATCTTGTTTGAGCCCATAACTCTTGTGTTAGGAGTTAATCCAGAATCAGCTTGCATCATGGTGATAATCTGATCAGAAGTTCTGAGCTTGTTATGTTTCTTAAACACTTAGAAAAAATTCGAAGTATTTTAGAATTTTGACTTTTCTCAAAGTAAATTGACTTTTGATTTTCTTGATGAAACAAACTTCATATTTTAACATGTCTTGATGAAATATGATTCTTGAAACTTGGTTTTGGTCCAAAAGTCAAAGTTTGACTTTTCAGTGTGCAAATGACCGTTTTGCCCTTGTGAGTGATTTTCTTGGAAAATTTGTAGTTCAAGGCTTGGAATTGGATGGAAGCAAACTTGAGGATCCAGGGTGATTCTTTGATAAATGAGAGGGAAAATTTTGGGGTACAACACGGCCAAAGATGAATGGCGCAGTCGAAGCAGCTAACAAGAACATAAAGAAGATTATCCAGAAAATGGTGAAAACATACAAAGATTGTCATGAGATGTTTCCCTTTACTCTACACGACTATCGAACTTCTGTGTGTACTTCCGCTGGGGCAACTCCTTTTTCGCTAGTTTATGGTATGGACGCGGTGCTCCCAGTCCAAGTAGAAATTCCTCCATTAAGGGTTCTGGTGGATACCAAGCTTGATGAAGCTGAATGGATTCAAACAAGGCTCAACCAACTCAATCTCATCAAAGAGAAGCGCCTAGCAACCAATTGTCATGGTCAATTATATCAACATCTCAAGAGAGCATTTGACAAGAGGATTTGACCTTGAGAGTTCCACACAGGTGACCTGGTCTTAAGGAAGATACTCCCAATTCACTTTGATCCAAGAGGCAAGTGAACTCCCAACTATGAGGGGCCATACATCATGAAGAAAGCTTTCTCAGGAGGTGCTCTAATCCTAACAGACATGGATGGGGAAGAAGTTCCACTTCTAGTCAATTCAGACTCAGTCGAAAAATACTACACATAAAAAGACCCGCTAAGTCAAAAACCCGAAAGGGCGGCTTAGGCAAAAGTTAGGGATAAAAAAAATAAAAAAAATAAAAAAAGAGAATAACCTGCTAAGTCAAAAACCCGAAATGGCGGCTTAGGCAAAAATGGGTATCCCGTCGTATTGAAAACCCGAAAGGGCGATCCAGGAAAAAATTAGGGACAAAAGCGAGAGACTGTAGTCTGAAAACTCTTCACAAATAACAACTATACCCTCCTAACATAGGATGGATCAATTCAACTATTATCCTTCGGAAGCAAAGCACTAGGACGATCAAGGATATGGGAACTACAGCAATATTAGTTTTAATGGAAGTTTGAGATTTTCTTATTGCCATTTTACCTGTTGTATTTTGTCTTTTCTTTGCAACTTCCTCATTTATGGGTTGTTTCCGTGTACGAATGCCTATTCACAGGCCAATCTCATTAATAAAAATTTTCCTTTCCAGCAAAAAGTTTCTTTGCTGCGTGCTTTTTACTTTATTTTTCGTATGCAAATTGTGATTTAAATTATTTATTAAGCATTGCATTAAAAACAATAAGGCAATAATAATCACAAGCTAAGATGAAAAACACGATGTTACATGGACATGAAAGCATCCCAAGGGAATGCCATGGCATTCAAATGTTATTTTTCTATGCAGGTAGCAAGTCGTAACGGTCACCTCGACCTAGCTTTTGTCATCGTCACCTCCTTATAGACGGTTGGGCATCTGATTTTCTAACACAGAGAAACTTGGGGAATTTGAAGAGATCCATGTCTCTACTCAGCCATCCACAAGAAGCCCAGGGTATAGGAAAAGTCAGGTTAAGCTACTTCTCCCCAGCAAGACTATAATTCAATCCCTAACAAGGCTATGACTCAATTCTCGAGTTTTCAAACACCAATCTATATGGGTATCTCAAGACAATGGGCAACAGACCTCAATAAGCCTAAATATGTTACACTCTGCATATAGTAATCATCACTGCATATTACATTGCATCCTTAAACTCATAACATATCCATTAAAATGGATCATTACACCATACACTTCAAAATGCATACGAAGCATAAGCCATATTTGTTACCTTGCATGAAAGCCCCAAATCAATCCTCAAAACAGTAAAACATCCCCACAGAGAATACCATCCTCATAATTCCCAGTTGACATCCGCCATTACACTACCAAGCAAAATAAGTCATGGTGCCAGTACATTGTACTCCTAACTCTCAATACCCTTTGTCAATCTTTTCTTGGGTCGTAGGTCGTCCGTAGGTCTTACCCTCATGTTATCTTTTCTTGGGTCATAGGTCATCCATAGGTCTTACCCTCAGGTTATCTTTTCTTGGGTCGTAGGTCGTCCGTAGATCTTACCCTCATGTTATATTTTCTTAAGTCGTAGGTCATCCGTAGGTCTTACCCTCATGTTATCTTTTCTTGGATCCTAGGACGTCCATACGTCTTACCCTCATGTTATCTTTTCTTGGGTCATAGTTCGTCCATAGGCTTACCCTCATGTTATCTTTTCTTGGGTCGTAGGTCGTTCGTAGGTCTTACCCTCATGTTATCTTTTCTTGAGTCGTAGTTCGTCCATAGGTATTACCCTCATGTTATCTTTTCTTGGGTCGTAGGTCGTCCATAGGTCTTACCCTCATGTTATCTTTTCTTGGGCCGTAGGTCGTCCATAGGTCTTACCCTCATGTTATCTTTTCTTGGGTTGTAGGTCGTCCGTAGGTCTTACCCTCATGTTATCTTTTCTCGGGTCGTGGGTCGTCCATAGATCTTACCCTCATGTTATCTTTTCTTGGGTCGTAGGTCGTTTGTAGGTCTTACCCTCATGTTATCTCTTCTTGGGTCGTAGGTCATCCATAGGTCTTACCCTCATGTTTATATTTTCCTAGGTCGTAGGTCATCTGTAGATCTTGCCCTCATGTTATCCTTTCTTGGGTCGTAGGTCGTCCGTAAATCTTACCCTCATGTTATCTTTTCTTGGGTCGTAGGTCACTCGTAGGTCTTACCCTCATGTTATCTTTTCTTGGGTCATAGATCATACGCTGATCTTTACCCGTTTTCTTTACCTTTCATTTTGGGTCGTGAATCCTACATGATAGATCCTCCGCTGTCGTCGATTTTACCCGTCATCTTTACCTTTCTTGTGGGTCATAGATCATATGTCGATCTTTACTCATTGTCTTTACCTTTCTTTTTGGGTCACGAATCCTACACGATAGATTCTCCACTGTCGTCGAGTTTACCCATTGTCTTTAAGTTATCATGTTATCATTAATCCTACTTCCAGTCACCACGAGATCATCAACCATATCTTTTCAATCACTATAACACCCACTTCCCCGAGAACCTTGCATTGGCACCGTTACCCTGTTACAAGCTATCATTACTCAACCACATTTATCCATCATAACCAGTTCACCAGAAAATGAATTTTCTATCCCCAACAGACATCACAAATAAATAACACTCACACATCTCTCCGGGATAAATTTCAAGTCTTGGTATTTAATCTTCTTCTACCTTAAATGATCGGAAGGTTGACGCCATCTCACTTTCAGGTTAAAGATGATTAAATAGGGGTAGTTGTCATACTCCAAATTTTTCCTACCTATTTTTCTTTTATCTGGCTTAGGCTTTGCATTTCATTTGCATCATTTCCATCAAGACATTCACACATATAAGGCAGTGGTTCAAAGCATCAGTGGTTGGGCTAACTCGGGTGCAATTTTGGTTTTAAAGCTTCTTCATCAAATAAGTCTGATTCTTTTGTTCATCTTAGAGCATGGTTATCATGGTTTTCATCTTCATCAAGCTACAAGGGCTAATCTCAATCTAAATTCATTAAGGGAAAGGATTATGGTTTTCAGCTGAGCTTACTTGCATTAAAAGTCATGTCATCACTTCTTCGATTTTCTTTCAAAGGCTTGAATTCAGGGGTGAAAGTTTCCTTTGTAGTTCATGGATTAAAATATGTCTTCATAGACTTGTGCTCATTAATTGGATTAAGGTTTTGAACAAGATCATCATATGGTGCTTCATGGTTATTAGGGTTTCATTTCAAAGACATGTTGAACATCTTTCTCTCCATATCGCAAGTCATTTATTCAAGAGGATTAGGGGTTACAACTCACCATGCTTGGGCTTTTATGGTTGATCAACTGAAATGTTCTTTTATGATCCAAGTATCATCCTCATTTTCATTCAAGGATCCACTCAAGGCATTATGTTGCATTAAAATCATTAAGTGGAGAAGGATTTTGTCAAGGAAGGGGAATTATGGATTGAGTTGCTAAAAATATGATGCATGGTACAAGATGTTACACTTAAGAGATTCATTATGCACAAGGAACATGGGAGAAAGATTCATTAAGAGATTAAATTTTTACTTCTCATTGTAGAATTCCATATATCAAAAGAAGGAGCATATAGTTGGAAAGAGAGGTGTGATTTGGATTAAAGTTTATCATTCAATTTCAAAAGATTACAAGATCATTCAATTACAAGTTGAATCCATACAAATGCAAAAAAGATTGAAAGTTACAAGAAAATTACACAAGTCTTTTGTACATGAAAACCTAAAGTCCTCCCTAAGCATAAGTTAACTTGCTTCTAAAATCCTTCATGCTTCATTTTTTTATGCTCAAGCTTCATCCTTTTGCCTTTGTTTCTCAATGTCCAAACTTCAAAATATGCTTCTGCTGCACATAACAAAAATCCATCTGAAACCTATCCATAGCCCGCACATAAACAAAACCATGATTTAAACCAGCGTCTCCCTTTTCCAAACATAATTCTAAACAACTCCAAACATCCCAATTCAACATAACCAAAAAACTTGCTGCTACAATCAATCTTACTATCCAAAACCTGTTTCAAATTCAAAACCAAACTCTTGTTGTCCAAAACCTAATATGTTGTCCACAAACCTGCAATGTTAACCAAAACAGCTCTGCACACTGCTATGCCACACTGCCCAACCACTCCAAAAACCTGTTGCAATGCTGCTCCATTTGACCTACTGCCCTGCTATGCTACCGCTGCCACAAAGCAGTCCAAAATCCTGTCTAAACCATCCAAAAAATACATTAAATAGGTCAAAACAAATATGATGCAAAAACCTATCAAAAGCTAGTCCATAAAGCCCCAAAATATGTTGTCAACCTGCTCTAAAACCTGCTCTAAAACCTGCATAAGAACCAGTCTAAACTCACTGCTAAAACTGTCCAAAAAACCTGTTAAAGGCCATCTGCTACAAACCTACCCCACAACCCTTCAAAACCTTTCAAAACCATTTAAAAAACGCATCAAAATAGTAAAAACAGAACCTGCAACAAGAAAGCTAGAGTTAGCATACCAAAACAGTTCAAATGCACTAACTTTCCCCTCCAAATTTTATCATTTTTCTCTATAAAATGAAGACATCATTCAACAGAAAGGGAGAGGCCATGAATATCAGAAAAAAAGACAAAGAAAATTCTTCAAAAACATTGTAAAATCTTCCTCCAACCTTAAACCAATATGCAACAATATTCTGCAGAATAAGACTCATAACATGATCTCTTCACCATTGCAACCTTCAAACTCATCCAAACATCCACCTTCATATAATCTTCAACCATTTCTCAAACATACTGCAACACCATATTCCCTCAACCTTACTAAACTTCAACACCTTTCATAAACTGCAGCTCAGACCATTACATCAATAACCTTCAACAGCATCAATCTTCAATCAACCGCACCGCTGAAATCCCATAATCAAATTCTCAATCACCTTCATTCTCCATTCCTGAAATTTCATTATAGCTTCCACAATGACACTCTTGCATCTTCAACTGAACCTGCATACATCTTCATTATGCGTATGTAATATTAACACAATATCACAACAGATCTGCACACGGCTATGTCATAACAACAACAACAAAAATGCGGGAAAAAAAGTAGAGAGAATCAGAAGGATTTGAGAAGAAGAACAAACTGCACAGAGGGTGGAAGAAGAGAAAATACCTAATCGAGGCTTCACTTGAGTATCGTCGGAAATTGTTCCATTTTTGGTTAGGGTGCCTCATAACACACTTCTCCTTTTCTGTTCTTCTTTAGATTTGCAATGATATTTGATGTTTTTGCAATTTTTATTGTTAATGCTTGTTTCAATTCCGATTTGGAACTGTTCCACTTAGATGATGTTATTGTTGTCTTATGATTTGTGTGTTGTATGGCTATGTTGTTTGTTGAACTAAGAGAGTGTTGAACAGGAGAGAAGGAAAGTGAAAAGATGATGGTGATGACACGTTAAGAGAGAGAGAGAGAGAGAGAGAGAGAGAGAGAGAGAAGCGTGTTTCTGAGGAAATTAAACAAACTTAATTATGTTTTTTGACTTTCCCTTCCCAATGTGTAACCCGCGGCGCCTATACATCTTCAATTAGGGTTTTTAAACCCTCTCTAATCCCCTAAAAAATAGATCCGAGTTTGGGCTTGATTTTTGGCCCAACCCGTTTCATAAGCTTATTTTTTATATTAATTGACACACAAAAATTATGAATGAGTAACATAGCATAGTGGTTGAAGCATTAGTCTGCAAGCGTAAGGTACTGGGTTCGAGACCCCTTGGGGGAATTTTTACCACTTTTCTGTATTTTTGTCTCCATTTAAAACCATTGACTATTTTTGTTACTTAATTAATTTGAATGATTATAATACACAAATGAACAGATGGTGCAGCGGTTAGTTCGTGTGTGCGAATGCCTGAGGTCACGAGTTCAAGAACACTCGGGACATTTTTACCATTATTATGTTTTTTTCATTTTAACCCAAACTCTTTTATTTTATTTTTAATTAAAGCTGTAAATATAACATAAAAACAACTTGGTTTAGTGGCAGGGTGTTGTACCCCAAAATTTGCCCTCTCATTTCTCAAGGCATTTCCTTACAAAGATTTTCAAAAGTTCAAATTTGCACAAGTACAATTGGATTTTTAATGCCTTTGTAATTTCTATGGATCATATTGGATTTCCAAGCATCAGGTCAAAGAGGAAACCATTGAAAGAACATAGTAGATAAATTTGAGTTTTTGACAAAATTAAAGAAAAACAAGTTTGCTTCGGTTCATGCTTAATTTCGACTGAACTCTCCCCTGCATGCAAGCTTCGACTGAGTATTTGTTTCCCTTTTAAATAATAACCTTCGATTCAAGAGGCAAGGGCCTCCTGTTAGCTTCCTTCGATTCAGGAGGCAAGGGCTTCCTGTTAGCGTCCTTGGATTCAGGAGGCAAAGGCCTCTTATTTGGCTTCCTTCGCTTGCACCTTTTACCTCTTTTTGGCATCCTTCAATTGCACAATTTATCTCCTGTATACATCCTTTACCTCCCGCGTGCATATTTCGTTTGGGCATGTGGCCCTCCCTTGATGCACGCTTCGTTTGGGCATTTTTACTTCCTGCGTGCCTCTTTCGTTTGGGCATGTGGCCCTCCCTTGATGCACACTTTGTTTGGGCATTTTAAATTCCTGCATGCCTCTTTCGTTTGGACATGTGGCCCTCCTTGATGCATGCCTCTTTTGGGCATTTTTGCTTCCTGCATACCTATTTCGTTTGGGCATGTGGCCCTCTTCAATACAAGCTTTGGTTGCTTTCTTCGTATGGGTTTGTGGTTTCCTTTGAATGCAAGTTTGGGTACATCTTTTGTTTGGCCATATGATCCCTTGAAGACAAGTTTGAATGGGAAGTGGTTCTTCATGAAAGCTTTCTGTGATACGGTGGGAGAACTGACTGTGGTTTTGCGTTTGTATTCGCACTTGTGCGGTTGAGCAAGAGTCGCCACCGACTTTTTATTTTATCCTAAAGGAAAGGTTGAAAAAGCACAGCAAAAACCTTTTGAGATATTTCGTGGGTTCGGGGGGTAGATTATGAAAAGGGAAGGTATTAGCACCCTTTTCATCCATGGTTATCCATGGGCTCTTAGTTACTTGGTTTTTTAGATCACTTGCCTTAATTTTCGATTGCTTGAAATTGTGGTGTGTGTGTGTGTTTTGAAAATGTTTTTGAAGAGATGCCTTGTCTTAGGCGACCAATGTATTTGACTCGTGTTTGAGTGTTTTACAAAAGTGTGTATCTTTTCGAAAAGGTGTTTCAAATGTTTTTGAGAGTTTGTTTGAAAGTATTGTGGATTGTGGTTTTTGAAAAGAAGGCAAGCGTTTTTGCAAGTTGATCTCAAGTAACTAAGAGTTTTGTCGACCCTATTGTACTCAAAGGTTTTCTCTATGTTTTCAACCCTTTTTAACAATTTTGTTCCACCATTGAATTTGGTGGACAATCTTGCACTTAGGAAGTTTATTAGGGACGGGCGCGGGTCATCGTATGGACCATGAATGCAATGGTGCCAAGTGTCTTTGGCAATTTACTTTGAAGGGACTATGATCATTCCGTTTAGGCAACATTCGAAGGCGTCATTGAGGGACTTATGATCATTTGATTTTCTTTTTCCAAAGAAACTCGACGTGCAAGCATGGCCCATTTTGGAAGGCAACATGTGGGATCACCCTAGAGGGTACAAGTGTGATTGTGTATTGATTTCATGTATTTGTCTTGTATTAGGTTATCTAGCGTTTGATTTTATGTACATGCAAACCCTAGGTCTAACCATGGTATAATTGAAAGTGGTAAATTGCGAAATGTAAAATCTACGCTATTACAAAATAAGTATCCGGGAGTGGGGGTACAATATTCACAAATGGGGATGAGACTTATAGTATCCAATAAGTTACAACCAAATCGAATTTGCGATCAAATGTAAATGACGAATATCAATGTATAAGATAAACAAGTGTGTATAGGAGCAATGTGAATGTTTTTGTATTTGTGTAAGTGTGATTATTTACAGGTGCGACAATGTGAAATTAATGTGTATTAAGTATTGTTTTAACTTGAAGAAAAATCAAATGTTTATTTAATAATCTTGTATTTTTTTAATATGTATGAAAAGAAAAAATATTCTAAGTTCGAAAGTTATTATTTTCATTTGACATAAGAAAGTGTCTTTGTATTATTAGTAAGAATATTTGAATTAAAAGAAAAAAAAGTATTTTCAATTATGATGTAAAAAATGTATTTTGTTATTTATGTACAAAAAGTGTTTTAATTAAAAGAATAAAAAAGGTATTTTCAATTTTAATTATATGATGTAGAAAAATGTATCTTAATTAAATGTTTAAGAAAAAATGTATTTTCAAATAATGTATTAAACAAAGGTATTAGTAATAAAAATTATTGTAAAGAAAAAAAGAGTGTTTGTTTAAGTTTTTATTAAGAATAAAAGAATTAAAAAAAGCATATGCGTTGGGCTTAGGCATTCAGAATGGGCAAGGCCCACGTTTGGGCTCAGTAACGTTTTAGGGTTTGGAGTTTTTTGTTTCAATTGGGAATATGTTTTAGGGTTAGCAGCGAGCAGAAGCGCCGTTCATGGAGGTTTCGTTCATCTTTGTCTTCCTCGTTTGCTCCTGAGCCTTCCTGCCTCGGCCACCGGTTCTCCACCTTCCTCCTCCCTTCAACCGGACGCTAGGGACAACGGATATACGGTATAAACGCTTTCTTATTCGCTTTGGTTTTGCATGCATTGATTTGTTCATTTTTTGATCCTGATTTCCTCGTTTGTTAATGTTTGTTGGAGGTTTTGAAAAAAGAAAAAAAAGAAGGAAAGGGTTACCTTTGAAGATGGAGGAGGGAGATGAGGGGAAAGCTAGGAGGCTCGATGGCGAATGGAGAGGCGGAGGCGATGCTGAGCTTGCTCTGTGGTAACTTTTACCTTTTCTGCCACTTTAGGGTTTGATGATGTTGACTGAAAACCTCCTCTTAAATTTACCTCTTTCTTCTTCTCCTTCGCCTTTACTGTTTGTTACCTTGAGCGCTTCTCTCTTCTTCTGACTTGTTGTCTTGAACGCTTCTCTCTTCTTCTGACTTGTTGTCTTGCTTTGAGCTGCCTTTGAATATGTTTGAATATGCTTGCTTATGTTGCTTTGAGATGTCTTTGAATGTCGCTTCTGTATCTTCGTTGTTGCCTAATTTGACATGTTTCTTCCTTGCCCCATGATGAATCTAGGGTTCTGAGGGCTCGTATACCTTGAATGCTTGTGTATGCTGTTGAATATGCCTTTGTGCTTGTTAGAAAATGCCCTATGACGAGTGCTCTGAGGGCCTTGAGGGTTTGGTTGCCTTAGACAGGTTCAAACTTCTTTGGGGCCTTTAGGCTTTGAAAAGTTTAGGAATCTGTGTTTGACATTGAGTAGCCTGAGTATGTTTGAATATTGGGTGTTTTGTGAATGCCCCTATGATGAACTCCCTGAGTTCTGAGGGCTTGATGCTTGAAGCTAGGCTTGTATCATTTCTGGTTTCTTGGCAAGGTTGGCTTGAGGCTTTGTGAGGTTTCTTACAGGTTTTAGGCTTATTGCAAGCTTAAGGTTGGTTTGACTGGTTTTGTGGCCTTAACAGGTTTTCTGTTTGAGGTTCTGGACAGTAGGTTGGATGCTTAGGCAGGTTACTTTTGCTTAAGGTTCATTTTTGTTTAGGCAGGGTTGGGTTTTGACAGTAGGGTGAGGCTTGGTTATTGTTGACCTGGAATGCTTTGAGGCTTTTTGGTGATAAGGCTAATGCAGGTATTATTTAACAGTAGGTAAGGGTTTCATGTTAGGCTTCAGGTAGTATGAGGCTTTGGCATATTTGATGTTTCAGGTTTAGACAGGATGAGGCTTTGAGGCTTCAACTGGTTATTTTTGGATTTGTTATTGACAGGTTTGTATGGTTTTTGTTTTGAGCCAATGCAGGTTATTGGTTTGGAGGTTTTTGAAGTCTTAAGGCCTAGGTTGAAAAAAAATGCAGTAGCAGGTTTTGCTGGTTTAGCAGTTTGTATATTTTGTGTTAGAGTTTCTTGAACTTCTTTCTCTATCTTCCTGTGTTCAGTCCTTTTGTATATTTTTCTTCCTGCCTAAAAGCCTAAAAACCTGCATTCTTTTATCTCTCCACTCTTCTCTCTCAGTACAGTTGGATATGTTAAAATATGTTTCTTTTCTGTACTTTTCTGAAAGGGTCACATGGGGAAATGATGAAAGTGTAGTTGCTTGCATATCCCATTTTCTATGCATATCTTCTTTGGCCAGCTTGATATCTATGTGACAGTATGCTTTATATTTTTGGCAGAAAGTTGTACTTTTGGATTTTGACAGAAAGTTGCAATTTGATTTTTAGTTGGGTTTGAACTTGGAGTTTGAGATTTTGAATTTATGCAGTTTGACACTTTGAATTATGCAATTTGGCTTTTGTGCATTCATACTTTAGCAAATAAAACTCGTCCCTCTTTGTGAACCGGGAGCAATCCCGTGATTTGCAGAGAGGTTTAACTGATCCCCATCAGTGGCCCTTAATGATGAATTTCTTTTTATCTGTCTTTTTATCGGTCACTGACTTTTCTCCTTATTTATTGCAGATGACAATTTGGATGGAGAGGGGCATTAAGTGAAGAATGAAGAATTGGGGACTTAGAAGATATTTAGAAAAATAGGATAGTTTTATTTTCAATTTAATCCTTGTAACTATTATTATTTTAAATACTTCGTAAATAAATACTTGTATCTAAATAATAATTGTAACAAATGTTTAAATATGAAATAAAAAATTCTATTGATCCATTTAATTCTTTTTATCCCTTTTTCAATTATTTACTTGTTATTTATAGTTCCTTAAATTAAAATAAATGAAAATTAAATTTCAGATATTTAATCCTTAGAATAATAAATAATAAACTAAACATTGATTCTTCGTTGATCAAAATAAATGAACTTGGCGCCTCCATCATCTAAAGCAACGCACAGTCAAACGCAATAACTGATCAGACGCATTCCTTTCTTACTGATTTCTTACCAAGCACTGTAAATCCAATACTGCATATTTCTTTTGACTGGCTCAAACAAACCAACGTGAATTTAAACCAACTGTCTCCTTTACTGAAAACAATGCGAATTCAAACCGAATCTCGGAATAACTTGCAAAGTGCTGTGGAATTTTAACCTTTCCGAGAATATGCCCACAAAAACCTTAATTCCTGATTAAATGCCAAAGAACGTTCACCTGATCAAAATTGAGTCAAAATCAACCAAAACCCTAAGCCAACTGTGTGAATTGTTTTAGAGCCATGAAAACTAGTAAAACCCTAATTGTGTCTGACTGACGAGAAAAGTCCGTTTGACCGATTCTTGAGCCAATCTGAAAAATCAGGAAACGCCTGAAGTTGTGATTTCTCGTGGGAAAATACGAGGGCAAATTTTGGGGTACAACAGTTGCCCCTGTTCAATCTTCTTGAACCTGAAGAGTTAGATTGGCAAGTTTGCCTTTCGCGACTTGAAGGTAAAAGAAGATTGGACACTAAAGTGCCCAGAAAATTTGCACTCGGCGATGTGATGGTAGAGGTGAATGGGCTTACAGATGCCATTTGGTGATGGGCTTAAAGATGCCATCTGGTGACTGCTGGTAGGAGGATGGGCTTATAGATGCCATCTGGTTATGTTGAACTGTATGTCAATGGTGAGTGGACAAGTATTAGAAAGCCACCCATGTTTTGGAACATCTCTGAATCGGGGGTCTGAGCAAGCAATAGATTGACATCCATGTTTCGGAGAATCCGTAAACTATTTTCAGGAGTTGAGATTGAATAAGCAATAGAGCAGCATCCGTTGTTGGGAAGCGTCCGTAAACTGTTTTCAAAAGTTGAGAAGAGTCTGAACAAGTTGGTAGATTAACATCCGTTGTTGGGAAGAATCCGTAAACTGTTTTCAAAAGTTGAGAAGAGTCTGAACAAGTTGGTAGATTAACATCCGTTACTTGGAGAACCCGTGAACTGTTTTCAGAAATCTTGAAGTTGAATAAGCGATAGAGCAGCATCCGTTGTTGGGACGCGTCCGTAAACTGTTTTCAAAAGTTGCACCTGAACAAGTTGGTGGATTGACATCCGTTGTTGGGAAGAATCCGTAAACTGTTTTCAGACGTCTTGAAGAGGAACCGGTGTAGGGTTTCCTGATGATGAGCTCGTGTAAAGCTGCATTTGGATGAATCTGGAATAAGTATCAGAATGTCGCCGTGTCCGGGTCACATCTGGGTAAATTTGGAAGATGATCTTTGTCTGCCGGCGGATCTTACCTGAAAAGGTAAAGGGTTAATCGTATGCAATGTCATGATGCATGATGCAATGTATGTGACATCAATGTTTATGACATGAATGGGATGAATGCGCATGTAAGCTGATGAGCTAATGCTGAGGATAAATGAATCCTGGACGGCTGAAGATAAAAGAATCTTGATCGCTGCCGGGGAAAATAAATCCTTGGCTGCTGCTGTGGAGGGCAAGAGTCTTCAATTGTTGAAAATGAGAGGTCTTGGGACCACTGTTGGGAGAATTAGAAGCTTGGGTTGTATGCCAAACTACTGGGGTCTTCCTGTTTTGAGGAGATCTGTGTAGGATATCCTGACGATGAGTCCGTGTAAAACTGCATCGGGTTTTTGAACACTTTTGACATTCGAATGCCCCAAGTGGTGATGTAGATAAATTCCTGGCTTGTTACAGGTGTTGGTCTACAATCGGTCGTTCACAGATGTTTTCCTGGCTTGTTATAGGTGTTGATCTGGAATTCTTCAGACGTGCCCTGGCTGGATACAGGAGTCGAGTCTGGAAATAGTCGTCAACAGATATGCTCTGGCTGGATACAGGAATCGAATCTGGAAAGGTGATAGTTAACAGATATGCCCTGGCTGGATACAGGAATCGAATCTTCAAACTCTTCAGACGTGCCCTGACTAGATACAGGAATCGAGTCTGGAAATATGGTCAACAGATATGCCCTGGCTGGATACAGGAGTCGAATCTGGAATTGTGATAGTTGATAGACATGCCCTGGCTAGATACAGGAATCGAATCTTCAAACTCTTAAGACGTGCCCTGGCTAGATACAGGAATCGAGTCTGGAAATAGTCGTCAACAGATATGCCCTGGCTGGATACAGGAATCGAATCCTCGAACTCTTCAGACGTGCCCTGGCTAGATACATGAATCGAGTCTGGAAATGTGATCAACAGAAATGCCCTGGCTGGATACAGGAATCGAATCTGGAATTGTGATAGTTGATAGATATGCCCTGGCTGGATACAGGAATCGAATCTTCAAACTCTTCAGACGTGCCCTGGCTAGATACAGGAATCGAGTCTGGAAATGTGATCAACAGATATGCCCTGGCTGGATACAGGAATCGAATCTGGAATTATGATAGTTGATAGATATGCCCTGGCTGGATACAGGAATCGAATCTTCAAACTCTTCAGACGTGCCCTGGCTAGATACAGGAATCGAGTCTGGAAATGTAATAGTTGATTTGTTGAACACTTTTGACATTCGAATGCCCCAAGTGGTGATGAAGGAATCTTGAATCGAATTACTCTGCATATTGAGATATTTCTTGAAATCTTGACTGGACTGCCCCAGGTTAACTGATCTTTGAAAGATCTGTTGGACCTTGACTGGACTGCCCCAGGTTAATTGAATTGTGACATGTCATGCCCCTTGTTGATGGGAGATTTGCAATGGAAGTGTTATCCTCTTGAAGTGATTTTTACTTACTGAGAGAGTTTTCGTTCCTCCGAACATTCGCTGTATGAATTTCTTCGCTGTCAAACAAAAAGCCAAATGCAGACAGTGATATTCAGGTAATGCAAAGTTTATGTTTGTCTTGAAGTTTTGAAGAATGCGTTTTTAGCAGAAAACTTTTTATAAGACAGATCAACACAAGATTTAGAGCAAAGCCCTACAGGAGTCAGGATACCTTTTGTAACAATATGCTTTCGAACTAACCCATGCTTCAATTAGGACTTTTGAAGGGTTGTAACGTGGCCTGGTTCACGGTTTAAGAAACAAAGGATAAAGGCTCAAAGTATATTTGTACCCACCCGCTCTTCGTGATGTTCTCCAACCTAAGCTCAGTTAATTGCGCGTCACACTCTATTTTGAGTTTGGAACGACTTTTGGGCGATGGTTCACCAGTTGAATTTGGGGAGACAGTCATCATCTCTTCTTTTCTTTTTCAACATTTTTCATGTTGTTGAGGATTTTGTAATGACCTCACTATTTTGATTTTGATTTGTTATCCCTAACTTTTGCCTGACTGTTATCGTTTTCTGGGATTACTGTCAGCGGGATGCCCCAGCTTTCTTAAGCCTCCTTTACAAGCTTTGGCTCAGCGGGCTTTTTCTTTTTGAGAGATTGACTGTCTATGTGATAGGGAACCACCCTTGTCTTTTGATTCCAGAGGAATGCTTTCTTTTTCGACGTCGTTCGTTGTGTTATGAACTGAGAGTTTGCGACTTCAATGCGCATTTTCTTTTGAATTAACTGAGATACTACCCTACCCCAGGTTTATATCAAAGGTTTTGATTGTTTAGAACAGAAAACTCCTACTTCTTTGGCTCGAAGGGGTTGACGAGGGATTAACTTCCTTATAACTCCAGTGTTTGGGGATTGAAAGAAATTCCTGTACATCATCAGCAAGGTCTGTTCAAAAGCATACTGCATAAGATCATGGTATTGTTTCGTCATCCTCCCTCTAAAGGCTTACAGCTTTTTATCAAGAGTCAAATATCATAAAGAAAAGCATAAGAGTAGTGAAACAAATGGATGAATTCAAGACAAACATATGCAATGCATTAATGAAAACAGAGTTTAACATCAACAGATAATTGTTTGACAGCAAAAGAAATTACAACTTTTGAAAATTCAAAAAGAAGCAAAAGTCTTTCAGCTTGAGCTTCGTCACTTCAAGTGGAGAACCCTTTAACGGAAGATTTTCATCTCGCCGCCTGGCATGAATTCCAGCACCCCAATGTCGATCAGATCTTGAATCTTGTTCTTCAAGGCCCAATAGTCGTTGGTGTCGTGTCCCGGGCTGTAGGAATGGTAAACACAGAATGCGTCGGGATGATAGTTAGGAGAGGAGGTATTGAGCTTCTGAGGAGGATCCCTTAGGGTAAGCAAGTTGACCTCCAACAGACGCTTCAGTATGAAGAATGATGGTATTTCAGTCTCTGTGAACTGTCTTCCCGACGTTTCTTGCTTACGCCGATTACCCCGTTGACGCTGGCGAGGTTGTTGATGGGATTGTGACCCTGAAGCAAGCAAAGGAGCTTTCCCCTTGTCTTCTTGAGTGGATGGAGGTTGAGCGGTAACTTGCTCTTCAATCTCAGATGCTTGCCCCAGTTGGTTGTTTGGAAGCAGTTGGTGGACAAGAACTCTGAGTTCCTCTTGTCTTTGAGATAGGTCTTGGATGAGAGCCATCTGGCCCACCAACTGTCCCATCATTTGAGTCCTCAAGGTTGTCAGATCGAACTGCAGCTCCGCGAGCTGGTCACCCCTGGCATTGTTGGAATTCTCCAAACCCTTTGTGAGGAGAGCTTTCATCTCTTCTTGCCCCAGAGACAAGTTCAGGAACATCTCCTGCAGCTGAGCAGTCTGGTCTTGAATGTCTTTGACAGACCTTTCTAGGGCCATCTCTTGCTGAAATAAACAGTAGGAGAGTAAGTAAACCTGAAAAAGGAAAGACTGTCAAAATGCAATGCATGATATGTGGATGCATGCTTTCAAGGATCTCTTGGGGTAAACACAAGAAAATGTTAGAGGTTGAACTTTGCTCTTGGATTGGAGAACTTTGCACCGGTGGATGTCCTTCCACGCGAATCAAGCTCACCATGTCGAGTGGGTCATAGCCACTGATTCAAGTTGTTGCACTTGATCTTTGATTGGAGAACTTTGTATCGGTGGATGTCTTTCCACGAGAATCAAGCTCACCATGTCGAGTGGGTCATAGCCACTGATTCAAGTTGTTGTACTTGAACTTTGACTGGAGAGCTTTGTTTAGAGGAGAAACCCCTTGCCCCTTGGTAGACGTCTGGTTCAACAAAACCCTGCATCAAAAGAACCCTCGAGATCCTTGAAATGGTTATTGAAAATGCTATGGTATGATGTCATGATGTTATGTACATGTATGCGAAAAGCAAGTGAGTGTATATACAGGCAAACATATTCACACAAAGCAAACAAGTTCTTAGGTTTAGGCTTGCATGGGGTTCAGGTACTACCCTTTTTCAGTTCGTTGGTTAAAACCTGTCCTATCAAAAGTAACCGGGTTCTAGAGGATCTCAAATCATTGGCTACCCTCGATCGGTCATAACTCCAACATCGCTATCTTTTCTTGCGGCCGGAACCATCGCGAGAGTTTAGCCTCAATGAGTGTAGCATACTGCTACTGTTCTAATGGCCAAGTTGGGTCAATTTAGGGTTCTAAGGTCGGTTGGTGCTTAACGACTCCTTGGAAGACCCATATTCTCCCTGTTTCAACACGAGGGATATCGGTACAGACCAAAGCGCCACACCAACGTAGCCACTGCTTCACCCATGTCGGTATACGCCGGACAGGTCCCTCACAGATTATGCTACCTAACAGGGTATTCCCAAGATCCGGGTTAGGATCTATGAAACTCCGATACAAAGCCCACAAATGTAAAAGCAAACAAAGCAATCAATTGAAAACAAAGGTGATCTAAACCCTAAGGTAACCCCACTTTAAAGATTGGTACTCCCCAGCAGAGTCGCCAGTTCTGTGATACGGTGGGAGAACTGACTGTGGTTTTGCGTTTGTATTCGCACTTGTGCGGTTGAGCAAGAGTCGCCACCGACTTTTTATTTTATCCTAAAGGAAAGGTTGAAAAAGCACAGCAAAAACCTTTTGAGATATTTCGTGGGTTCGGGGGGTAGATTATGAAAAGGGAAGGTATTAGCACCCTTTTCATCCATGGTTATCCATGGGCTCTTAGTTACTTGGTTTTTTAGGTCACTTGCCTTGATTTTCGATTGCTTGAAATTGTGGTGTGTGTGTTTTGAAAATGTTTTTGAAGAGATGCCTTGTCTTAGGCGACCAATGTATTTGACTCGTGTTTGAGTGTTTTACAAAAGTGTGTATCTTTTCGAAAAGGTGTTTCAAATGTTTTTGAGAGTTTGTTTGAAAGTATTGTGGATTGTGGTTTTTGAAAAGAAGGCAAGCGTTTTTGCAAGTTGATCTCAAGTAACTAAGAGTTTTGTCTACCCTATTGTACTCAAAGGTTTTCTCTATGTTTTCAACCCTTTTTAACAATTTTGTTCCACCATTGAATTTGGTGGACAATCTTGCGTTTAGGAAGTTTATTCAGGACGGGCGCGGGTCATCGTATGGACCATGAATGCAATGGTGCCAAGTGTCTTTGGCAATTTACTTTGAAGGGACTATGATCATTCCGTTTAGGCAACATTCGAAGGCGTCATTGAGGGACTTATGATCATTTGATTTTCTTTTGCCAAAGAAACTCGACGTGCAAGCATGGCCCATTTTGGAAGGCAACATGTGGGATCACCCTAGAGGGTACAAGTGTGATTGTGTATTGATTTCATGTATTTGTCTTGTATTAGGTTATCTAGCGTTTGATTTTATGTACATGCAAACCCTAGGTCTAACCATGGTATAATTGAAAGCGGTAAATTGCGAAATGTAAAATCTACGCTATTACAAAATAAGTATCCGGGAGTGGGGGTACAATATTCACAAATGGGGATGAGACTTATAGTATCCAATAAGTTACAACCAAATCGAATTTGCGATCAAATGTAAATGACGAATATCAATGTATAAGATAAACAAGTGTGTATAGGAGCAATGTGAATGTTTTTGTATTTGTGTAAGTGTGATTATTTACAGGTGCGACAATGTGAAATTAATGTGTATTAAGTATTGTTTTAACTTGAAGAAAAATCAAATGTTTATTTAATAATCTTGTATTTTTTTAATATGTATGAAAAGAAAAAATATTCTAAGTTCGAAAGTTATTATTTTCATTTGACATAAGAAAGTGTCTTTGTATTATTAGTAAGAATATTTGAATTAAAAGAAAAAAAAGTATTTTCAATTATGATGTAAAAAATGTATTTTGTTATTTATGTACAAAAAGTGTTTTAATTAAAAGAATAAAAAAGGTATTTTCAATTTTAATTATATGATGTAGAAAAATGTATCTTAATTAAATGTTTAAGAAAAAATGTATTTTCAAATAATGTATTAAACAAAGGTATTAGTAATAAAAATTATTGTAAAGAAAAAAAGAGTGTTTGTTTAAGTTTTTATTAAGAATAAAAGAATTAAAAAAAGCAGATGCGTTGGGCTTAGGCATTCAGAATGGGCAAGGCCCACGTTTGGGCTCAGTAACATTTTAGGGTTTGGAGTTTTTTGTTTCAATTGGGAATATGTTTTAGGGTTAGCAGCGAGCAGAAGCGCCGTTCATGGAGGTTTCGTTCATCTTTGTCTTCCTCGTTTGCTTCTGAGCCTTCCTTCCTCGGCCACCGGTTCTCCACCTTTCTCCTCCCTTCAACCGGACGCTAGGGACAACGGATATACGGTATAAACGCTTTCTTATTCGCTTTGGTTTTGCATGCATTGATTTGTTCATTTTTTTATCCTGATTTCCTCGTTTGTTAATGTTTGTTGGAGGTTTTGAAAAGAAAAAAAAGAAGGAAAGGGTTACCTTTGAAGATGGAGGAGGGAGATGAGGGGAAAGCTAGGAGGCTCGATGGCGAATGGAGAGGCGGAGGCGATGCTGAGCTTGCTCTGTGGTAACTTTTACCTTTTCTGCCACTTTAGGGTTTGATGATGTTGACTGAAAACCTCCTCTTAAATTTACCTCTTTCTTCTTCTCCTTCGCCTTTACTGTTTGTTGCCTTGAACGCTTCTCTCTTCTTCTGACTTGTTGTCTTGAACGCTTCTCTCTTCTTCTGACTTGTTGTCTTGCTTTGAGCTGCCTTTGAATATGTTTGAATATGCTTGCTTATGTTGCTTTGAGATGTCTTTGAATGTCGCTTTTGTATCTTCTTTGTTGCCTAATTTGACATGTTTCTTCCTTGCCCCATGATGAATCTAGGGTTCTGAGGGCTCGTATACCTTGAATGCTTGTGTATGCTGTTGAATATGCCTTTGTGCTTGTTAGAAAACGCCTTATGACGAGTGCTCTGAGGGCCTTGAGGGTTTGGTTGCCTTAGACAGGTTCAAACTTCTTTGGGGCCTTTAGGCTTTGAAAAGTTTAGGAATCTGTGTTTGACATTGAGTAGCCTGAGTATGTTTGGATATTGGGTGTTTTGTGAATGCCCCTATGATGAACTCCCTGAGTTCTGAGGGCTTGATGCTTGAAGCTAGGCTTGTATCATTTCTGGTTTCTTGGCAAGGTTGGCTTGAGGCTTTGTGAGGTTTCTTACAGGTTTTAGGCTTATTACAAGCTTAAGGTTGGTTTGACTGGTTTTGTGGCCTTAACAGGTTTTCTGTTTGAGGTTCTGGACAGCAGGTTGGATGCTTAGGCAGGTTACTTTTGCTTAAGGTTCATTTTTGTTTAGGCAGGGTTGGGTTTTGACAGTAGGGTGAGGCTTGGTTATTGTTGACCTGGAATGCTTTGAGGCTTTTTGGTGATAAGGCTAATGCAGGTATTATTTAACAGTAGGTAAGGGTTTCATGTTAGGCTTCAGGTAGTATGAGGCTTTGGCATATTTGATGTTTCAGGTTTAGACAGGATGAGGCTTTGAGGCTTCAACTGGTTATTTTTGGATTTGTTATTGACAGGTTTGTATGGTTTTTGTTTTGAGCCAATGCAGGTTATTGGTTTGGAGGTTTTTGAAGTCTTAAGGCCTAGGTTGAAAAAAAATGTAGTAGTAGGTTTTGCTGGTTTAGCAGTTTGTATATTTTGTGTTAGAGTTTCTTGAACTTCTTTCTCTATCTTCCCGTGTTCAGTCCTTTTGTATATTTTTCTTCCTGCCTAAAAGCCTAAAAACCTGCATTCTTTTATCTCTCCACTCTTCTCTCTCAGTACAGTTGGATATGTTAAAATATGTTTCTTTTCTGTACTTTTCTGAAAGGGTCACATGGGGAAATGATGAAAGTGTAGTTGCTTGCATATCCCATTTTCTCTGCATATCTTCTTTGGCCAGCTTGATATCTTTGTGACAATATGCTTTATATTTTTGGCAGAAAGTTGTACTTTTGGATTTTGACAGAAAGTTGCAATTTGATTTTTAGTTGGGTTTGAACTTGGAGTTTGAGATTTTGAATTTATGCAGTTTGACACTTTGAATTATGCAATTTGGCTTTTGTGCATTCATACTTTAGCAAATAAAACTCGTCCCTCTTTGTGAACCGGGAGCAATCCCGTGATTTGCAGAGAGGGTTAACTGATCCCCATCAGTGGCCCTTAATGATGAATTTCTTTTTATCTGTCTTTTTATCGGTCACTGACTTTTCTCCTTATTTATTGCAGATGACAATTTGGATGGAGAGGGGCATTAAGTGAAGAATGAAGAATTGGGGACTTAGAAGATATTTAGAAAAATAGGATAGTTTTATTTTCAATTTAATCCTTGTAACTATTATTATTTTAAATACTTCGTAAATAAATACTTGTATCTAAATAATAATTGTAACAAATGTTTAAATATGAAATAAAAAATTCTATTGATCCATTTAATTCTTTTTATCCCTTTTTCAATTATTTACTTGTTATTTATAGTTCCTTAAATTAAAATAAATGAAAATTAAATTTCAGATATTTAATCCTTAGAATAATAAATAATCAACTAAACATTGATTCTTCGTTGATCAAAATAAATGAACTTGGCGCCTCCATCATCTAAAGCAACGCACAGTCAAACGCAATAACTGATCAGACGCATTCCTTTCTTACTGATTTCTTACCAAGCACTGTAAATCCAATACTGCATATTTCTTTTGACTGGCTCAAACAAACCAACGTGAATTTAAACCAACTGTCTCCTTTACTGAAAACAATGCGAATTCAAACCGAATCTCGGAATAACTTGCAAAGTGCTGTGGAATTTTAACCTTTCCGAGAATATGCCCACAAAAACCTTAATTCCTGATTAAATGCCAAAGAACGTTCACCTGATCAAAATTGAGTCAAAATCAACCAAAACCCTAAGCCAACTGTGTGAACTGTTTTAGAGCCATGAAAACCAGTAAAACCCTAATTGTGTCTGACTGACGAGAAAAGTCCGTTCGACCGATTCTTGAGCCAATCTGAAAAATCAGGAAACGCCTGAAGTTGTGGTTTCTCGTGGGAAAATACGAGGGAAAATTTTGGGGTAGAACACTTTCGTTTGAGAAAAGGCTCCTTTCATGTTTGCTTGGAGTCATAAAGAAATAACCTCCTAAAAGCTTTCCTTCGATTCAGAGGCCATTTTTCCTTTGCCTGATTCCTTCGACTCACAAAAACCAGGACTCCCATTAGGCCAGAATGCACAAGGAAAAAATCTCCCCCATGGCTGGCATTCACAAGGCAATGGCGCCCATAAAGCATTGGCTACTTCCACACTAGTTTCAACTGGGCAGTATCTCCCTTGGAAACAGTTTGTTTCGATACACATAGTTTTTGCGCTATGACACTCACAACTGGCACATTCGAAGGAATACAAAAGACCTATTCAAAAGATACCTATTTGGGCCCCTTCAAAGTATACACATATGAGCCATTCGAAGAACACTGATTTGAAAAGAAATGTTGTTGTTTGAAAAGGAGTCTGGTCGAAGGAGAGGGCTAGGGGGTCAAAACAAAAGGTTGAGATATCCAAAGATACTTGCTGGCCAGAATCCCATGTGCTGCCAAGTTCAGGCGTGATACACTGGTCATAACACTCCAAAACTGCTGCATGGTAGTCCTGCAACACTGCCCTTATTCTTACACCAATTTGCCATATGAATACTGCCCCTTAAAAGCTACAAGAACAACATGCCCTTTTTGTTCAAAATTTCTTTTTTCCCCTCCTAAAACATCAGCCAAAATCACCTATAAATATGAGCCTCCACCACACATCTTGGGGGCCCCTGGATAGTTGCAAAAAACTCTTGTTGTGAGAAAGTGATCTATTTCTCAAAACTCTCAAACGCTATCCAACGTTTTTTTCCAAATATTCCTAACACTCCTAAAAAACTCAAACCCCTTTGTACACTAAGTGAACCCTTCGATTAACTCCTCAAGTTGCCAGATAACTAACCTTTAACCCATTCCCCAACTGCAATATAATAGTCTTTGATTCACTCCCTTACCTGTTATAGAGTAACCTTCGATTCACTCACATACCCCCCTTTGATTCAGTGACTACTCAAACAAAGTAGTAATTGGACTAGCCTCAGGGAGACTCCAACGAACTTCCATTCACCACCAAGGAAGTCACTTGCATTTCTTTCAATTTAAGCGCTTCAAGAGGTAAGTTCTCTCTAAACTTGGAACTCTTTCATTTAAATATCATGTGTACATACCAATAAAAAATAAATGTATATATCTCACCTAGGGAGTTTGACCATGCTTTAACCTTCGATCCTGACTGCCTATATGTTGAAAGTTTCAACCCTGACTAGTTAGACTTTGGATTTTGAGACCCAATAATCTTGTGCTAACCCCTGGCCAGTAGCTTTCGAAAGTTACACTTGAATGTTTCATGTTTAAAAGTTTAAAACAGGTTCTTTGTACCATTCGATTGGCTAAATACTTAAGCCTTTCGAATCTCAACCTGAGGGCCTAGCATTCTTGCAGTCGAAGAAGCAACCAGTAAGATGTCTACACTGACTGCCAGGCCTCAAATGAAATAAGCAGCCAGAAGGATGGCCACACTGACTTCCAGGTTCCATTCGAAAGAAACAGGAAATGGGTGAAATCGAAAGACATGTCCTTACTACTTCCAGGCCAAATCGAAGGAAGCCATGAAGGGCAGAATCGAAGAGTGTTGCTGCCTGAATCGAAAAAGACCATTTTCTTTCTTTATTTTATTTTGTCTTTACATTTTCTTGCTATTCAATATGGTTGTAATAGTGTAGGATTTATTCTCTTCATTTTTATTACTTTTGTACAAATGTTAGTAATTAGGATGTATGGTAAGATAAAACCAACAAGTAGACAACTTAAAATTCAAAGACAAAATTCATGCAATCAAACACACCTTGCACACATGCACCCCTAGGGTAATCTCACTTATTGCCTCGGAAAAATAGTCATGTCCCTCGAATATGGGCGTTTTAGCAAAGACCCTCAATAAAAGATCGTAGTCCCTCGATGACCCTCAATGTTACCTTCGGTAAATGATCTAGTCCTTAAACAAAAATTGCTACAATGTCCCATAGATTTCCTTCTATGACTATACAAACGTCCCACGCCCGTCCCTTCACATCCAACAATGGGGCCTCTTACCAAATCAATGGTAAGATAGCAACATCTAAAGGAGGAGGAAAAGAACATTAGACCTTTTGAGTAGGTAGGATGCTCCTAGTTGCTCGCTTGCTTACAACAAAAACATTTTATACACCAACACTTTCATTCGAAACACTTTCAAAAGACAAAGCTTTTTGTACGCGTTCTTATAGAAACGAGAACCATTACAAAGACACTTTTCAAAATACTTTCAAAACCCACTCCACAAGCATATTTTCAAACAAAAGCAAGTGATCTAGCAAGCAACTAAGAGCCCATAGATAACTACGGATGAAAATGGTGCTAACCCCTTCCCTTTTCATAATCTACCCCCCGAACTCAAGAAAATAATATCAAAGGTCTTTCCTGTTCTTTTCACCCTTTCCTTATTGGATAAAAGAAAATTCGGTGGCGACTCTTGCTATCCGCAACAATTGCGATCAAACGTAAAACACCCAAGTCAGTTCTTCCACCGTATTACACAGGGAAAGAGGGTTGTAACCTAGGGGACATGAGTTCAACTCCTCACTTTACTTCTTTTTCTTTAATTTTCTAAGTTTCAAGTTTTTTGTTGTTTCACTTTAAATTCATCCAAAAAATCATAAAAATAGAATTAAGGTTTAATTTTCTTTTAATTTTCTTTATATGATAAAAATACCAAAAATATTAGAATTAGGTTTTAATATTTTATTTTCACAAAAATCATAAAAATATTATAGTATTATTTTCTTTTATTTACTTGATAAAAATCATAAAAATATTAAAAACTTAATTTCTTTATCTTTGTTTGATTACTTGGTTACATGTTCTCTTAAGTGATTCCCCGAATCGATTAAATTCACGTTGATTGTTTCGTGTTGAATTAGACATTAGGGTTGAAACTATGTATGATAACTTTAGGATAGAATTTCCCTTTTACACTTAATATTACATCCATCTTTGTACATGATAACAATTAGGTTTTTTTAGTCTCCCCCTTAAACTCTTTCTTATTTTGTAAATTAAAACAAAAACTTATTTTCTTAAATCAAAAAACTAAAAAAAAAACACTTAATCGTTATTCAAACCCATTTCCCACTTAACAAAACATTCAAAAAATAAAAAATTCCCTCAAAAGGGCATGTTATCTCTGTTCTACCGCGATACCGGCCGTGCCTATTGCTAGAATGCGTACGTTAATGTTACCAACTAAATAAACACGAACAAACCAATATTTTTTAGAAGAACTACGGTTTTTTGATTCCTTCACGGGATACGTAGGCAAAGGGTTGTGAGACCCTCACGAACGCACTAATAAAAAACCATTCAATTCCCCTTGGTAAGTATAGTTATAGACAGACACACCCTTAGAAGCAAACAATCAAAATGGATCCCGTTGAGTACAATGGATGTGAGGGGTGCTAATACCTTCCCCTCGCATAATCGACTTTCGTACCCTCTCTTTTGGTTGCAAGACCATCTTATCCATCCTCTTGGGGTTTTCTCGATATTTCTCCTTCTTTTGGAATAAATAAAGTTCAGTGGCGGCTCTGTGTTTTTTGCCAATAGCTTCAATATGGACCAGTGATGATAAAATCTTGACTGTGCTTTTGGTTAAAGGCAATGCTTTGATGAAGTAGCCTTTGAGGATCAATGATTAGCCATACTGAACACTTGAGGGATTCAAACCCTAGCTAAGGCATGTTGCTAAAAAAACCCTGATTTTTAATCACACATAGGGAAATAAACCCTAATATGAGATCTTGATGAATTTGATTGATAAATGGCCTTGTACATGGATGAATAAGAAACTCATGATAACCATACTTCAAAACTTTATTCCCCTGTCCACTGCCCAAGAAGGAACCATGGAAATCAATTGTAGATTGTAGAAGCCTCAAGCCAAAATTAAATCCTATTTGGCACAACCACTGAGGCTTTGAACCCATGCCTTAGGAATGTATGATATGTGAATGATCTAGTGGAAATGATGCAAATGAAATGCAAATCCTAAGCCAGATAAAAGTGAAAAGGGTAGGACAAATTTGGGGTATGACAGTTAGAATGGTAGCTTTTCCGAAATCTATGGATAATAAAGCTTGGAAGGATGTTTTGAAAGGACGAGAGCATCCTGTTTTGAATGAAAAAGATGGAAAATTAATATCTACAAAACAAGAAGAAGATTGGGATGAAGATGATGCTAAAGAGGCTATTGGAAACTCCAAAACTTTGAATGCTCTATTCAATGGAGTGGACAAGATTTTCTTCAAGTTAATTAATACATTTACTGTAACCAAAGATGCTTAGGAAATTATCAAGACAACTTACTAAGGTACCTTAAGTAAAGATTTCAAGACTTCAGCTTCTCACTACCCAATTCGAGAATTCGAAGATGAATGATGATGAGACAATTCAGGAATATCAGATGAAGATTCTTGAAATTGCTAGTGCATCAAGTGCCTTAGGAGAAAAGATGTCAGAAGCAAATCTGATTAAAAAGATTCTTAGGTCCTCACTTAGGAGATTTGATATAAAGGTTACAACTATTGAAGAAGTTTAGGACATCAATAATATAAGAGTTGATGAGTTTATTGGGTCACATCAAACTTTTGAATTGGCTTTTAGAGACAAGTCTGGAATAAGAATAAGCGCATAACTTTTACATCAAATGCTGAAGATGAAGAAGGTCAAGTGGATCTAGATACTGATGATGGTCTGTTTAATACCCTTGTGCTTCTTAGGAAGCAATTCAAAATAGTACTAGAAATGTTAGACAAGAGAGGTAGACAAGATGTTAAGAATATCTCATCAGACATTAGAAAAAATTATGAGTCTTAAAAGGAAAACAAAACCGAGAAGACATTAAATCAAGATAAGAGAGTTCAGTGTAATGAATGTAAAGGTTTTGGGCACATTAGAGCAGAATGTTCAACATATCTCAAGAAACAACAAAAGGGAATGAATGCTGCTTGGGTTGATAAGAACTCAGAAATTGAATCTACCAAGCATGTTAAATCTTTTTCAAGAATATGCAAGTCTACTAAAACTCCGAGTAAGGAAAATGAGCTTTGTACCAAAGTGTCTGATATTTAAAAAAAAAGGTACTATTGTTGTCATCTAAACTTGAAAACATGACCAAATCTATTAGAATGTCAAACAATGTGACATTAGATAATATATTTCAAGATGGAAAAGATGCAGTGAATTCAAGAAGATTTGGATCTAATAAGGACCCTGGACCAAAAATTACTCATCCTATCATAAAGGAGGATGTCTTGATGTTAGAAAATATGTTATAACATTCTGTAAAATATCAGGGATCTTACCTCAAACCTAATCATCAGATTATGAAGTGTCATCACTGTAGAAGATCTGTCTCTTTGCTCATATTGGTAGAAAGTGGAAAGCTAAAGTTATGAACACTTGTCTCTTTGCTCATATCCATTACAAAACTCCAACAAGAAAAGTCTGTGATAAGCCTCATATTGAGGGAAATCACTGTAATGTCATAAAAGATGTCATGTCATTGGACTATGATTACTTGAGTAACACTAATAGAGTGAAGTCTATTAATCAACATAATAGTTCAAAGAAAAATTGTAATCCTTACCATTTCAAAAATGAGGTGAAAAGGGAAAAATAATTGTTTTTTAGATTGTGGTCACAATAAAAAATCTTGCAAAATTTTTTTCCACGGTCATATGTGAAGTTGGAATTTACATTACTAAGAATCATGGCAATCAATAATGTAGAGGTATGCAACATATTGTTTTGTCTCCCATCATTTATCGGATTATGAAAAATCATTGACATCATTACAAAATCTTGATCTATCCAAACTTATATGCTATTTAAACCCCATTACCTATTGCATTATTCACAATTCCTATTCTTTCAAGTTTTATTGCAAACACACAAACCATTAGTTCCAAAAATTCTAATCAAAATCCCATTCTTAATATCCCTTTCTTAGGATTTCAAAAACATAAT
The DNA here is from genome assembly GCA_948472305.1 of Vicia faba. Taxonomy (NCBI): domain Eukaryota; kingdom Viridiplantae; phylum Streptophyta; class Magnoliopsida; order Fabales; family Fabaceae; genus Vicia; species Vicia faba. Next base: position 195,736,015 of record OX451739.1, on the reverse strand, counting down.
ATGTCTAACATAGAATACATATCCAATTACACTCCTTATACTATTGAAATTTCTATAGGTATGACGAATGATATAATAGACATTGTTCCTCTCTCGATCATTCCTGGTGGAACTCTGAAGAAAACCAGAACGAAGTCCCTTGCAGGAAGAAGAATACCTCACTCCCTTAGTGTAAGTAATCCTGCTAATCCCACTATGCATGAAGAAAAGACCTTGAGGAAATCATATCAGCTGGTGTGAATGAGGGTTCAACAGAAACTAATGCCACTGAAACAATCAGGGAGTCTGAAAAACCTGATAGAGAAAAAGATCTTGGAAAACCAACCAGGAGAGCGTTCAAGTTGACCGAAGCATAGAAAGGTTTGTGGCTAAAATTCAGAGTGGTAAGGCCACTCTAAATGATGCACCTGATGTTGAGACATCATTAGCTAATCCATTATATACCGAGATCCATGAAAACCTAGATGCGTGTCAAACTAGGGGTTAAAGGTTTTACTGAAGCAGGTGTTAAAAGGAATAAGGTTGTGGATAAGATAGTCAACATTGTTGATCTCCCTTTTGATGACGAACTCATCAAAAAATGATTGGCCCCTAGTATTGCTAAAAGATTAAGAAACATGAAAGAAAAGTGTGATGGTACAACCAATAGGACTTTCCAAAAAAAAAGGTGTGAGCATAGGTCCAACAAAGGGATGGAGTAAGGTTGTGGCTTATGAGTCCAAGAAGAAGAACCTAAAAAGGAAAGATGTTCCTTCCAGTGACTCAGAGTATGATGCTGACACTGATGTCGTAGACATCGTGTATGAAGGTAAGAAAAAGACTACAACAAAAAGGAGTATTATTGAAGTTCTTGATATTCCTTTGGATAATGTGTCATTTCATCTTGCAAAAAATGTTGTGAAATGGAAATTTATATGCCAGATACGTATTTCTATAGAAAGAGAATTGGGTAAAGATGTTTTAGAATGCAAGGAAGTCATTGATCTCATTAAGAACGTTGGATTAATGAAGAGTGTGTCAAAGCTGGGTAAGTGTCATGAGAAATTGGTGAAGGAGTTTGTTGTTAGCATAACTCAAGAGTGTAATGACAAGAAAAACAAGAAGTTCAAGAAAGTGTTTGTGAGAGGTAAGTGCGTGGAATTTTCTCCAGTTGTGATAAACATGTTTCTAGGTAGGAGTGAAGAAGAACAACACGAGGTTAAAGTGTCCGATGACAATTTGTGGAGAGATCACTGGGAAACAGGTTAAGGTTTGGCCTAGAAAAGAAAAATTTCATGCAAGCTCTCTATGTGTGAAATATGCCATTCTTCACAAGATTGGATCTGCCGATTGGGTGCCTACTAACCATACTTCTTCTGTTGCTACTGGTCTGGGAAGATTTATTTACATTGTTGGGACCAAAATCAATTATGATTTTAGAAACTGTATCTTTGATCAAATCATGAAGCAATGAACTTCTTGTGTAGTGAAAATGCCAATTGCTTTCCCAACTTTGATTTGTGGAATCATTCTTGATCAACATCCAGGAATCTTAACTGATTCAGCTGAGTTGTGCATAAGTGATTCACCTCTAACTTTCCATTACAAGATGTTTGAAGTAACACATGTTCCTAACATTGTCATGACATCTGGAAAGGGAAGTGTTGTCTCTACATCCAAGGTAAGCATAATAGCTTAGTTAAAATATACTTGTAAAGGGTTAGATGGATCTATCAAAGTCAGCACTACAAGGAAGATAAATCTTGTAAGGTTGATTGAAGTTCTAACTAAAGAAGATAGCCAAGCAAGTCTTGATGATGAAAGTGATGATGACTAAGAAGAAGGGATTGATAAAAGTAAAAATAAGGAGAGCAGGGGAAATGAAGAAGGAGCTAGAAGCTTCAATGATTAGGAAAATGAAATTCTTTTTGTGTTTATCTATTTTGATAATAATTTATGCAAGGGCTTATGACCCATTTGTTTTATAAGGCACTTTGTGCCATTATGGCGTAATTCATGAATTGTGTGTTTCCACCAAGTGCTGTTTGTTTTCATTAGCATTATTTGTTTTCATCTGGCGCTCATGATTGTTCATTTTTTTGTGCTTCTGTTTGTGTTTCCATTGTGTACATTTACTCTAGTTTTTGTCAAAATTTTGGCTAAAAAGGAAGGAGTAAAGTGTCATGTTTAGTGTGTGTGTCTTGATGTTATATCACATATCTTAACACCGTGATAGGACTGTGCTACTACTAAGACGGAATAGCTAGTGTTGTTGCTTCATGGATGCTGCAACTATTTAGGAGGAGTGTGATCGTTTCAGGTTGCAGATTTTGTGTGCTTTTTCTACTGCTACTGATGTAGTCAGTTGTGTAGAATGAGTATATCTTAACAAATGTTCTAACATCTTTTCTGGTGTGTGTTAAGAATCTTTTAAATTTCTCTTCTGGTATGAGTTTTTCCTTGAGGGGGGGGGGGGGGGGGGACTTATTAGGTGTGACAGGGGAGTGTTGAACCTATATGTTTTTGTAGCTGTTGTAATCCTGTCTGTTTTTGTAGTTGTTGTAACTTTGATGTATATTATTATGATATAGTTTGTTTTCTTGTGGTTTTATTCCTCTCTCCAGCTTTATTGAATTTTGGTTGTTTTAGCCAAAATTTACCAAAGGGGGGAGATTGTTAGTACCATAGTTTTGGGGTTGACATAATTTTACTAAAATATGGTTCACAACAAAGATGTTATAGAAGATATTCTAACATGCTAGTCAGGTTCATTTGAAGGCAGATGTTCTGACAGATATTGTGACATCCTATACTAGAGCATTAATACAGATTGTGGTTATTCATGACAAGATTTAAATTGATTTTGTGAAATTCCTTTTAGATTTATCTCACTGATTTTCGTAGGTCAAAAATATTTAATCTGGAACAATTGATTGTATCTCTAATTGTACATAAGTTACTAAATTAGGCTTTGAGACAATTTAAGAAACTTGATGTTTTTGTTCCAAAATTTAAGGAGATTTTTCTGCACAATTGATGCAGCCCTCAGTTTGAGCATCAAGGCATATCTAAGCGAAGATTCAAGGCCCATGGACTACTAAGGGGTATTTAAAGAAATTACTTAGACCTAATTTCATTAAGAACTTTGTAAAAATAAGGGAAAACCTATTTTTCTTAGACTTACAGTTTGAGGGTTCTTCAAGTGAGTTTATGTTTTCTTTGTACGTCCTCATGCATCTCTTGATGCATTTGAGTTGACTGATTGTTACATGACAGTTTGTCAAGTTATTGTTCTCACTCTAAAGCTTTTAAACAAAAGTTTGAGTATTGTATTTGAAGTGTAAACTTCTGTTTTAGTTTGGTTTTCAGTCACTGAGATTGTGGCTGTAGATGTCATTGCGGTGATTGGAAGTGAGAGGAGATTCTCATATCTAGGAGGTTTCTAGGTAGAAATTGCACTAGATAGGGATTAAGTGATAAGTTGTAAACTGAGATTCTTTAGACTTAAAATTAATACTACTGATAGTGAATTTCCTTTCTAGTTTGATAGTCTACAGAGTAGGTGAGTTCTATCGAACTGAATTAACAACTCTTTGTATTCTTTTACATTATGTACTTTGTAATTCTGCATAGCTTTATTTTAATAAAAGTAAAAGCTTCTGTTCTATCCGCATATATCATAATATCTATTTTGATATTGTGCTTGTGTGTTCAGACATCAGTTTTGATAATTATATTTTGTTTGTCAAAATTCCAATGATGTTTTCTTTCGCATGTTGTACTAGGCTTCATTGACACCTTACCTTGAAATAAACTATTTGAAATTCTTTGCCAACTTCTTTCATCACCATAACTAAATTTTTGACTAATTTTATGTGGATTAACAAATCCCCAAATTGTTCACGCCTTCACGGTAAAATTAATACTAACTCCTTCTATGTTGATAAAAAAGTTTTAATTTTAGTTTGACTCATGCCTCGTAAAATCATCAGTGTTAAATCACTTTCAGCAAATTTTACAAAATTTCATAGGAAAATAATTAAAATTTCTTCTTCCCAAGGTCCATGATACATCACATTTACCTTTTGCAGAATCATATGGCTATTTGGATACATGTACTTTAGAAAGGCAAAAAAGGAAAAGAAAAGAGAATCTTTATAAATTATATTTAATTCTTCAAAAAACACCAACTAAATAATTATTTAATTTTCTTTCTGCATTTATCCATTACTAATATTGGTTGGCCATCACAAAAAAACAAATAATTATAAAATAATATTATTACTATATACACTCCTCTGGTTACTTACACTTCACTAGTCACAAGTCAATAGAGTTAATCAGTTAACATAACACTCTTCTCTCTCTTTCACATTCATTCCCATCATCACTCACATGATGAATGGTTAACAACATTTCCTTCTCATCATTATTACAATCATGCCATCGCGTCCGCCTCCTCAACCACAGCACCACCACAACCGCCACCGTGATATGATAATCGCAGGTTGCATCGCCGCCGCAGTTTTCCTAACAGCAGTGATAATCTCTGCAGCAATCTTCATCTACCGTAAACTCTCACACAACCGAACGACGCCGTTTGAGCAAAACCAAAGAAGATTCTCATTCTCAGTTCTCCGTCGCGCCTCGAACTCGTTCTCGGCTTCGACTCGCCTCGGCCACGGCGGCTTCGGTTCGGTCCACAAAGCCACGCTACCGACCGGAGAAACTGTCGCTTTGAAAGTAATGGATTCGCCAGGTTCGATTCAAGGAGAGAGAGAGTTTCATAACGAGCTTTCTCTGTGTTCGAATCTTCGGTCTCCTTTCATTCTTTCGCTTCTCGGATACTCTTCGGACCGGTCTGGGAGGAAGCTTGTTTTGGTTTATGAACTCATGGAGAACCGGAGTCTTCAGGACGCGCTGTTAGACCGGAGGTGTCCGGAGTTAATGTGTTGGTTGAATCGGTTCGATGTGGCGGTTTCGGTTGCGAAGGGACTTGAGTATCTTCATCATAACTGTGATCCTCCGGTGATTCATGGTGATGTTAAACCTAGTAATGTTCTTTTGGATCGTGAATTTAGGGCTAAGATTGGGGATTTTGGACTTGCTAGGGTTAAGAGTTTGGAGGATTCTGGAATGATGATGGTGGAGGAGATTTGTGAGAAGAAGAAGAGAGATGATGTTGTTGTTAGTGTTGGTGTTGAGGATTGTAGTTCTGTTTCTGTTGTTGAGGAATCAGAGAGTGTTGTTACGAATACGACGGTTGGATTTGATCGGTCGCCAGAGAGTTCTAATGTGAGGGTTTTGGATTCAGATGCTTCACCGGAGGTGGAGGTGGGGGTTGTGTCGCCTGAGATGAGTGGGGTTGAGAAATTGAGTGTTTTGTCTGATGGTTGTTTTGATAAGTTTAGTGTCGATAGTGGGAATCAGAGGAAGAGAGGTGGTGGGGGGTGTGTTCGTGGTGGTTCTGGGAGGGATTGGTGGTGGAAGCAAGAGAATAATGGGGGAGGATCTGAATCGGGGAGGGTGAAGGATTATGTTATGGAGTGGATTGGGAGTGAGATAAAGAAGGAGAGACCTAAGAGTAGTGAGTGGGTTGGTTCTGGGTCTTCGATTTGTTCGGGTGCTGGTGATGTGGCTGCGCCGTCCAAGGTGGATGGTAAGAAGAAACAGAGGAAGAAATTGGAATGGTGGGCTTCACTTGATGAGGAGAAGGTTAAGGGGAAGAAGAATAGAAAACCGAGGGAATGGTGGAAGGAGGAGTTTTGTGAGGAGCTTTCAAAGAAGGGTAGGAAGAAAAAGAGAAGCCTGGATTGTCGCGGAGAATCATGGTGGCAGAGAGACGAGGATATAGGCAGTGTGGCGGGGGTGAAGAAGAAAAAGAGGAAAAGTAAGAGTAGTAGAGGGAGTATTGATTGGTGGTTGGAAGGTTTAAGCGGCGACCTTAGGAATAATGGAAGGAGAAATAGTCAAGATTGGGGTAATGGTGATATACCAAAGAGTGGCGGAATTACTAGCACACCTAGTATGAGAGGAACCGTTTGTTACATTGCTCCTGAATATGGCGGCGGTGGACAATTATCTGAGAAGTGTGATGTGTATAGTTTCGGCGTTCTGCTTTTGGTTTTGGTTGCTGGAAGAAGACCACTTCAAGTAACAGCATCACCAATTTCAGAATTTGAGAGAGCAAATCTAATTTCATGGGCTAGACAACTTGCTCACAATGGGAAACTCTTAGATCTTGTTGATAGTTCTATTCATTCTTTGGACAAGGAACAAGCATTGCTTTGTATCACCATTGCATTGTTGTGTTTGCAGAGATCTCCTGGGAAAAGGCCTTCCATGAAAGAGATCGTTGGGATGCTTTCCGGTGAGGCTGACCCACCTCACTTACCCTTTGAATTCTCACCTTCACCACCCTCTAATTTCCCTTTCAAATCAAGAAAAAAAGCTAGGTGAGTTTTGCTTAGTGAGTGAGTTTTATTGTGATGATTATCATTAACTTCTGAAGTGTTTATTTATTTTAGGTCAACTCTAATTCTATTCACCATTTGTAGAAACTAATGCAGAGTAAAATGTGAGAAAAAAACAGTGACTAGTTGTGAATTACAAGCCTTGCATAAATCCATTTCTTACCTTTTATTATATACTACTATTCATTTTGACCCACTTATTGCTTTTTAATCTGAAAGAACTTTTTGAGTTCATGAATTGTTGAATTTCAGGATCTTTTACTTTTAAATGGGCCCTTTTTAGTGAATATATAATTTGCTTATAGTGCTTTCTTTTTGTAATTGTAAGAATAAGAATCAGGCAAGATTTAATTATGTTTTCTTGTTGTTATAACCTTTTAAAGTTATATTTAGATTGTGCTATATCTTTTGTAGTATGAGTTTCAGTTGAAGGGAACATATTCAGGCCCCATTCTTGTCTTTTACAAGTAATTATGATGTTAGTTTGAGCTGAGTGGAGACTCCACTGTCCTGGAAATTGAGAGAAGCATATACCATCATTTTATCATCAGTGCTTTGTACCTACAATCAAGTTTTTAGTTTTTCTTTCATTTTTGCAAAGCCAGTTCCAATGATATCCATGAATAACTATTAATCAAGTAAATGATGAATTAAAAACAGTTGGTACTAAATTAGGAGCCTAAAATGGCCACTTTTCAACACTGTACAGAATGAAGCATTTGATATGCTTAGGCACGAGTATGAACCTACAAAGTGATCACACTGAAGTTACTTCTATGTTTGGATACACAGCCAAAGTAGATTAAATTTGGTTTTTTTTTTTTTTACTCGTTTGGTTGTTCTCAAATTGAATGGTTTTTATCCTAAAAAGGTCTGAGTAAATATTATGGGCCACCAAATTATACTAATTATATACTAATAGCTTTAACATGTACAAGTGCTACTGAATATAATTGCGACTGATAACGTTTATATGACCTTAGCATACCTGTATCCTTTTAAAAATTTACGTCTTTGAATGCTTTTATTATTTAATTTATGGCTATAAAGTATTTGTCTATGATGGGCAAGTTTAACACTTATTATTAGGAGGATATATTGTGAGTTTCTTTATCTATTAAAGACTACAACTTATTAGATAGGTACTTTATTGGAAAAGAAAAAGTATGGGTTGGTAAGAAGTGTTTGTTGTACGGGTTCCTCTCTCTCACTCCTGCCTTTTTATGAGTTTCACTTTATTAAGGAAAAATATGATTTTGTTTAAATGTAATTAATATAAAGAATTTGGCGACACTTGTTTTATTTTTCTTTTGTCTAAATTCTGTGTCGGATTAAAATTTATGAATGAGATTATTTGTAACTGTGAGATCCATCATGCACTCAAAAATCAAACCGAGAAAATATCATTGTGTATACTCTAAAATTCATATAGAATCCTCAAAACTCCATTCGTGTACCATCCTTACAAATTTGGGGTTCTTCTTCACAATTGCCCTTTTTCATTGACAATTTTTCATTGCACATGAAAATCTTAAAATGCTTTTAAATGATTTCGGAAATATATTTTCAAACGTACAAAATATTATTTTTTATTTAAATTTAATTCGGAGATACATTTCAGAATTTACTCAAAGATAAATTCACAAATATATCTCTGAAATCACTTTTCGTTCTTAGTAAATTAAAGAGCTACTCCATTTCTTAAGAAATAAGTTCGGAGATGTATATTCGAACTATGTGTGGAGTAAGTTCAGAAATACATCTATGAATTATTACTTGTATGTTTTTTTCAAAATCAGTTTACTAAGATTATGGTGTTTTCAATCCAAATTAATTTTAATTCGATTAATATTGCCGTTATTTATTTCAACGATTATCAAAAATGAATATTATATAATTGAGTAGTGTGTTAATAAAACTGAATATTATAGAAACGAATATCAGAAAGATTATAATAGTACAACAATTATTCTCAAAGTCAATGAAAAATAAACAAAATACTATAAAAACATAGTCTACTGAGTATGTCTAATCCTAACATCCTGACTCCCTCTCTTATGTGCCTCGATAAGAATGGAACCACCTCTCTCAAACTATGTAGACTTGACGCCATCTCCTGTCATCCGCATAATATTCTGACAAACTGACAAGACATCAATGACATGATTATCCCTGGCCTGCTCATTCTCCAGGATCTCCCCATAAGCAAGCATATGTGGACGTCCAAGAGCGGCTTGTGTCATGTAAGAGTGTGACACATTATAGAACCAAGTCATGTAATCCTCAATATAAATCCACACGAGATGTGGCTTCATGACTCCGATACTCCACCGGTACCAGACGGTTCTCAAAATCTGCCAGAATGTCATCCAACTTTTAACACCCTATTTCTCCATCAGTAATCTAACAAAAATCAGAGTAAATTAATTCTTAAATCAAAACACCAAGAATATGATGCCACATTTTTCAACATAATAAACCAACGTTTTCAACATTTTCAAATGAACTGACAACGTTTTCAACACAGTTCTCAAACTTCAACTTACTTAATGCAGTGAAAAAGAATTCATGTTTATTATTCAACATTCTCAACTAATCATAAACCAACGTTTAATCAAATAAAAGAGAATTTACAATATTCCAACAATTCATCAAAAACAGAATAACAATTAAGAAAAACAAGCAAGCATCCATCCCCCTAATATTACGTATCAGAGCACGACGCCGACTCGAAATAAATGACGAGTAACTTCGTCTACTGCAGATCACCTGCATGTTACCCACGTAGAGGAAAAATTCAAACAGAAGGGGTGAGATATCACAATAATATAAAAGAAGATATAATAATAAGTATGCAACAGATATATCATGCAAGGTCACATACTACACACCATCAACAACAATTTGTGCACATAGTAATCACACAAGCACTTAGATTCATCAACAACTGTCATATAACGTTTGCCAAATTATGCAGCTCCGCATCAACAACAATTCAACAGTCCAACACTATGCAATGCAACTGAAACAGACTAAAATGCATGTGATACCAACCAACAGAGCATGAGCCCTCACCATAATGTCGAATAGGGCAACATCATGGCATAAGCACTCATCATCACGCCAATACAGGCCACCAACAGGGTATAAGCCCTCACCAAATATGCATGCGACACTGACATGCAACAACATGATTATACAACAACAAATCATAAGCTCTCAACCTTACGCCAATCTAGGCCAACAAAATCATCATCATCATTATGAAATCAACATTAATTATTCAACTATAAGGAAATATCGTTCAATATAAAACCAATCCAGACCAACGAAGTCATCATCATTATGCAACCAACATCAATTATGCAACTATAAGGAAATATCCTTCAACATAAAACTAATCCAGGACAACGACATCATAATTATTAAGCAATTTAAATCGTTGCCCCTTCATACACATTCACAAAATTGATCATGTTCAATTATCACAAATACTTCTCAATCTATCTAACACTGACGCCAAGGCATAAGCCTCTAACCCAAAAATAATATACCTACTGTTATTGAAGTTACTATCATATTGTATAAAATATTTTCATCTTTCCAATGATCGAAACGGCGTGTCAAACGGACACCTGAGTCAAAAGTTATGAATTTTTGAAGTTTCACAAAAACTGACAACTTCAGGTGTACCCGAGTACCCATATACCCGTAACCGGTTACACCCTATCAAAAAAAGCCAAAAACACTATTTTTCGAGCGGTAACTGGTTAATCATATACTAGTAACCAATTCTCATTATACCCGAGTAAAAAAAATTAAACTTTTATGTGACGAAAATCACTTATTTCATACCTAAACATCCCTAACCTCCACATACTTCATCGTTCAAGTTTCAAATTATAATTCCTATATATATACATCATTACCAACGTTTTAATTCACAACGTAAACACATTTAAGCATGAAATTACTCAATTATATCACATCAATCCAAACACTGACGCGTCAAACACATCTCAACAATTTCAACATTGACACATCACTTATATCACCATAACTAAGCATTAATTTCACTAATCCAATCACAAGACATTCAATCATTCAAAAACCAAGAAGAACACAATTATGAACAAGAACATACAAATTCAACAATGGAAATCCAAACCCCACATACCCATCATTATATCATTCATTTAGAAAGTTGGAACCCCACCCTTACCTTAAATTGATGGTTCCCAAGCTTGAACTTTTCTCCTCTTCTTCCATGGAAATCTTCCCCAAGCCCTAGCTTCTCTTCTCACGTTCTTTCTTTTTCTTCCCCAATGGCACGATCGTCCTAAAAATACGATTCAACTTCTCACTTCTTTTCTTTTTACTAATTTAAACCTTATACCCCTATTATAGTCTTCCTTCCTTTCCTTCACTAAACCTCATGCAATGACCACCTTGCCCTCATTATTTCTACTCATATTAACCAATTTAAATATTAATAAAATTCTAACAATTATTCTTAAATCTAAATAATTCCAACTAAATTATTTAAATTAAAAATAAATCTCACTACTACTTTAATCCAACACTACCTCATACATATTATTGTTAAACCACTCAATGCATCACATGAATTGTAAGAACTTTTCTCTCAAAATCTGTTTTTGAATTAGGTGTGGGTATAACTTATAATAAAATTTGATTATAAGTGGTTTTGTATATCAACACCACTCATGAAAAAAATCTGAAAATTCACTTGCACGCCAATTGTTTGATAAAACGATCAATTTAGTTCTTTGATTGTTTAGCCTTAGAAATAGCATTGCAAAGTGATTGCGTTCAACCAATAAACAAGTGGATTGTTGAATTGAGTTTGGGATTAATCAATTATTCAATTTTGTATCATAGATTTATCTTTAATAATTTATATATTCAAGTTTCCAATAAGTTGTTTTTAGACTACTTATCCAGTTAATTGCTTCTGCATCAAAAAGTTTTGAAAACAAATTAAATTATAAATTTGTGTCTAGAATAATTTTTTTTACGCCTCTATTCACCCCCCTCTAGATACGTGTTATCGTATAACAAGTGACATCAAGAGCCTGATTTGTTATGACTTAAGAACACTCTTTAGGAAATGGCTTACGAACCTAAGAGGGATTATAAGAGAGCTCCAATTTTCATGGGAGAAAATTATACTTATTAGAAAACTTGTATGAAAATTCATATCAAATCATATGATAGAGGTGTTTGGTAAGCCATTCAAAATGGTCCAACAATGGTGACATATGATGTTGATGGCATTACTATGCCTAAGTAGGAAAATCTATGGGATGAGAATGATAATAAAAAGTGATATTACAGTTGGAAAGCTAAAAACATCATCGTGTTTGCACTTGGTGTTGATAAGTTCTATCACATTTCTCATTGTCAAACCGCTAAGGATATGATGGAAACTCTACAAGTTGCCAATGAGGGAACTAATGATGTCAAATAAGCTAGGATTAATACACTCACTCAAGAGTTTGAACTCTTTCACATGAAAAATGGTGAAACCATTGCGAAAATGTAAAAGAGGTTCTCTCATCTTATTAGTCATTTGAACTTGCTAGGTAATCCTATTTATAATGATATTGATACTAATAAAATTTTGAGATGTCTTACTAGGAGTTGACAACCTAAGGTCACCGCGATTAAGGAAGCTAACAATCTTGAAACACTTGATCTCACTGCACTTTTTGGTAAGTTTGAAGAACACAAGTAAGAACTCAATTGCTTGGATAAATATAAAAAGAAGTTTGAGAAGAAAGAAGAATAAGGAAAGTCACAAGGAGGAAGTGATGAAGTCCAAAGCTCTTAAGGCTTCTAGCTCCAAATCCTCAAAAGAAGAGAAAAGTAAGAATGGTGACTCTAGTGATGATGATATTTTGGATGATGAAGAGATGGGATTATTTGTGAGGAAATATAATCGGTATATTCGAAAAAATGGAGTTAAACATTTCGACAATAATCTCATGAATTTTAGAAGGAAATCCTACTCCATCAAAGAAGAGAAAAACAAAAAGGACAAAGGAAAGGTTATTTGCTACGAATGTAGAAAGCCCGGTCACTACAAACCTTATTGTTCATCTCTTGCCAAAAAGAAAGGAAAAGGCCAAAGAGACAAGCCTAAATAAGCATATGTTGCTTGGGAAAGTGAAAGTGAATCTTCAAGCGATGAAAGCTCAAGTGAGAGTGATGATGAGGCAAATTATTGTTTCATGAAAAATCATCGACAAGTCAAGAAGAAGGATGTAAGTCTTAAATTCTCTAACATTTCCACTTTGTCTTATAATGAATTAAAAAGGGAATTTGAAAAACTATAAATAGAGTTTTTAAATTCTAACAAAAGATTGACCTCCCAAGAGAAAGTCTTCACATTTTTAGAGGCTAAGGTTGATGACACCAATGATGAGTTAGAAGCATTAAAAGCATTTATTGTAGATAGTTAAAATCATGAAAAAGTGGATGAGTTGTCTTACAAATATGGTTGCGACACATGTCAAATTCAGTAACAAGAAGTGAGTAATCTTGCTACCGAATTAGATAATCTACATTATCCCATTAAGAACATGCCTATTAGGTCCTTGAAGGTTGAAAAGCCTCATAAAAATTACTCTTTGATTAAGAAAGAACCTAATAGCATTATAAATTCTCATCGTAGGATATTTTGTCACTATTATTGCAAAAAGGGTCACACTATTGAAAAATGAAAGTTTAGGACTTTCTTGATTCCAAAGGGTGATTTTCAATGGTTGCCCAAATGCAACCTTTGTTTAACTCACTCTCAAGGATCCAATGAGAATTGGATACCTACTACCATTGTTTGATTTTTGTAGGATTAATGTCATGATGCTATGACGGGAAAGTGGATTCTCGATAATGGATGTTCAAGACATATGATGGGAGACATATCGCTCTTCTCTGACTTTATGGCGAAAAAGAAAGGATTTGTGTCCTATGGTGATCACAACAAAGGTACAATACTTAGAAAAGGTAATATAGGTAACTCCTAAACTATTACTATCTCAAATATTATGTTAGTTGAAGGTCTTAGACATAATATTCTTAGTATTAGTCAATTATGTGATAATGGATATAAATTGTCCTTTGAAAAAGATTGTTGCATAATTGAACATAGTGAAAAGAAGGATTGTATGTTTAAGGGCTTGAAGGTTAGTAACATTTATATGCTTTACTTAAGAGAGATTTCCTTGAATAATGCTCAATATCTTGTTACCTTGAGTGAAGAATCCTGGCTATGGCATAAATGTTTAGCTCATATCAACTTTGATTTACTTAATAAAATAGTTTCAAAATATTTAGTAATTGGTCAACCAAAAATAAAATTTTCTAAAGACCATCTATGTGATGCATGTCAAAAGGGAAAGCAAACAAGGACCACTTTTAAATCTAAGAAAGTTATTTCTACATCAAGGTCACTTGAGCTCCTTCACATGGATTTGTTTGGCCCCTCACAGACTAAAAGCATAGGTGGAAATTACCATGGTTTAGTGATTGTAGATGATTACTCTAGATTTTGTTGGACTATTTTCTTACGTGGAAAGGATCGAATATTCATATCTTTCACATGTTTTTCCAAGATTGCTCAAAATAAAATAAACTCAAAGATAGTTGATATTCGAAGCGATCATGGAGGTGAATTTTAAAACCACATATTTGAAGAATATTATGATAAATTTGGAATTGAACATAACTTTTCAGCTCCTAGAACTCCACAACAAAATGGTGTTGTCGAGAGGAAAAAATGCATTTTGGAAGAGTTGGCAAGAGATTAATTATTGTTGAAGAGTTTTTTCCTGTTACTTTTGATGATACTTCCCCAAATAGTGTTGGGAAAGGTAGTTTTTTTCATGGTGTAGGTGCATCCACGAAAGACATACTCAAAGACACCGATAAAGGAGTTGATCAACCTAAAGCGTTGGAAATTGAGGAGGATGAATATAATATCCAAGAAAAGAAAGATGATGAAGGTCAAGAAGAAAATGACGGTATTCCTTTGGAGTGGAGAACCTCCAAAGATCATCCACTTTACAAAATTATAGTTGATATAAAAAAGGGGGTAATAACTCGCTCTAAAGTAAGTAGTCTTTGTTGTTATCATGCTTATGTATCACAAGTTGAACCTAAAAACACTAACGATGCATTACTTAATGAGCATTGGCTTATTTCCATGCAATAATAATTAAAACAATTTGAAATAAATAACGTTTGGGATCTTGTCCCTCGTCCTACAAATCATCAAATCATAGGCACTCAATGGGTATTTAGGAATAAGCTTGATGAATATGGTGTGATAACAAGAAATAAGGCACGTCTTGTGGCTCAAGGGTATAACCAAGAGGAGAGAATTGACTATGAGGAGACATATGCTCCAGTGGCCCGACTTGAGGCTATACACCTTTTATTAGCTTATGCTTGCTCTAATAATTTCAAATTATTTCAAATGGACGTAAAAAGTGTGTTCCTTAACAGATACATAAGTGAAGAGGTGTATGTTTCTCAACCTCCAGGTTTTTAAAATGATGAGTTTCCTAATCATGTTATCAAGCTTAAATGTGCATTATATGATCTTAAAGAAGCCCCTACCGCATGGTATGATAGACTTAGCAAATTTTTGCTTGAACAAGGATACTCTAGAGGGAAAGTTGACACTACACTCTTTATTAAACGTCAAGGAAAGCATATTTTATTAGTTCAAGTTTATGTAGATGATATCATTTTTTGATCTACTAATATGCATCTTGTCAAGGAGTTCTCTAAGCTTATGCAGGGAGAGTTTGAGATGATCCTAATGAGGAGTTGGATTACTTTCTTGGGCTACAAATTAAACAACTCGATGAAGGAACATTTGTATGTCAAACCAAGTATTGCCTCAAATTACCTAAGAGATTAATAATGGATAGTGCTAAGGAAATTAACACTCCCATGGCAACAAACCGTAATTTAGACAAGGATGAGAAAGGTAAGGACGTTAAGGTAAAAAGGTATAGAGGTATGATTGGTTATGTTCTCTATCTTACAACATCTCATCCCGATATTATGTTTATTGTTTGTATGTGTTCACGATATCAAGAGGTTCCCAAAGAATCTCATTTGAAAGCCATAAAACAAATCTTTAGATACCTCATTAGTACCTCAAAATTCGGGCTTTCGTATTCCAAGGGAAACAATTGTAATTTGGTTGGTTATTCTGATTCCTAATTTTTCGGTTGCAAATTGGATAGAAAAGTACTAGTGGAACTTGTCACTTGTTTGCAAAATCCTTGGTAAGTTGGCATAGTAAAAATCAAGTTTATGTGGCTTTGTCAACTGCCGAGGCAGAATACGTGGCAACCGGTAGTTTTTATGCTCAAATATTGTGGCTCAAACAACAACTATTGGACTTTGATATTAAACTATCACGTATTCCTATCATGTGCGACAACACTAGTGGCATAAATCTAACCAAAAACTCGGTGCTGCATTCAAGAACTAAACATATTGAGATACGTCACCACTTCCTTTGTGATCATGTTGAAAAAGGAGATGTTGCGTTTGAGCATGTTGATAGTAAAAATCAACTTGCCAATATTTTCACTAAACCACTTGCAACCAAATCTTTTGTCAACATACGCAGAGAATTAGGGATAATGGATATCTCAAATGTTACCTTGTTCTCTCTCGTTAATTGTACTTTAAGTATTCACTCTAACTTTGTGTTTGAGTGTGTTATATTCTGTGAGTGCAACTTCCAATCCTTCAAGAATGAGGTAATATCGTTTCAATTTCTCCTTGAATGTAAGTTTTGCCTTAATGCATATTTCTAGGCTTCTTTAAAAAGGATTCATATGCTTTCAAATGCCGAAAACCATGAATGTTCATTTCCAAAAATTTATGATCAATAACCATTGTGTGTTCTTGATCTATATGCTTACAATGACTTCATGTATTAATTCTTTCACATTTGTATAGATTTGTTCTCAATATGCAAGCATGTGCTGTGGTTATTTCCCTTATTTTATTTTTCAATGTATGGTTCATGTTGTAATAGATACTTTGATAAACATTTTCATTTTGGTGTTAGTAGTGATAGTATGTTGTTGCTATGGTTGGCACACGCGTGTGCGATATCGGGAGTTCCATTATGAAATGTTACATGATCACAAAGCTCAAATTGACTTTCATTGATTTTGCGTTACATTACATTTGTTGTGATGAGTGCTGCTCGTTATTTAAAAGTTTGCATCATTACATATATTTGGGGATATGTAATTATTGCTCTTACATGCAAAATTTGCCTCTGGTTGGTATTTGTTAATTGTTTTGGAAACTTTGGTACTTCTAATCGGTTACAATCTTCTTTTTGATGTTGTCACAAGAGGAGAAGAATATGTGAGATGATGATAGGAAACGCAAAGACATGGGGAGCCTTTGAAAATTACAAGAAATGCTTCGTCGAAAGTTTTTCCATCATAAAAAAAGGGGAGTTTGTGAGTACAACTTCAATACAAGGTGTTTTGCATGATATCAAAACCAAAAAAATGGCACGATGATACAATCAATTGTATCTCTTTGTCTTGTGGCACTCCTATGTATCATGGGTCTTAGGAGTCATCAAAAGGTACTTTGAAATTGACCCAACATATTGAAAAACACTTTCTGCACATTTTTGCATTGCATGTGCCGACACATTCGATTTTTAGGTCGACACATACAACTCAGTTTTGAAGCATGTAAGCTTCTTTAAGTCACAAGTTGACACATATAGTCTTCAGGTTGACACAACGAAAGATTTTTGAAATTGCAGAAATTCTTATTTTATGTGTCGACACATCCATATTTCAGGTCGACACACTTACTCTCATTTTAAAGCCTATAGCTACTGACTTGTACAGGTCGAAACATAGAGTTCTTCTGGTCGACACATGCAGCCTTTTTGTAACGTATGTGTCGATACATACGATTTTGAGGTTGACACATAAATTATGTTTTTGTCAAATTTTCATTTTCTTTTATTCAGAATTTTTCCTTTTTGACCTAAACTTTTCCAAACTATAAATACCCATTCATGCATCATTTCTAACTTGATGATACCATAAAATTTGCCTACTTTCTCTCTTCTTCTTCAACCTTCCAATCTATGCATACACACCAACATTATATTGTGATGATGTTCCATCGGGGTGCCATCTAGACAAAGAATTATGGATTTCCAATTGGTTTTTGGGTTGAGTTTTTATAGGGGTATTCATCCAGAAAAACCATTGGGTTTTCCTCCAACATCGTTTGTTGAATTGAGGGTTTTCGTGCAAGATCGTGCGAGAAGAAATCGTCCATGTGAAAAATCCCTTGGAGTGTTTGAAATCCTTTCAAGTAACCTTAGAGTAGTTGAAATATTTTTAAGGAAGTAGCAAGAATTGGATGATAGAATCGGTGATCCCGTGTTGATAGTTTACAATCGTATTTACTCGAGTGAAAAATCTCTTGGAGTGTTTGAAATCTTTGCAAGGAACCTTGAATGTTTGAAATCTTTTTAAGGAAGTAGCTTAAGCGGAGAATAGGTTGCATCTATCAGTTGATTTGATCTTTCTTAAGATTAAAGGTTGGAAGAAGGAGAATCAACACCGAATTGGAGAATTTTGTATTGTTGTTTCTAGCTCTTCCAATTGTATTAAATAATTTTGCGTATAAGAATTATCCTAGTTCCATTGGAATTAGGCGCAGACGTACCCACACGTGATGACGAAAGTGGGGAACTGTGTAGACAGATTCTTTTTGTGTTTTTACTTTTCTGCTTTTACTTGCTTTAATTTTCATCAATCGTTTTAACAAATAGCATTGTGATAGTAATTGAGTTGTAAGAATTTTTCTCTCAAAGTCAGTTTTTGAATTAAGTGTGGATATAGCTTATAATCAATTTTGATTATAAGTGGTTTTGTATATCAACACCACTCAAGGAAAAATTATGAAAATTCACTTGCACGCCAAGCGTTTGATAAAACGATAAAGTTAGTTCTTTGATTATTTAGCCTCTGAAATAACATTGCATAGTGATTGCGTTCAACCAATAAACAAGTGGATTGTTGAATTGAGTTTGGGATTAATCTATTATTCAATTTTGTCTCATAGATTTATCTTTAATAATTTGTATATCCGAGTTTCTAATAAGTTGTTTTTAGACGACTTATCCAATTAATTGCTTTTGCATCAAAAAGTTTCGAAAACAAATTATATTCTAGATTTGTTTCTAGAATATATTTTTTTTGCGTCTCTATTCACCCCCTCTAGATACGCGCCATCGTATAACAAATACATCTATTGAAATGGTATTAACACCAATAATACATAAACCTTTTCACATAAAAATTCCATTGCATCATCCCCTCAGGCTTCTGATGCTTAACCATCGACTCCAAAAAAGTCACACCATACAACAAACTTGTGCCACTTGACGCTGTAACTGCGACACTCTGATTATTTACCTTAACGCTATCGCGCTGCAAAAAAACACAGAGTCGCCACCAAACTCTATTTATCCTGAAGGAAGGGATGATATCGAGAGAACACCAAAGAAATGGATAAGATGGTCTTGCGACCAAGAGAAAGGGTACATAATTCGGTTATGCGAGGGGAAGGTATTAGCACCTCACACATTTGTGGTACTCCACAGGATCCAATTAAGTTTTCTCTAATCTAAGAGTGTGTAAAAATCTATGTCTAAAGCTTATTCTAAGAGGGAATTCATGCGAAAGAAAACACGGGGAAAAGAAGGAATATTTACAAAGTTTTTCTCACCTAGGCCCCGCAACCTAGTGCCTACGTGCTCCCTCATGCAATGGGAAACTCAGAGCGCTGTAGTTCGGCTCACATGTTTCAGTTTATTGTGTGTTTTTAACCTTGAAAAGGGTTTTAAGAATAAAAGCCAAGCGGAAAAATGGAGTTTAAATTGGTTGGTTTTTTTACCTTGGAAAAGGGTTTTTGTATTATTAGAATGTTTTGAAGTTTGAAAGGAAAAAAAGAGAAGTTTTAGTTTTAATGCACATGCAAAAGAGAAAGGAAAAGGTCTAAGGGAGACTAGAAAAGTAAGCCTAAAGTTGTCATGAAAAGTTGTTCCTATAGTCGAGGATAAAGGGGGAAGTATCTATCTATGTTAGCATGCATGGTTTGCAACCTAAGTTCTATCTAAATTCTCTTCTTAAGATTGAATCAAAAAATCCTATGGGAGCATGTAAACACAGTGGAAAGTAAACACACAAAGCTTGAGGAGTATCCACTCACTCAAGTATCACACACCTAACCGAGGTACTGTGTCACCAAGGTAGGAAAGGAGATGGATCACACCTAACCACGATATTATATCATCGAGGTAGGACAAGGGATAAGGGGAACCTAACCATGATATCGGATCACCAAGGTAGCATAAAGGGAGGGCTAATCAAGATATTGAATCATCGAGGCAAGTAAGAATGGGGGAAATAGATACTTCTTAACTGTGGTATCACGTTACCAGGGCAATAAATATGAGAGACGTCAACCCTTAACCAATATATCACATTATTTAGGCAAGAGAAGAGCGAGAGTGAATTATCACAAGCGACTAAACACCTAACTAAAATATCATGTTATCAAGGTAGGAGATAGAAGGCAATAGTGATATCACATTGAAGCTTCAATATGTACGTCATTTAAGCTAATGAAAAGGCGTGGGGGATTGGTTACAGATCCCTATATTCCACTTGACTGACTCGATAACAAGAATAACATGATTCGTAGCATTGACGCACGACACTGTTGTACCCCAATTATTTCCCCTAAGATTCCTATATCATCTCATATCAACTCAATCAACTCAAGATTACACTTGGGTTTGGTTCTTCTCCCTATCTTTAGGTTTGCTTATGAGGGATCACCAAGCACTTTTATTTGTACATTGTGACCATATATGTCTTATGTTGATTAACTTTTAACTAACAAATACAATGAATGTTTTCTCTAAATGATGATACTATAGGTGAGGGAACAACACAATTTATCAGGTTGATTCATAGGTTCATGAGTTTATTTCCATGCCTTCTTCAACAAAGCTTCATTGAGATCCAAGCTTCATCAATGAGAGTTATTTAAAGTAATATCATGACAAGGTCTACTATGATTTATCATGCCTCAATTTGTCAAAGGAAGTCAAAAGATGCAAGAATTGATTAAAGAGGTTTGACCTAATTGGACAAGTTCTTGATTCCTTAATCACAAGTGCATAACTCTCTCAATTCTTAATATTTGGAAGTGGTTATTGTTGCTATGGGTTCTTACTATCATCCATAACAACTTCTATTCACATGTAAAAAGTGATTGTGCAAGAAAGATTGTCAAAATTGAAAGGGGTTTCCAAGTCATTTTGGTGCTCTAGGAGCTAGGGTTTTGAACTTCTAAGGGCTATATCTTGTTCATCTTTTGAGATTTTTGAGTTATTCCAAAGATAAGATTCTCCTTAAAGGGTTATAAACCAATAACTTCAAAAGTTTCAAGCAAATTTTGTATGGAAGATTCCTAATGATTAAGAAAGATTACAAGTTCTCTACATAGGCCATCAAATTCCCTTATGTGACTTCAAGGGATCATAACTTGGTAAATTTTTATCTCCTTGAGCCCATTATTTTCCACAATGATCTTAATAATGTGAACTTCAAATTTTCTTTTATGTGAAAAGCTGTAAAGTGGTTAGAAGATGCCTCAAAAACTCAAGATTATAGGTCACCTCATGGATTTTCACCAAATTCAAAGGATCATAACTTGTTCAATATTTGGAATTTTTGATTGAAACAAGTTTCACAATACTCTTTAAAGAGTCCACTTCAAGATAGAATCAATGATAAAAGCTCAATCTTGAAGGAAGACCTTGTTTAGAGTCAAAACATTATAGGACATTTTTTTGAGAAAAAATTAGAATTTTTCTAAGTACAAAAAGTCAGCGCATTTTTTATGATTTTGAACAAACACAATTTCTATCTCAAACATCCAAATGATCTCTCTCTTTTCACATTCTAAAGATTGTGACCTTATCTTTCAAGTGCTTCTAGAATATGCCCCAAGACCTCTTGAGCTGTGAACACCATGGACTTAAAGTTGATACCTTGGAACTGAAGTTTCACTTGCAGTCAGATTGAAATTTCCATAATGTGACTTCTAATCACCAAATTACCATGCGGTTTTAACTTAAACATGACCAAAAAATATATTTGGATTATTTAGAGTGACAAAACGCATCATTTAGATGAGTTTTGATGCACATGTGAGCACACTTTGCTCGTGAACACATGTGTGCACGAATTCAATTGAAATTGTATCACTCACCCTCATCTTGATTCTATTTACTTATCCTATAAATACATACTCTATTACCCTCATTTTCGCAAGCTTGAACAACCAAAATCACCCTGTCAAACTCCCTCTATAACTCACTTTTCTGAATTTTTGAATTCATCTTTTCTCCACTTTTCCATCCAATTTCTTCGTTGATTCTTCATCCTTGAACTTCACTGAAGCTAACAGAAGAAAAACCAAGCTTTGAGGTGCCCTAAATCGTGCTAGCCAAGTCCAATTGCAGACAAATTCATTTGACTTCGTTCAGGTAATTTAAGGCACCAAATCTTCTAACTCAAATTACTGGAATGGTCTTTGATGTTCACTAATGCTTGCTATTAACTCAATTTTGGTGAATCAATGTATTTGATACTTCTGATTTTTGATTTCAACATTTTCAAAACTCTCTGGTTTTTTTCAAATTGACTACGTTGCGATTTATATAAATATTTTTGGAGCATATGGTTGTGATCGTCTCAAGTAGACGCATCTAATGGCACCACTATTAACGTGTAGATTTACAGATTGAAGGATTTGAGTTTTGCCCTATTTGCAGGAGGCTGGAGGTTGAAGACGACCTAAGTGTCATTCATCAACCAATAATACTCAGCCAATTGTTTTATTTTGATTCGTTGGACCTTTTTGTGTTACATACGCACGCGCATTAACTTGGGTTTATGATACTCCCCCATCTGAGATCCATTAGACCTGCCAGTGTGTATAAGTGAGCTAGATCCAACGCGTGTGGATTTTTTTGATTTGTTTTATTTTACAAAATTATTTTTGAAATTCCTTTATCTTTAAAAATTCATAACTCTCTTATCTTTTATCCAAAAAATATGAAAAAAATATGCAAAAATACTTTGATTTATTTCCGACTTTGTGAATATTTTTTCATATTTTTATTTTGATGTTTGATATTTTTCATAATTTTTGTTTTGTTTGCCTTATTTTAATTATTTTAAAAATAATTTCTGGTTTTTTTTAAATTTAAAAAAAATTATGGTAGGATCCAATGATCTCTTGACAGATATTGATGACCTCATTTTATTTTTATTTCTGATTTTACTATTTTTTTTAGAAATTTTGGTTTATTTTGCTTATTTTCTTCAAATTTTAAAAATAGTTTTTGTCTTTAAAAAAATCTGAAATTTTTTTCAACTATTATTGAATCATGTTTGACCTCTGACTATATTCTAGGATTTTTATTTGGTATTTTAATATACTTTGTGTATTTTACCAAATAATTTCCATTTTATTAATCATTTAAATATTGTTTTATTAAATGTTATTTTAATATTTTTTATTTGGTCCTGACTTGGATTTTATTTGGTGACAAATTCCTCAACCTCATTCGATCTTGGGTGTTAATAGGTTGAGAAACTAAATCCACCAAAATAGATGAATGGTGTTTATGATATTTGAAACCCTAATTTCATATAATACATCCCCTCCCTCTTCATCTTATCCATTTTTTACTTGTGCCATATTTTGTTAGAGAATAATCTACATATCATTTCTCTAAACATATGGTACATAGATTACTATTGACCGGCCTCAAAATAGGTGCGACTTCTACATAAGTCCACTTACGATTATTTAATATAGCACTAAATTTTCCCCGATACGAGAAATGATCATTCATGGCCAAAACCTACGTTTGCAAGCCCAAGTATGTTTAATTTGAAACATTTGATCCAATAACCTTGAGGTTCATTGTTAGGAGGCTTTGGTCTTATCAATCCTCTAATGAACCTTCATAAAATTTGGCCTAAGTGAATCATTTAAACATCGCTGGTCATTTGTTGTTGCCTCGAGAATTTGAAATGAATGATATACTTGACAAAAATCAAATGAAACTTGTTGAGAGGCTTTGATTTTATCAATCTTCTAATGAGTTTTCAAATGCAAGATTCAAGATGGTCATTCAACTAACCTCTAATTTCTAACTCATCAACAATTGATTTTTATTTTTTTATTTTACGCCTTTACTTTTACGCACCATTTATTTTAGCATTTACATTTCATGCTATTTTCATCTTTGCTCACTTGAGCATTTATCTTTATGTCATTTTTATTTTGCTCACTTGAGATTTTCATTTTCTTTTTTAAGATACCTAATAACCAACTTGAACAATAAAAAAAACTTTAAGGTTTCTTGGACTATTTGGTTACTATCCTTGGCATGATGGAGTTATGGACTTCTTAGACTTAGGACTAGAGACCTTGACTACCCTTGAGACCTTGGTGACTTCTGTTGTTATTTTTGTCAGGAGTTCTTGGGGTTTACCCTGAGACATTGGGTTGTTTCTTTTCTTTGTGTGCATATTATTCTGATTATATGCTTTGTCTGTGATTGGGAATTCCTTTGTATACAGCCGATACTCTATCCAATTTTTGTGAAGACTTAATGCATTTGAACTTTGGTATTCTTAAGAGGCTTAATATCTTTGCTTGTTTGGTTTCAATCCAAAGGATGAGAATTCTATATTGACTCGTTGTGTCAAGTGTTGGCTTCTTATTTGTTATACAATTCTTTTCCCTAGCTTTTACCTTATGCGTTAATATAGTGTCTTCATCTCCTCCCATCTTCTTTAATTTCAAAAATCTTCTCCCTCCTTTTCAAAAATGTTCTTGTTTTCTAAACTTGAACCACTTTCACAATAAACTTGGACTTAGGTCCATGCATTTTCAAAAATATTTTTGTTAATCAAAATCTAATCAACTTAATCATACTTTGACATTTTTTGTGAGAAGACTAAAAGTCAATCAATCTTATTCAAACCATTTTGCCACTTTGGCTCTTTTACTTTAAACTTTTCTCAAAAGATTAAACTCTTGTCAATCCTTGTAGTGATGCAAGCTACTATACTTCTATGATATGTAGTGAATTGAGATGTTTTCCACTTGGGTGTTGAGCGAGGCTTTGTTGATTTTAAAATCCAAGCCTTATCCTCAACTTTGAGATGATGTAAATTCTCCTTTCTCATAATCGTGGGTAGTAAGTATGTATTCCACTCGGATACAACGATGATGTCTTGTCTCTTAAAATTAACTAACACACTTGCGTTTTAAATTTTTTAAAGGTCAACTACGAGTACCCTGATCCCCTATTACACGGAAGGTGGTACGTAAACACTAAAGGTTTGCAACTGCGGCAGGTGCAAAATTGTAAAAAATACTTCTTTTCTCATCCCCAAAATCTATTTTAGTATACAACACTTATAGCCAAAATACACAAATTTTTAAAGAGGTTCCTGCGGAGTAACGTAGATGTTTAGGGTGCTAATACCTTACTTTTGCATAATCAACCCCCGTACCTAGATTCTCTCCACCTCTTTTTTGGGTTATTTGCTCTTTTCCCATTCCTCTGGAAACAATAAAGTGAGGTGGCGATTTTTATTTGATCTATGCGAGTTAAGTCAATCTAATGGCTTAGTCTCAACATTTCTACCGCTACAGATAAAATGGAGACTTCACTGGGGAAAGATTGACCAAATGTTGGTCTATCTCTAAGTGGGTTTAGCCTATCTTTGTTTATTTGTCTATGCGTTGTTATTGTTTGTATATTATATGTTGTATATATGTTTGTCTCGATTTTCATGGTTTTCAGGGTGCTTGGTGATTTCTCATAAGTCCTTTACCCGGACTTGGGCAAACTAAAGATAGGACGGGCGGTATAGTCATGTTAACTTTGAGGGAGTAATCCCAAAAAAGGAGACATGAGATCCCCCACTCAGTGGAGGCCCATTTTATTTAGTATCATTTACCAAGCAATCAGGAAGACGTGCTGTTTTCGACCTGGGAGCCCACTGAAGCTGAGAACCGTAGAACCCTTAACCCATCTTGGCCTTTTAGATGTAGTGCGGAAACTATGACGGAGTAATCCAGAAATGGTCGTCACACGATACTACCCCCAGACGAGTTTTTCCTAAGAATATTACTAATTACCGAGTCAATCGGGATGTTGGTAATATCCGAAGGAAGGATGTAGACTCTGAGAACCTCTTAGAACCTTGTTCGGAAGGTGATAAACTATTAGTCCATACCTTGCGGGTAGTACCTTTAACCTCACGCTCATGACGTCGAACCTATGAACCCCCATGTTTGTGATCTTGTGTATGATTATTACATCATGCATTCATGCACCCATGAGCATGCTTTAACACATTTGCTTCAAGGGACTTAAAGTGGACTTTTTGAGAATATCTCAGGTACTTTTTGACCATGGATTCTGGAAAAAGAAAGACTCGGAAGTACATTTTCAAGAATCCTAAGGTAGATGAATTGATGAGTTTGATTCCCGAGATCGAGAGCTCTACAGAGTTTCGGAAGAAGTATGGATCCATCGTGTCTCTTATGAAGCTCAGGATAAAGGAGGGTATTCTCTCTACTTTGGTCCATTTCTATAATCCGTTGTATCTGTGTTTTACTTTCCCTGATTATCAGCTGATGCCTACATTGGAGGAGTATTCTTACCTACTGGGTTTACCTGTTACCGATCATGTTCCTTTCACCTATTTAGAGGGAGAGCCTAAGTCCCATGAGATTGCTACCATGGTTCATTTGGGGAAGTCTGAGATTGATGCCAACATGACTACCAAAGGGGGAATCAGAGGCTTACTAGCTCAGTTTTTATTGGAGAAATCTTGCTACTTTGCTAGGATGAAGAGTACGGTTGCTTTTGCGGCCATCTTAGCTCTACTTGCCTATGGTTATTCTTATTTCCTAACATCGACAAATTTATGGATGTTGACGCCATTAGGATCCTTTTGATTGGGAATCTGATTTCTACGTTATTTGGAGATACTTATTATTCCATTCATCTTCGGGATTTTTATCATGGAGGGATGAACATTTATTGCACGCCTCTGTTATATTAGTGGTTTATTTCTCACTTACCTCGGCCTGATGCTTTCTAAGATATCAAGAAGAAACCTCATTGGGATCCTAAGATTATGGCTCTCACTCATTCCGACATTGTTTGGTATCATCAGGCTTACTATGATATGGATATTGTCGATAGTTGTGGTAGTTTCCCCAATGTACCTCTTCTTGGTACAAAGGGAGGAATTAATTACAATCCCGTTCTTGTACGATGTCAACTTGGATATCCAATGAGAGACAAGCTAAATGGTATTCATCTTAGTGGTTTCTTTATAAAAGAAGGAGAGGATCATAAGGAAGCTAAGGAGGAAATTGCAAAGGCTTGGCGCCATATTCACAAGAAGAGTAGAAAAGACTTGGGACCAAGAGGAGCTGTTTCTTTGGAGCCTCATCTCCGGTGGCTACAAACAAGGGCAATTCCATTGAAGATGCCATATTTCGGTGAAGAACCTATACCTGATATGTTTGTGAAGACCACTCCTCCCCTTTTAGATGACATGGAAGAGCTTCAGCTTGCCCTAGTTAGGATGCAGCAGGATAAGGAGGTCTGGAAGAACAAGTGTCATACTTTAGAGATGTCCTACCGAGCAGACTTGAAAGATAAGAATGACCTGATTGAGATTCTTAAGAGTCATGCTATGGAGATGATAGAAAGACAAGAGGATTTATTTTCCTCTAGAGTTCAATTAGGACTTAGTTACTCACTTCCCGACTCTGGTGATTGGAAAGGGGCTGCCGATAGGTATGCAGAATATAACAAGCAGTTGAAGGCTCAAATTACAAGACTCATGGGAAAACGTCAATGTGTGGAGAGATCTTCATCAGCTTTTCCTCCTTAGGATTTTAGTTTCTATCTTCTCTTGTACTTAGGATTGTTGAAACTTGTACTAAAAGTTGTAATCCATTTTGAAATTATTATAATGAGATTTTCAGTATTTCAAAATGTGTTAGTACTTTAGTATTTGCAAATTATCTATAAACCTTTAAGTTCCCTGGAATATTAATGATAAATAAATCATGTGCATTGCATATCATGCACCATCTTGCACATATTTCTTGCATTTGTGTTCATACCCAGGTGTCTTACTGTGTTCATCTGACTTTGTTCGGAAGTAAGCTGTCTCATCGGTATAATACTCGGGATAATTCCAAGAAAAAAATGGAGAATCTTGAACAAGAAAATCGTGAGCTGCACGAAGAGGTTACTGTTTTGAAGGCCGATATGGCTAATCTGTCTGCTTTGATGGAATCAATGGTGGCTGCTCATAATCAACCACCATTTGTTCCTCCTTCTACTCAGCTACAACAAACAACGATGAATTCCGAAGGTCCATCAGTTCCTGTTTCGGCTACTCCAGTTACTACTGCACAGAATTGTTTGCCTCAGGGTTACCCGTGGGGAATGGCTGAAAATTTCATGCCAAAAGGTTATAATCTTGATGCACAAGTTGCTCCAGTTTCTCAAGTTGCTGCTACTCCTACACCTCCCGTGGTGCATGTTACTCCTATGACTAGAAATGAGATTCATTATATTGCACCTCCTACGGTGAATGCTATGCCATTTGTTAATGATGAGGTTTATCGTCCTGTTCCTCCATCGAGTGAAAGTATGGGTTTCTATGATCGATTGGATGACTTTTAGGATCAATTCAATGAGATACAAAAGGAAATGAAGGCTATTCGAGGAAAAGAATTATTTGGATAAAACGTCAGTGAACTCTACTTATTTCCTAACTGTAGCAGTAGAAATGTTGAGACTAAGCCATTGGATTGACTTAATTCACACAGATCAAATAAAAATCTCCACCACGCTTTATTGTTTCCAAAGAGATGGGAAAAGAGTGAATAACCCAAAAAGAGGGGGAGGGAATCTAAGTCCGAGGGTTGGTTATGCAAAGGGAAGGTATTAGCACCCTAAACATCTACCGTACTCCGCAGGAACCTCTTTGAAAATTTGTGTATTTTGGCTATAAATGTTGTATACAAAAATAGATTGTGGGGATGAGTAAAGAAACATTTTTTTACAATTTTTGCACCTTCCGCGGTTGCGAACCTTTAGTGCCTACGTACCACCTTCTGTGCAATAGGGGATCGGGGTACTCATAGTTCACCTTTAAAAATTTTAAAACACAAATGTCTTGGTTAATTTTTAGAGATGAGACATCATCGTCTTATCCGAGTGGAAGAACATACTTACTAACCACGATTATGAGAAAGGAGATTTTGCATCATCTCAAAGTGGAGGATATGGCTTGGACTTTAAAATCAACAAAGCCTTGCTCAACAACCAAGTGGAAAATATCTCATTTCACTATATATCGTAGAAGTATAGTAGCTCGCATCACTACAAGAGTCTAATATTTTGAGAAAAGTTTTAAGGTAAAATGCCAAAGTGGAAAAATGGTTTGGATGAGATTGATTGACTGTTAGTCTTCTCACAAAAAGGTCAAAGTATTGTTAAATTGTTTAAAGTTTGATTAAGAAAGTATTTTTGAAAGTGCATGGACCTAAGTCCAAGTTTATTATGAAAGCAGTTCGAGTTTAACAAACAAGAATAGTTTTAAAGGAGGGAGAATATTTTTTGAAATTAAAGAAGGTGGGAGGAGATGAAGGGGCTATCCTAAAGCATAAGGTAAGAGCTAGGGAAAATAACCGTCTAACCAACAAGAAGCCAACACTTGACACAATGAGTCAACATAGAATTTCCATCCTTTGGGTTGAAACCAAACAAGCAAAGATAATAAGCCTCTTAAGAAAACAAAGCTTCAAATACAATAAGTCTTCATAAAAATTGGGCAGAGTAAAAGCTGTATACAGATAAATTCCCAATCATAGACAAAGTATATAATTAGAATAACCTGCACACAAAGCAAACAAACAACCCAATGTCTTGGGGTAAACCCCAATAACTCCAGACAAAATAACAGTTGAAGTCACAAGGTCTCAAGGTAAGTCAAGCTCTCTAATCCTAAGCCCAAGAAGTCCATAACTCCAAAATGCCAAGGATAGTAACCAAATAGTCCAAGTAACTTTAATGTTTTTTATGGTTCAATTTGATTATTAGGTATCTTTGAAAAAGAAATGAAAGCTCAAATGAGCAAAGACGAAAAACAACACATATATGCTAAAATAAATGGTGTAAAAAAATAGAGATATAAAGTAAAAGCTCAAATACAAAAGTCAATTGTTAATGAGTTAGAGATTAGAGGTTAGTTGAATGACCATCTTGAAACTTGCATTTGAAAACTCATCAGAAGATTGATAAAATCCAAGCCTCTCAACAAGTCTCATTTGCTCTTTGTCAAGTATATCATTCATTTAAAATTCTCGAAGCGACAATAAATGATCAATGATGTTTAAGTGATTCATTTTGACCAAAGCTTATGAAAATTCATTAGAGGATTGATAAGACCAAAGCCTCCTAACAATGAATATCAAGGTTATTGGATCAAAGGTTTCAAATTAACATACTTGGGCTTGCAAACATGGGTTTGGGCCACTAATGATCATTTCTCGAATCAGGACAAAATTTAGCGCTATGTGTTATACCCTAATTCCCCCCCCCCCCCCTAAGATCCCTACTTATATCATATACATATCATACATATCATTGCTTCCATGGCTGCGAGATCGACAAAGAACTCTTGGAATTAGGGCTTTTCCCTACGAATTGAGGTTTCCATCTTACTCTAAGTTGATTCAGTTGGTTCTCTCATCACTCTTAGTATAAAACTAGGGTTTTGGATCAAAAGCATCATGGATATTTTTCTTGGCAAGATTCCTCATGATACAAAGTTTTTTTCATCAGAATGTTCTTTGAAGAATAAGCGCATTAGGCTTTAACTTGTGTGCTAAAGATTTCATCATGACTTCATTGAAATTGCTCTTGAGCTGGAGTTTTATTCGTCTCGTCATCTCAAGCCTTCCTCATCCATATGCACTCAAGGTCCAAAGAATTAGGGTTTCTCATATCTTGCTTGAGCATTGTTAATGATTCTTCAACAAAGTTCATTATGCTAGGGTTTACATCTTATCATGCTTGAGTTGTCAACATTCAATTGAAATTCATTGGATTTCGCACTTCAAGTCCTATCATTCATCTTTAAGTCATTCCTCAAGGATTTTTTTTGTTTCAAGATTAATGGTTATCAAGATAGGGCGATTTTGTGGATTAAATTGTGAAACATGAATCATGACATAAGGTGTGAAGTTGTAGATTCTCTGTGAACAAAAAATTCTTCTTCTAGAAGTTATATTGGTTAAGGACCACTTGGATATGTTTCTTGATTAATTGAGATATGGACTAAGGTCATTTGGAATAAGTTGTCTCATTTGCAAGTTAATGCGGATCTATGAACTCAAGTGAGGTTAAGGGTCATTTTTTGGCATACGAGATTGGAGGGATCGTTCATGGCCAATTTCTCATGATTCAAAGGATGAAGGCGTATATCATGATTGATTCAAGAGTTGTAAAGAAAAGTTTAAATCAAAATTCATAAACTCAAGATAAAGTTTAACGTTCAAATCCTTTTATTTCAAATATCATTCAAATACAAAATTCATCATTTCTTTAATCACGAGTCAAGTGGGTAAAAAAAGGAAATCAAATTTCCAAGTTCAAGTTTCAATATTCACCATTCATTACAAAAAATTTAGGTTCACAAGTTATAAGAGAAATTAAGGACCTAAAGTTTTCGTGACCTTCACCAAAACCATGTCCAAGGAGGACCCCACACAAGTTATTTGCAAGTCATGATTAGAAGAAGATGAACAAGTTGCTAGAGAAGTAGAAGAAAGCCTAAATTTGGAGTTGCCTCCCAAACATGGAACTGATAACAATATGACTTATCGACCAATTCAGTATTTTCCGGTGGAATATAGGATATGTGATATCTGCAAGCACTTCGGCACACCCATTCTGGAACCAACATCATTGCCCTTGTATTTAAATCTGAAACCAATTCGTATATTGAGCTTGTAGATTAACAAACAAGAGCTCAACAAAATTAGGGCTTGAAGAAAAATAGAAAAAGAAAACGCAGATGAAAGTTTTTGAATATGAAATTAGAAATCCGAAAATAGCAGGACACAAGCTGAGTGCAAAATCAAAGAAGAAAAAATAAGGAAAATCAGGAAGACTTATTAACACTGAAAATATCATAGAGTTCAAAAACAAACTGTTATAACAGAAATTTTCCAGCTCATCAACATATAACTAACTCTCTAACACTTCTAACCATTTCCTAACTAATTGTTAACATCAATAAGGGAATTGGGAGGAAAAGGTGCTAACAGATTCATAGCAGAAAATGAAAAATGGGAGAGGGGATTGGCTTTTCGAGGATCTCTGGAATCTTCCACCTCTGGAACGTTCACTCTATCTTTCATCAAAAGAAAAAAAACCTTCATACACTCTTGGATCTTCATGGATCATTCTCTCTTTACTGGATAAGCATCAGGAAAATCTTGGGACGATTTAACTGAACCGGTCTAGGTCTTGAAATGTAGCTTGAGAACTTAACTGGATCTTTCCTGAAAGATAAAAGTCAGTCATATGTAATGCATGATATGGATCAAGCAATGATGTTCTCAACATAAATGAGATTTGTATGATGCAGTGCGTTATGCATGCTATAATGATGTATGTGACGTTTTATGTATGTTTTTGTCTAGGAAAGTGAATCCTTGACGGGTGCCGGGAAGTTGTATCCTGGGTTGATGTCGAAGAATAGGTTTTGCTTCCGCTGGGGATGATAACTGCAAGGATACCGGTAGGAGAAGATGACTCCGTTTGCGGAATAAACCTGGCGAATGGAAGATTCTGCGGGGAGAAGAGATACTCTAGCGATCATGCTGGAAAGCAATACTCTGTGGGAATAGTGATGCCTTGCTGAATGTTGATAGTAACTCTGTTGGGGATACCGTTGTTGTATTGGAAGTGTGAATAGACTTCGCTGGGGATAGGAAAGAACTACGTTGACGACGACCTTCCCTTGGCTTTTGGCTGAGGATAACCCAGTTATATCCTGTTAAGGAAATAACTCTTTAAATAAAGCCGGACGACGCGTTCGTGCTCTGCTAGGGGATAATTCCAGAATTTACTGGGGATAAGCTTACTGCTTGGAGAGATGAATTCCAATTTTCCTGGGGAAACTGGACTCTCCTGGGGAAATCTTGAACTGTAATTTCTGTAAGTTGAAAGAGGGAACCTATGTAGGGTTGCCTGATGATGAGCTCGTGTAAAACTGCATCTTGGAGGAAGGAAACCTGTGTAGGGTTTACTGATGACGAGTCCGTGTAAAACTGCATCTTTGGGGAGAGAGAACATGTGTAGGGTTTCTTCGGGATAAGTTCGTGTAAAACTTTTGGCGGAACCGGGGTAAGGTTACTGCAGGGTAAGTTCGTGTAAAACTTCTTGATGAACCAGGGTAAGGTCATCTTGAAATGAGTCCGTGTAAGACTTCTGGAGGAACCGGGGTAAGGTTACTGCAGGATAAGTTCGTGTTAAACTTCTTGAAGAACCGGGGTAAGGTTATCTTATGGTAAGTTCGTGTAAAACTTCTTGATAAATCCGTGTAAGACTTTAGGAGGAACCGGTGTAGGGCCACTTTGATGATAAGTCCGTGTAAGACTTCTGGAGGAACCGGGGTCAGGTTACCTGGACAAGTTTGTGTAAAAACTTCGGGAGGAACCGGGGTAAGGTTACTTGGATAAGTCCATGTAAGACTTCTGGAGGAACCGGGGTTAGGTTACCTGGATAAATCCATGTGAGATTTCTGGAGGAACCGGGGTTAGGTTACCTGGATAAGTTTGTGTAAAAACTTCTGGATGAAAATTGAGAAAGAACCGGTGTAGGGTTGCATGATTTTGATTAAGTGGATGATTGTCCACGATCTGGAATTTGTAAAGGTAGATGGTAATCATCCTTATGTTGATCTTTACTTTTTACTTTGGTTGGCAGAGCAATTGGATCGCCTGGATAACTCATTATTGCCCCTGCTTCGGAGATGAGGGAAGAGGATACCTGTGTGGGTGATTGACAAATCTTCGGGTAGACAAATGATGAGATACCGGAACATAGTCGTATGCTTTGATCCCTAACTTTTGCCTGGATTGCCCTTTCGGGTTTTCAGTCCACCGGGATATCCCTTTTTGCCCAAGCCGCCTTTTCAGGTTTTCGACTTGCCGGGTGTACATGTTTTTGTTTTCATCCCTTATTTTGCCCGAACCCTTTTGGTTCGCCGGGAAGCCCTTATTTTTGCCTAGGCATGTCAACCTAGCGGGCCTTTGATGATGCGCAGTATTTTTCCGACTATGTCCACGCTCTCAGAATGTAGGGAGTTGCCCCTGTTGGAAGTATTTTGCCATGCCCCAGAAGATGTCTGACTGGGCAAGATTCGTTGCTGGATTGCTCCAAGTGACTCAGGCAGAGATTTGCCCCAGGCTGGTTGGCCTTTTTGAGAGATTCTCCGAATCTTGACTTAACTGCCCCAGATGATGGACAATAGTCATGCCATGCCCCTTGATTGGAGGTACTTCTGTTCATTAGGCTTTCGTCATGCGAATTTCTATGCTGTTCAAACAAAAAGTCATATGTAAACAAAGTTATGTTAAAAATGCAAAGCTTATGTCTGTCTCAAAGATTTTGAAAGTGTATTCTTTTTCATAAAACAAGTAAATGTTTGTAAAAACATGATGTCAACTCCGTATTTACCGTAGGCCTTAAGGAGTCAGGATACCTTTTGTAACAGTATGCTTTCGAACTAACCCATGCTTCAGCTAGGACTTTTGAGGGTTATAACGTGGCCTGGTTCACGGTTTAAGAAACAAAGGATAAAGGCTCAAATTATTTGTACCCACCCGCTCTTCGTGATATTCTCCAAACCTAAACTCAGTTGATCATACGTTAGACCTAGTTTGAGTCTTTGTTCTGATTTTCCAGTGATGGTTCGGATATTGATGATTTATTCTGAATAGGCAGTCATCATTTTTTGTCGAGGGTTTGTGGGACCTCTTTCTTTTTGATTTTGTTATCCCTATCTTTTTTGCCTGAACTGTTTCCTTTTTTTGGAATTTCAGTCAGCGGGATGCCCCAGTTTTGTAAGCCTCCTTCATGAGTTTAGACTTTTTTGGGCTTTTCGTTTATGAATTTTGATGATGACTACCTGTCTTTTTGATTGTTCTGAACCATCACTGTCTTTGTTCGTTTTGTAAAGATCTCTTCGGTGCTATTCGTCATGCACTTGGATCAATTGAGAGAACTACCCTGCCCCAGGTTATGATTAAGGGTTTTAAATTGCGAAAAGAAAAACTCCTACTTCTTTGGCTCAGATGGGTTGACGAGGGATTATCATCCTTATAACTCCAGTGTTTAGGGATTGAAACAACGCCTGTACCTCATTAGCGGGATCTGTTCAAAAGCATACTGTAAATTATGGTATCGTTTTCGTCATCCTCCCTCAAGAGGCTTAGAATTATTGATTGAGAGAGTTGACAATCAGAACAAATATGAAAATAATTTGCGTATAGTGAATACGAATATATTGATTCAAAATAGACATAAGCGATGCATTAATGAAATAACAATGTTTTAACAATGAGTAAACGTTTGAACAAAAGAAACTTGCAACTTGAACATTCGAATGAACAAAAATTTCTAGTCTCAGGGCTTGTCACTTCAAATGGTGAGCCTTGGAGGGATGGTAGAAAAATTCAGCCTGACCATCTTGTGTGAATTCCAGTGTTCCTTCATCAATCAGGTCCTGGATCTTGTTTTTCAAAGCCCAACACTCGTTTGCATCATGTCCTGGACAGGCAGAGTGGTAGGCACACCTTTTATTGGGATCATAAGCAGGATGTGCTGTGTTGAGGTTCTGGGGATGAGCCCTTAATGTGATCAGGTTCAATCTCAACAGGCGTTGTAAAGCTTGAAACAGCGACATATTGAGCGGGG
This sequence comes from Vicia faba, assembly GCA_948472305.1. NCBI lineage: Eukaryota > Viridiplantae > Streptophyta > Magnoliopsida > Fabales > Fabaceae > Vicia > Vicia faba. The sequence goes on along the minus strand of OX451739.1, from coordinate 195,700,327 downwards.
TGAATTGCCTCCTGGACTTGTCTGTCTGAAGTTGGTGAAGTTGCTGCTGAATTGGTGATACTGGAGCCATATGAGGAGCTTTCTCCTTGCCTCTTTGTCTCAAAGGTGGTTGAACGATGATTGGCTTTTCACCCTTAGATGTTTGCCCCAGTTGGTTACTCTGAAGCAGTTGGTTGATGAGAACACCGAGCTCTTCTTGTCTTTGAGCTAAACCTTGAATAGCAGTCCCCTGCCCCAGCATTTGGGCTTTCATTGCATCCATCTCAGCTTGCAGGTGTTCCAGCCGTTCGTCCTTAGCGCTGTTCCTGGCAAAAGTCTCTACGAGAAGTGTTCTTAGCTCCTCCTGCCCCTTGGATAGATTTAGGAGGATTTCCCCGAACCGAGTCTCTTGAGCAAGAAGGTGCTGGTTGTCTTGTTGTGAAACCATTGCTGAAATAAACAGCGGGAACGGTAAGTGACCTGCAACAAAGATACCTGTTATGCAAGGATGAGTATGATATGCATGCAATGTTTTCAAGGATCTCGCGGGGTAAATCAGAAAATTAGCATTGGAATTTAGAGCTTGGTTGAAGGACACCCATGTTATTGAGAACTCTTCTTCAAGAGTCAAAGGCTCACCATATCCAGTGGGTCATAGCCCCTGACTTTAGTCATCATGTCCGGTTTTGATTTCCAAACAACCTTGGTTAGGGAACCTTCTTCAGGAGTCAGAGCTCACCATATCAAGTGGGTCATAGCCTCTGACAACATTGGCTAGAGGAAAATAAATCCTCTTTGCCCCTTGCTAGATGTTTGATTTATATGACCTGCATCATAAGCCCTTGAGATCCTTGAAATGGGTTATGATGTATGCAATGGTATGATGTCATGCTATGCATGGGGTGATGTAGGTAAACCATGTTATGAGTCCCAATTAAGGACTATAAACAAAACCTGCAAGAACTCAAGGGTTAGATAACGAGCATGCAATAGTCAAGTACGAAGGCACACAAGTCACACAAAAGAGCCCTTAGAGTTTAGGCCAGCATGGGGTCTGGGTAGTACCCTCTTGAAGTTGGTGGGTTCAACCTGTCCTAATCAAAGTAACCGGGTTCTAAGGTTCCCAATATCACGGGATTGCTTTCATTGTTCATCGTTTCGATTTAGCCACTGAACTGGCGACCGAAATATTCCAGGAAAGCAACCCTCAATTGAGTGTAGTATCGAGTATCAACCAACCTCGGACTGCACCAAAGTCAGTTATCTCACTACCCTAAAGAGGCCAAGATGGTTCAATTAAGGTTCCTAAGGTCTGTTGATGCTTCATGACACCACATGGAGGCCCCGTACTCTCCTTGACTGAACTCAAGGGTTACCGGTACACACCAAAGTGCCACATCAACGTAGCAGACTGTTTCAACCATGTCGGTATACCCCGCACAGTTCCCTCACAGCCTTGTTGCTACTTTCTAAGAAGGTATCCCCAGATCCGGGTTAGGATCTATAGAACTCCCAAGACAGTCCCACAATAATAAAGCAAACGAGGAAAACAATTGAAAACACAGTGATCTTAGTCCTAAGGTACACCTCACTTTAAGTTTTTCCCCAGCAGAGTCGCCAGTTCTGTGATCGGTGGATCTGGAACTGACTGTTTTAAAGCTGGTTCGTGAAATGTCGCGGTAAGCAAGAGTCGCCACCGTCTTTTATTTTCTCCAAATGGAAAGGACAAAAGCACAGAAAAATTCCTTTAAAGAGATTGCTCTCGGTTCGGGAGGTAGGTTATAGAAAGGGAAGGTGTTAGCACCCTTTCTATCCATGGTTATCCATGGGCTCTTAGATACTTGCTCAATGTGTTTTCAAAATGTTTGCTTGCTTTTCAATGTGGGTTTCAAAAATATTCTTTGAAAAGTTTCAATTCAACTCGTACGTCAGAGTGTTTGAAAAGTTTGTTTTGAAAGTTTTTGAAAGTGTGTTGGTGTGAAAAGATTTTTTGTTTGTTTTGAGATTAGAGCAAGTATCTACGAGAATCTACCTACCCTAAGGAATTCGTCTGTGTAAATGTCCTTTAAGGTAGTGCCATCCCACCATTGAGAGGTAGGTAGCACCACTGTTGGAGGTGTTCGGGTCAATTCGAGTTTTAGGGACGTGGTGGTCACCAGAGCAACAGTAGGACACCTTAGAAGCTACCCTTATGCCATTGATCCTTTATTTTCCGAGGCAACCGTTTCGAGGCAACTGGATCATGTCATGGACATAAGGACTTACTAAAACGTCCTATACTCGACGACCACCTCTCGAAAGGCAACAGTGAGGCGTACCCTAGGGGTGGTGTGTGCGAATTGTGTGTCATTTTCAGTTTATTGTTTGTCTTGTCATGCATTGGTGATCTAACGATTCGATTTTATTTTTGGGCATTCATTCTTTCATGTTATTGTTTAACAGTTAAAAGTGCGGGAATTTAAAGTGCGGAAAAGATAAAAGTCCTACGCTATTACAAAGGGCGAGGGTCTACAACGCCAAATTAATCCAGACCCGTTTTAAAATAAATTGCAGAAAAGAAACATCTAATAGCTATTACATGGCTTTGGTACAAGTATATTATATTCACAAAAGAAATAAATGAAACGCGCAAAAAAAGAAAATAATCAAATGCGAGGGCGTTGAACCCTTTAAAGGAATTAAAATAATTAAGTTATCTAAAATTAAAATTAAATGAAAAAATGGTATTTTTGTGTTTTTTAGATTTAAAAGAAAAAAAGAAAAATTAATTAAAATTAAAATGCTAAATCCTAGTTCTAATGTTTTTTAAGTTTATTATGAAAATATTGACTTTTAACCTAATTTAACTCTAAATTAATTTATGTACAATTTTTTAATTTATGAAAATAAATAAATAACATTATTATTCTGAAAAAAGAGGGAGAATTAAAAGAAAATAAAAAGTTATTAAACCTAAACTCTATTTTTTGGATTTTTAGTTATTAAGAAAGTATTAAAATCTAACCTAAAATGCAACCCTAGTTTAATTATGAAAAATACTAATACTATGGCAAAAAACAAGGAAAGTTAAAAGGAAAAAGTCATTAACCTAATTCTATGTTTTTGTTTTGATTTTTATTAAAAGGAATTAAAGTTGAAAACCTAATTAAAACTAAATATTTACATGTTATTATTTATGAAAATAATTATAATATAAATTATATATTTTGGCATTTTTTGATTTTATGATGTTTTTATTATATTTATGTAAAAATAATTAATTAAATAAATAGCAAATAAAAGAAATAAAAAAAGAAAAGTTAAAGAAAGAATAAAAATTAATAAGGCAAACCAGGGGGGTAGACCCCAAAATTGTGAGGTGCAGGCCTAGCAAATCAGGCCCATTTGCATTGAATTGGTTGACTTTCCTGGATAGAGTGCTGCACATTGACTGGAGTCTATGATACACCTTTGGTCATGGCCCTTGGATTGCTTCTAATGGACGCGTGGAGGTTGATTTTTGAGTGTGCATGGTGTACCTGGACATTAGCAAAGCATAGAATTTCATTTTGAAAAATAATATGGAATTTTGCCAGACCTGGGACTTGAACCCAGGTCATGAGGGTTAATGGGATTCACGCTTACCACCTGAGCCAGCACGCACATGTTATCATATTACAACAAATAAATAACAAAAAGAAATATTGGTCAGTGGCATTTAAAAGCGCGCGAGATTCAAAGTGACCAATAGCTGATGGACACGAGACCGTCTTCTTCCTTTTCCTGAAACAAAAACATATTGGCAACGGTTTTGCAACCATGGTGTTAGGGTGGCTATGGAAAAATAGCGAATAGGACTGTGGTGCATATAAATTGATCGCGAGGTATGCTTCTTCTTCGTTGGAGCACGCTGATTGCAATGGTAGTGATCTTGGGTCCCAATTTTTCCTTGGGTGAGAAACCCCAATTCAAAAACTCTGAAAACCTAAATTTCAATCATGGTGAAATCCCATACACGATGCAAAAATCAAATTAAATGTAGAGGTTAGCTTTGAAACTTTGCAAGGAACAAAAATATACAGTTAAAATGCAATGATCATGCTTAGAATTGAGAACACGATTTCAAAATTTTTTTCTGTGCAGTTTGAGTTGTAGCCACCACCTCCTTGCGTTTTGATTGATGTTAGGGATTGAGATGCTCTCAGAAATTGTCCAGGATGCTATTAGGAAAAAAATTGAGGCTTCAAACTCCCCCTAACTTTGAAATCAGTTTTGCATTATATGGCCAATTTTTCAAAATGTCCAATGGCTTTTCAGCGCAGCATATGGCATATGGTGGTTAGGGTTTGACTTAGTGATGATCATGGAATGGGATTGGCTAGTTATTTGACCTAGATTCAAGCTCATGAAGGAATTAGTCTTAGGGTTTTCACTCTTAACCATTTTTCCTCCTTTTTAGCCAAAACCTAGACCTAGTGTGCAAATGAACCCTAGCCTGATTTCTTGAGTTGGTTCATGATACATAGAAATTGTCCAAGTTCACTTGACACTATTCCATTGGTTTTTAAATTTTATTTGAATTTTCAAAGAATTAAAATGAATTAAATCATCAAAAATTAAATAAAATAAAAAAATCAATATTTGGTCTTGAAATTAACCATGGGACACGTGTGTGGCATGACAAGGATGAACCAAGTGGAAAAAATGGGGCCCTTTTGTCAAAAATTGGATTTTCAAAGATAGTTGACTTTTGCCATTTCACAAAAATTTCCCAACTTCTACAAGGCATAACTTGCTCCATTTTTAAGCTTTTCACATGTTCTTGGACATTTTGGAAAGGTATTTGAGTCCTTTAACCAATGCCTTTGGTCCCATGTCATTTTGATTTACCAATCTCAAGTTATGGCCTTTGACTTAAAGTCCCTTTTTGTTGACTTTTGAAAATGACCTGTAATGTTGAAATTGATAACTTTTTGTGAGAGCATTTCTTGGACTTGAAGTATGAAGATGAATTGTAGGAAATGTCTTCCTCTTCAAAATGAGCTTTGGATGGAATTTTTCTGATAATCCATGTGAAAGTTATGCCCTGGTCAATTTCAGTTGACTTTTTCAACTGTCCAAATATAGTAACTTTTGCATCTTTGATGATTTCTGAGCCAAATTTTGAGAATCATGATCAAGCATTGATCAAATGATGTTTGTGGCTTCAAAATGATATATTGACCAAAAATTTGAACTTTTGACTGTCAAATGACCATTTTGCCCCTACAGTTGACTGTAGTGCAATTTAGGGTTTTGACTGTGCAATCTTGAGCTGAATGCCTTGAAACTTGATATGAGGATGTTTGACCATGTTTGTAGGCATATGAGACTTGATTGGGTCCTTGAAAACTTTCAATTCTTGATCAGAACACAAACCCTAGTTTTGACTGTATAGGAAACAGTTGCACTGCACAACCCTTGGGAAATTTTGTAGCTTGGCTTAGCAATCTCTTGAAGAATATGGGAGGGCAAATTTTGGGGTACAACAGTTGCCCCTGTTCAATCTTCTTAGACCTGAGGATGCAGATTGGCTGACGTGCCTTTCGTAATCCGAGGGTAAAAGAAGATTGGACACTAGAGTGCTCAGAAATTTGCGCTCACATGTTAGCAATGATGGGGGAATGGGCTTATAGATGCCATCTGGATGTCTGATTGCGTAAGAGATTCCTTGGCGAGAACCTGCATACCTGCAAAACAGAAAATAAGTACCTGACACGTTGCAGGAGCTGATTTTTTAGATGCCTGGTATAGATGTGTCTTGACTGGTTACAGGAGCTGAGTCTGGAGCTTCAAACGGCGATGAAAGAACCAGGGATGATTACTTCCTTAGCATGAATGGTAAGAGAGCTTTGGGCGACTTTAACTTCAACAACGCTCGTTGAGAAAAATCTGGGGTGTCTTCTACTGGGATAAGAATCAGGGAGATCTTAGGGTCGATCTGACTGAACCAGAGAGGCCTTTGACTGGGTAAGAATCAGGAAAATCTTGGGACGATTTAACTGGACCGGTCTAGGTCTTGAAATGTCTTCAACTGGGATAAGCATCAGGGAGATCTTAAGGTCGATCTGACTGAACCAGAGAAGGCCTTTGACTGGATAAGCATCAGGAAAATCTTGGGACGATTTAACTGAACCAGTCTAGGTCTTAAAATGTCTTCAACTGGGATAAGCATCAGGGAGATCTTAAGGTCGATCTGACTGAACCAGAGAAGGCCTTTGACTGGATAAGCATCAGGAAAATCTTGGGACGATTTAACTGAACCAGTCTAGGTCTTGAAATGTCTTCAACTGGGATAAGCATCAGGGAGATCTTAAGGTCGATCTGACTGAACCAGAGAAGGCCTTTGACTGGATAAGCATCAGGAAAATCTTGGGACGATTTAACTGAACCAGTCTAGGTCTTGAAATGTCTTCAACTGGGATAAGCATCAGGGAGATCTTAAGGTCGATCTGACTGAACCAGAGAAGGCCTTTGACTGGATAAGCATCAGGAAAATCTTGGGACGATTTAACTGAACCGGTCTAGGTCTTGAAATGTCTTCAACTGGGATAAGTATCAGGGAGATCTTAAGGTCGATCTGACTGAACCAGAGAAGGCCTTTGACTGGATAAGCATCAGGAAAATCTTGGGACGATTTAACTGAACCGGTCTAGGTCTTGAAATGTAGCTTGAGAACTTAACTGGATCTTTCCTGAAAGATAAAAGTCAGTCATATGTAATGCATGATATGGATCAAGCAATGATGTTCTCAACATAAATGAGATTTGTATGATGCAGTGCGTTATGCATGCTATAATGATGTATGTGACGTTTTATGTATGTTTTTGTCTAGGAAAGTGAATCCTTGACGGGTGCCGGGAAGTTGTATCCTGGGTTGATGTCGAAGAATAGGTTTTGCTTCCGCTGGGGATGATAACTGCAAGGATACCGGTAGGAGAAGATGACTCCGTTTGCGGAATAAACCTGGCGAATGGAAGATTCTGCGGGGAGAAGAGATACTCTAGCGATCATGCTGGAAAGCAATACTCTGTGGGAATAGTGATGCCTTGCTGAATGTTGATAGTAACTCTGTTGGGGATACCGTTGTTGTATTGGAAGTGTGAATAGACTTCGCTGGGGATAGGAAAGAACTACGTTGACGACGACCTTCCCTTGGCTTTTGGCTGAGGATAACCCAGTTATATCCTGTTAAGGAAATAACTCTTTAAATAAAGCCGGACGACGCGTTCGTGCTCTGCTAGGGGATAATTCCAGAATTTACTGGGGATAAGCTTACTGCTTGGAGAGATGAATTCCAATTTTCCTGGGGAAACTGGACTCTCCTGGGGAAATCTTGAACTGTAATTTCTGTAAGTTGAAAGAGGGAACCTATGTAGGGTTGCCTGATGATGAGCTCGTGTAAAACTGCATCTTGGAGGAAGGAAACCTGTGTAGGGTTTACTGATGACGAGTCCGTGTAAAACTGCATCTTTGGGGAGAGAGAACATGTGTAGGGTTTCTTCGGGATAAGTTCGTGTAAAACTTTTGGCGGAACCGGGGTAAGGTTACTGCAGGGTAAGTTCGTGTAAAACTTCTTGATGAACCGGGGTAAGGTCATCTTGAAATGAGTCCGTGTAAGACTTCTGGAGGAACCGGGGTAAGGTTACTGCAGGATAAGTTCGTGTAAAACTTCTTGAAGAACCGGGGTAAGGTTATCTTATGGTAAGTTCGTGTAAAACTTCTTGATAAATCCGTGTAAGACTTTAGGAGGAACCGGTGTAGGGCCACTTTGATGATAAGTCCGTGTAAGACTTCTGGAGGAACCGGGGTCAGGTTACCTGGATAAATCCATGTGAGATTTCTGGAGGAACCGGGGTTAGGTTACCTGGATAAGTTTGTGTAAAAACTTCTGGATGAAAATTGAGAAAGAACCGGTGTAGGGTTGCATGATTTTGATTAAGTGGATGATTGTCCACGATCTGGAATTTGTAAAGGTAGATGGTAATCATCCTTATGTTGATCTTTACTTTGTACTTTGGTTGGCAGAGCAATTGGATCGCCTGGATAACTCATTATTGCCCCTGCTTCGGAGATGAGGGAAGAGGATACCTGTGTGGGTGATTGACAAATCTTCGGGTAGACAAATGATGAGATACCGGAACATAGTCGTATGCTTTGATCCCTAACTTTTGCCTGGATTGCCCTTTCAGGTTTTCAGTCCACCGGGATATCCCTTTTTGCCCAAGCCGCCTTTTCAGGTTTTCAACTTGCCGGGTGTACATGTTTTTGTTTTCATCCCTTATTTTGCCCGAACCCTTTTGGTTCGCCGGGAAGCCCTTATTTTTGCCTAGGCATGTCAACCTAGCGGGCCTTTGATGATGCGCAGTATTTTTCCGACTATGTCCACGCTCTCAGAATGTAGGGAGTTGCCCCTGTTGGAAGTATTTTGCCATGCCCCAGAAGATGTCTGACTGGGCAAGATTCGTTGCTGGATTGCTCCAAGTGACTCAGGCAGAGATTTGCCCCAGGCTGGTTGGCCTTTTTGAGAGATTCTCCGAATCTTGACTTAACTGCCCCAGATGATGGACAATAGTCATGCCATGCCCCTTGATTGGAGGTACTTCTGTTCATTAGGCTTTCGTCATGCGAATTTCTATGCTGTTCAAACAAAAAGTCATATGTAAACAAAGTTATGTTAAAAATGCAAAGCTTATGTCTGTCTCAAAGATTTTGAAAGTGTATTCTTTTTCATAAAACAAGTAAATGTTTGTAAAAACATGATGTCAACTCCGTATTTACCGTAGGCCTTAAGGAGTCAGGATACCTTTTGTAACAGTATGCTTTCGAACTAACCCATGCTTCAGCTAGGACTTTTGAGGGTTATAACGTGGCCTGGTTCACGGTTTAAGAAACAAAGGATAAAGGCTCAAATTATTTGTACCCACCCGCTCTTCGTGATATTCTCCAAACCTAAACTCAGTTGATCATACGTTAGACCTAGTTTGAGTCTTTGTTCTGATTTTCCAGTGATGGTTCGGATATTGATGATTTATTCTGAATAGGCAGTCATCATTTTTTGTCGAGGGTTTGTGGGACCTCTTTCTTTTTGATTTTGTTATCCCTATCTTTTTTGCCTGAACTGTTTCCTTTTTTTGGAATTTCAGTCAGCGGGATGCCCCAGTTTTGTAAGCCTCCTTCATGAGTTTAGACTTTTTTGGGCTTTTCGTTTATGAATTTTGATGATGACTACCTGTCTTTTTGATTGTTCTGAACCATCACTGTCTTTGTTCGTTTTGTAAAGATCTCTTCGGTGCTATTCGTCATGCACTTGGATCAATTGAGAGAACTACCCTGCCCCAGGTTATGATTAAGGGTTTTAAATTGCGAAAAGAAAAACTCCTACTTCTTTGGCTCAGATGGGTTGACGAGGGATTATCATCCTTATAACTCCAGTGTTTAGGGATTGAAACAACGCCTGTACCTCATTAGCGGGATCTGTTCAAAAGCATACTGTAAATTATGGTATCGTTTTCGTCATCCTCCCTCAAGAGGCTTAGAATTATTGATTGAGAGAGTTGACAATCAGAACAAATATGAAAATAATTTGCGTATAGTGAATACGAATATATTGATTCAAAATAGACATAAGCGATGCATTAATGAAATAACAATGTTTTAACAATGAGTAAACGTTTGAACAAAAGAAACTTGCAACTTGAACATTCGAATGAACAAAAATTTCTAGTCTCAGGGCTTGTCACTTCAAATGGTGAGCCTTGGAGGGATGGTAGAAAAATTCAGCCTGACCATCTTGTGTGAATTCCAGTGTTCCTTCATCAATCAGGTCCTGGATCTTGTTTTTCAAAGCCCAACACTCGTTTGCATCATGTCCTGGACAGGCAGAGTGGTAGGCACACCTTTTATTGGGATCATAAGCAGGATGTGCTGTGTTGAGGTTCTGGGGATGAGCCCTTAATGTGATCAGGTTCAATCTCAACAGGCGTTGTAAAGCTTGAAACAGCGACATATTGAGCGGGGTGAATTGCCTCCTGGACTTGTCTGTCTGAAGTTGGTGAAGTTGCTGCTGAATTGGTGATACTGGAGCCATATGAGGAGCTTTCTCCTTGCCTCTTTGTCTCAAAGGTGGTTGAACGATGATTGGCTTTTCACCCTTAGATGTTTGCCCCAGTTGGTTACTCTGAAGCAGTTGGTTGATGAGAACACCGAGCTCTTCTTGTCTTTGAGCTAAACCTTGAATAGCAGTCCCCTGCCCCAACATTTGGGCTTTCATTGCATCCATCTCAGCTTGCAGGTGTTCCAGCCGTTCGTCCTTAGCGCTGTTCCTGGCAAAAGTCTCTACGAGAAGTGTTCTTAGCTCCTCCTGCCCCTTGGATAGATTTAGGAGGATTTCCCCGAACCGAGTCTCTTGAGCAAGAAGGTGCTGGTTGTCTTGTTGTGAAACCATTGCTGAAATAAACAGCGGGAACGGTAAGTGACCTGCAACAAAGATACCTGTTATGCAAGGATGAGTATGATATGCATGCAATGTTTTCAAGGATCTCGCGGGGTAAATCAGAAAATTAGCATTGGAATTTAGAGCTTGGTTGAAGGACACCCATGTTATTGAGAACTCTTCTTCAAGAGTCAAAGGCTCACCATATCCAGTGGGTCATAGCCCCTGACTTTAGTCATCATGTCCGGTTTTGATTTCCAAACAACCTTGGTTAGGGAACCTTCTTCAGGAGTCAGAGCTCACCATATCAAGTGGGTCATAGCCTCTGACAACATTGGCTAGAGGAAAATAAATCCTCTTTGCCCCTTGCTAGATGTTTGATTTATATGACCTGCATCATAAGCCCTTGAGATCCTTGAAATGGGTTATGATGTATGCAATGGTATGATGTCATGCTATGCATGGGGTGATGTAGGTAAACCATGTTATGAGTCCCAATTAAGGACTATAAACAAAACCTGCAAGAACTCAAGGGTTAGATAACGAGCATGCAATAGTCAAGTACGAAGGCACACAAGTCACACAAAAGAGCCCTTAGAGTTTAGGCCAGCATGGGGTCTGGGTAGTACCCTCTTGAAGTTGGTGGGTTCAACCTGTCCTAATCAAAGTAACCGGGTTCTAAGGTTCCCAATATCACGGGATTGCTTTCATTGTTCATCGTTTCGATTTAGCCACTGAACTGGCGACCGAAATATTCCAGGAAAGCAACCCTCAATTGAGTGTAGTATCGAGTATCAACCAACCTCGGACTGCACCAAAGTCAGTTATCTCACTACCCTAAAGAGGCCAAGATGGTTCAATTAAGGTTCCTAAGGTCTGTTGATGCTTCATGACACCACATGGAGGCCCCGTACTCTCCTTGACTGAACTCAAGGGTTACCGGTACACACCAAAGTGCCACATCAACGTAGCAGACTGTTTCAACCATGTCGGTATACCCCGCACAGTTCCCTCACAGCCTTGTTGCTACTTTCTAAGAAGGTATCCCCAGATCCGGGTTAGGATCTATAGAACTCCCAAGACAGTCCCACAATAATAAAGCAAACGAGGAAAACAATTGAAAACACAGTGATCTTAGTCCTAAGGTACACCTCACTTTAAGTTTTTCCCCAGCAGAGTCGCCAGTTCTGTGATCGGTGGATCTGGAACTGACTGTTTTAAAGCTGGTTCGTGAAATGTCGCGGTAAGCAAGAGTCGCCACCGTCTTTTATTTTCTCCAAATGGAAAGGACAAAAGCACAGAAAAATTCCTTTAAAGAGATTGCTCTCGGTTCGGGAGGTAGGTTATAGAAAGGGAAGGTGTTAGCACCCTTTCTATCCATGGTTATCCATGGGCTCTTAGATACTTGCTCAATGTGTTTTCAAAATGTTTGCTTGCTTTTCAATGTGGGTTTCAAAAATATTCTTTGAAAAGTTTCAATTCAACTCGTACGTCAGAGTGTTTGAAAAGTTTGTTTTGAAAGTTTTTGAAAGTGTGTTGGTGTGAAAAGATTTTTTGTTTGTTTTGAGATTAGAGCAAGTATCTACGAGAATCTACCTACCCTAAGGAATTCGTCTGTGTAAATGTCCTTTAAGGTAGTGCCATCCCACCATTGAGAGGTAGGTAGCACCACTGTTGGAGGTGTTCGGGTCAATTCGAGTTTTAGGGACGTGGTGGTCACCAGAGCAACAGTAGGACACCTTAGAAGCTACCCTTATGCCATTGATCCTTTATTTTCCGAGGCAACCGTTTCGAGGCAACTGGATCATGTCATGGACATAAGGACTTACTAAAACGTCCTATACTCGACGACCACCTCTCGAAAGGCAACAGTGAGGCGTACCCTAGGGGTGGTGTGTGCGAATTGTGTGTCATTTTCAGTTTATTGTTTGTCTTGTCATGCATTGGTGATCTAACGATTCGATTTTATTTTTGGGCATTCATTCTTTCATGTTATTGTTTAACAGTTAAAAGTGCGGGAATTTAAAGTGCGGAAAAGATAAAAGTCCTACGCTATTACAAAGGGCGAGGGTCTACAACGCCAAATTAATCCAGACCCGTTTTAAAATAAATTGCAGAAAAGAAACATCTAATAGCTATTACATGGCTTTGGTACAAGTATATTATATTCACAAAAGAAATAAATGAAACGCGCAAAAAAAGAAAATAATCAAATGCGAGGGCGTTGAACCCTTTAAAGGAATTAAAATAATTAAGTTATCTAAAATTAAAATTAAATGAAAAAATGGTATTTTTGTGTTTTTTAGATTTAAAAGAAAAAAAGAAAAATTAATTAAAATTAAAATGCTAAATCCTAGTTCTAATGTTTTTTAAGTTTATTATGAAAATATTGACTTTTAACCTAATTTAACTCTAAATTAATTTATGTACAATTTTTTAATTTATGAAAATAAATAAATAACATTATTATTCTGAAAAAAGAGGGAGAATTAAAAGAAAATAAAAAGTTATTAAACCTAAACTCTATTTTTTGGATTTTTAGTTATTAAGAAAGTATTAAAATCTAACCTAAAATGCAACCCTAGTTTAATTATGAAAAATACTAATACTATGGCAAAAAACAAGGAAAGTTAAAAGGAAAAAGTCATTAACCTAATTCTATGTTTTTGTTTTGATTTTTATTAAAAGGAATTAAAGTTGAAAACCTAATTAAAACTAAATATTTACATGTTATTATTTATGAAAATAATTATAATATAAATTATATATTTTGGCATTTTTTGATTTTATGATGTTTTTATTATATTTATGTAAAAATAATTAATTAAATAAATAGCAAATAAAAGAAATAAAAAAAGAAAAGTTAAAGAAAGAATAAAAATTAATAAGGCAAACCAGGGGGGTAGACCCCAAAATTGTGAGGTGCAGGCCTAGCAAATCAGGCCCATTTGCATTGAATTGGTTGACTTTCCTGGATAGAGTGCTGCACATTGACTGGAGTCTATGATACACCTTTGGTCATGGCCCTTGGATTGCTTCTAATGGACGCGTGGAGGTTGATTTTTGAGTGTGCATGGTGTACCTGGACATTAGCAAAGCATAGAATTTCATTTTGAAAAATAATATGGAATTTTGCCAGACCTGGGACTTGAACCCAGGTCATGAGGGTTAATGGGATTCACGCTTACCACCTGAGCCAGCACGCACATGTTATCATATTACAACAAATAAATAACAAAAAGAAATATTGGTCAGTGGCATTTAAAAGCGCGCGAGATTCAAAGTGACCAATAGCTGATGGACACGAGACCGTCTTCTTCCTTTTCCTGAAACAAAAACATATTGGCAACGGTTTTGCAACCATGGTGTTAGGGTGGCTATGGAAAAATAGCGAATAGGACTGTGGTGCATATAAATTGATCGCGAGGTATGCTTCTTCTTCGTTGGAGCACGCTGATTGCAATGGTAGTGATCTTGGGTCCCAATTTTTCCTTGGGTGAGAAACCCCAATTCAAAAACTCTGAAAACCTAAATTTCAATCATGGTGAAATCCCATACACGATGCAAAAATCAAATTAAATGTAGAGGTTAGCTTTGAAACTTTGCAAGGAACAAAAATATACAGTTAAAATGCAATGATCATGCTTAGAATTGAGAACACGATTTCAAAATTTTTTTCTGTGCAGTTTGAGTTGTAGCCACCACCTCCTTGCGTTTTGATTGATGTTAGGGATTGAGATGCTCTCAGAAATTGTCCAGGATGCTATTAGGAAAAAAATTGAGGCTTCAAACTCCCCCTAACTTTGAAATCAGTTTTGCATTATATGGCCAATTTTTCAAAATGTCCAATGGCTTTTCAGCGCAGCATATGGCATATGGTGGTTAGGGTTTGACTTAGTGATGATCATGGAATGGGATTGGCTAGTTATTTGACCTAGATTCAAGCTCATGAAGGAATTAGTCTTAGGGTTTTCACTCTTAACCATTTTTCCTCCTTTTTAGCCAAAACCTAGACCTAGTGTGCAAATGAACCCTAGCCTGATTTCTTGAGTTGGTTCATGATACATAGAAATTGTCCAAGTTCACTTGACACTATTCCATTGGTTTTTAAATTTTATTTGAATTTTCAAAGAATTAAAATGAATTAAATCATCAAAAATTAAATAAAATAAAAAAATCAATATTTGGTCTTGAAATTAACCATGGGACACGTGTGTGGCATGACAAGGATGAACCAAGTGGAAAAAATGGGGCCCTTTTGTCAAAAATTGGATTTTCAAAGATAGTTGACTTTTGCCATTTCACAAAAATTTCCCAACTTCTACAAGGCATAACTTGCTCCATTTTTAAGCTTTTCACATGTTCTTGGACATTTTGGAAAGGTATTTGAGTCCTTTAACCAATGCCTTTGGTCCCATGTCATTTTGATTTACCAATCTCAAGTTATGGCCTTTGACTTAAAGTCCCTTTTTGTTGACTTTTGAAAATGACCTGTAATGTTGAAATTGATAACTTTTTGTGAGAGCATTTCTTGGACTTGAAGTATGAAGATGAATTGTAGGAAATGTCTTCCTCTTCAAAATGAGCTTTGGATGGAATTTTTCTGATAATCCATGTGAAAGTTATGCCCTGGTCAATTTCAGTTGACTTTTTCAACTGTCCAAATATAGTAACTTTTGCATCTTTGATGATTTCTGAGCCAAATTTTGAGAATCATGATCAAGCATTGATCAAATGATGTTTGTGGCTTCAAAATGATATATTGACCAAAAATTTGAACTTTTGACTGTCAAATGACCATTTTGCCCCTACAGTTGACTGTAGTGCAATTTAGGGTTTTGACTGTGCAATCTTGAGCTGAATGCCTTGAAACTTGATATGAGGATGTTTGACCATGTTTGTAGGCATATGAGACTTGATTGGGTCCTTGAAAACTTTCAATTCTTGATCAGAACACAAACCCTAGTTTTGACTGTATAGGAAACAGTTGCACTGCACAACCCTTGGGAAATTTTGTAGCTTGGCTTAGCAATCTCTTGAAGAATATGGGAGGGCAAATTTTGGGGTACAACACGCATATTAAAAAAAACTCAAAGGAAGAAGAATAGGAATAACAGAAGAAAACGAAAGGAAAGGGAGTACCTGAGTGTCAAAGGTCTATCAAAGACGATTTACCACCCCATCAGAAAGTTGAAGCACTCTAACAGGTTCGATGTAACTCATTTTATGCTCGTTTCTTTTGAATTCCATTATCTTTCACGCGAAATTTAATGAATTTCGGTTCTTGTTCGCATCCATGATATTTTGCGGATCTAGGTTTCATTGTTTCCACTCACACAATTAGGCCATAGGAGTGGCGTTCGCGTGAAATCATCATAGGAATCATGATCAGGAATAGGTATGAGTGATTGTTCATGTAGATAGGGGAAGGATTAGAGGAGGTTGAACGGTGGCACCATGGCGGCGGGTACTTGTGACAATAAAAGATGGGGGATTCAGGTGTTGGTTGGGACGAAGGAAAAGGACGATTGAGTGTGGCGGTGGATGGTGATCGGAGATGACGATCGACCGTGGCTTTGTTTGAATGAGAAGAAGATATGGCGGGCGAGGGATTTGAGTTGGAGAGAAGAGAGCGTCGTGACTCTGTTTGAGAGAGGAAGATAAAGCAAAATTTCAAATCCTAGCTTAAACAATATCCATTTTTTATAATAAAAAATGCAGACCCAATGTTTCTAGACCGAAGGGCATTTCCATCTGGGCCTGTTGCATTTTTTAGCAGTTGGGAATGATTTCGAAAAAAACAACTTTGGCCCAATGCATCATATTTTTGTGTTGCTTGAAATTCTTTAAAAAAAACTATTTTCATGTCAATGACTAATGGGCCTCAACGCCTAGTATTATTTTTCTAGCATACCAACCATTTATAAATTGTACTCCCATGACTTTGTTATGTTTTTTTACTTCATAACCTTTTAGTTTCAATTTCTTTCTTTTTGTGATTTTAATAATAAAAAGATGTATAATAAAAAACTTCAAAAAAAAATAGTATTGAATTTTAGAATATTTTAGTACTTCTCTTCAGGAATTTGGATTAGAATTCCTGTTATTGTTTATGTTTAGTGATTACTTTGTTATTCGAGATTTGTGTTTCACTTCTGCTTTTCGAGATTTGAGTTTTATGCAGGTTTAGTATGTGATATGCAGACATGCTTGAGTTTATGATTGTGATTTATTTTCACATCGATGAAGCTTCGACACCTATTCTAAATATTTGATCTCTAATTGTTTGTTTGTTGATGCCAGCCCACGCGAAGTATTCTGGGTTTCTTTGCTTTGGTTGTGCTTTTTATGGACATTGTCATTCGTTTGGTATTATGGTACTTCCAAGTTATATTCCCGCGTTTATTTCTTTCTATATATCATGAGAAGTAGGAAATAAAGAGCGTGCCCTCGAAGACGCTGTTTAAATACCTGTAGTAGGCATTCCACACTTTATTTGCTATATGTGTCGTGCTTGTGTTTGTTTCCTTGGTTGTTAATCGATGAGTCACTCAATTTAGAAATTGAGATCATGACTTCGCTCTCAGTGCATTCTTCCTATAGGATTTTATTGCTTTCCTTTATTTCTTATTGATGGATGATTCACTCAATTTAGAAATTGAGATCACGACTTCACTCTCATTGTATGTTCCCCATAGGATAGTTTGTTAAACTTTCTTCGACATGCTAACCTAAGTAGGATCTCTCTAGGTGTACTCTTTTGAGCTTATTAGATTGCTTGCTTGATATCGTCTTTGTATGCATGTTTTGTGATGATAGACCTTTGCTACGCTCCTTTAGGACTTCTTGATTCATCTATAGATGATGAGTTGGGATAGACATTAGGACTGTTATGCAAGCATGTCAACTTAGGGTAGAAATTTTCCTTCAAAGCTCAACTTTAGGATCAATAATTGTATGATAACATTATGTTAGAGATAGGTTATTCTCTCATAGATGTTTTCTTCCTATTTTTGCATGATTGCCTTTAAAACTAAAACATCTTTTTCTTGGCAAATGTATAAAAAATGATAAGCATACAAAAATTCTTTTCATGGTAAAAAATACCAACCAATCCATTTCTTTTCGCCATTCAGGTTTACTCTTCTAAGAACATGTTAGTTCCTTTCCACTACAGGTCGTAAGTCTCTAAAGGTCGAGCATCGGTGGAATGATCGAATTCAACATTGTTCACTTAAAAAATACAAACAAATAAAATATGTGAGTAGAACTATAGCTCTTTGATTCCTTAAAAGGGATACGTAGGCATCTGGTCACGGAGCTCAGTCGAGCGAAAATATGTAAATATTTCCTTCTTTTCCCCGTGTTTTCTTTGCATGCATTCCCTCCTAGTTTACAACTCTTAAGCATTAGATTGAATACACCCTTTGATTAGAACAACAAGAGTGGATCCCGTAGAGTACTGCGGACGTGTGTGTTGCTAATACCTTCCCCTCGCGTAATCGTCTCCCTTACCAAATCTCTCGGTCGCAAGACCTTGATGTACCCTTTAGGTTTTTCTTCGATGATTCTCCTTTCCCTTTTATGGGATAAATAAATATTCTGTGGAAACTTCATTGATTTTACCGCTATAGAAAAATAACGACTTTACTGGGGAATATGGTCGACCAATTGCTGGTCCATCCCGTGAGTCACTCCTAGCTCCCGTTTTTATTTCCTTAGGGTGTTTATCATCATGCTTTTATGGATTATTCATTTTTATATGTTTGAGCATATGTTTGCATTTCATCTTTATTGTTATTTATTATATTGTTGTTGTACTGGTTTCTCTGTTTCTTTGTTGGGTGGGTGTTACTATGAGGTAAAAGGCCCAATACCCAGGCTAAGTGACAACCATAGGAACTATAGGAATAAAGTGTAACATGAACGGCTAGTTGACTTAGGTTTCAGTATTGCCGCCATGTCGTCCATGCTCAGATGAGGTACAAATGAGGGGCTATCATTTTCATGTAGGTGATACGACGATAGTTTTTTCAGAAGTACCCTCGATTTTGAGTTACCTGGCTTTACCCTGGCCTGGTTTCCACCTGTGAGAGTGGAGGGAATCATTATTACATGTATAGAAGGTGACTATACATGTTCTGTTAGTGATTCTGGTTATGCTGATGACTTTGGTTCTTGGTATTCTGAATTGATCCGGACTTTTGATCTTGTTACGTGTGATTATGGTTCTATTATCAGTTCAGCAGCTATTCAGTATTGAGGAAGCTTTGATCCCACATGTTTGCATACATAGCATGCTAATGTAATTATCAACATACAATTTTTTTGTTTCCAAACATCATTTCTTTGATTCCAATTGTTAAGCAAAAAAAAAAGAATAAACATTGAAAAAAATACATGAAAGAATATATATTAATATCATGGCTTAGCAACAAGAATCAAAGCATATAGGATTTTGGAAATGAAAACATGTCATTTGTATTGCATGTCATGCATCATGTTACATTTAACTATGCATTTCATGAGTTTCCCAGAAGTCTTACCCAAGGTCCTCTGGTCTCCAAAATCAAGCTGTCTCATCAGTACAACACTCGTGCTAAGGGAAGATGGAAAGCATTAAGCAAGAGATCTTTGAACTCCACAAAGAGGTAACTACTTTTAAGGCTGATATGGAATATCTAACTGCTTTGGTTAAAACTTTGGTTGTCACCCAAGTAAATCCTTCTAGGAAGGAAGAAGATATGGCAAAAGTCTTCACAGAAACTCTGAAATCATTATTTCATGAGAAGGTGATAGTCAATGCACCCGGTGATTTCCCAGAAAAGGTGGATGTGGGAATGCTTCTAGAAGAGGATGTCTGAAAGGAATGCTTATCTGAAGACAGTGGCACAACTAGTGGTGTGAAAAAGTTTGATAATGATTTTTCTAAAAAGAGAACCAGAGGAAGAAACAAGCATCGTCAGAATCATCATGTTTCTTCTGTCATCCCTGTGTTCAATTTACCGCCTACTGCTCCAGTTTTTTAACTGAATCAACAAGATTCTGATCAGAAGAAGGATCAGTTTGATCCAATTCCAATGACCTATACAAAGTTGTTTGCTATCCTAATGTAGAGGAATTTGGTTCATACCTGACCTCCACCGAAGATTCTTGAGAAGATACCTTGGTACTACAAAGCTGATTTGACTTGTGACTTTCATCAAGAAACCCCTGGGAATAATATTGAACAATGTTATCCATTAAAAGCTGAAGTCTAGAAATTGGTCAGGAGTGGTATCTTGACACTTAAGGATATTTGTCTTGAGGTTCAAGCCAAGTCTTTGCCGAAGAATAAACGTGATTGAAGGACACCCTGGATTTTAAGGATGATTAGCTTTCTCAGTTTACTAGCAATTTTACTGAATTTTCATTTGTAATTTTTCTTGTTAATCATTGTACGATTTTCATGTAAGAACTTGTTTATATTTGAATGATTATCTTAATGCAATGATTATGTTTGTATTGAAGAAATCCAATCGTTTCACTCACATTTTTTTTTAATTTTAAATTTCTTTTTGCATTATGATACCAACTTGTTATCCATTCTCTTGCCTAAGCATATATTAGAGGGAGGATGATGAATTTAAAATGAAAAATTTCTGGTTGTATGCTTTTGAATAAAACCTTGTTGACGATATACATGCATTGTTTCAAATTCCCAAACACCGGAGATATAAGGGAGTGAAACCCTCGTTAAACCCTTTGAGCCTTGAAGCAGGAGCTTCTTCTTATTCAGAAAAACCCTCATTTTTAACCTGGGGTAGGGTAGTGTTCAATTAATTTGAGCGAGCATTCGGAACTCATTAGAAATACACGTCTAAGGATACAAAAATGGTTATCCTTCAAAAGGTTGAAGAAACTCAAAATTGCAATGGCTAAACTTCATTTATCAAGAGTGTGTGTCAATTGACGATATCCCAATGGGCATCTCTCACACATCAAGAGGTCAATAGAAGACTATACAACAATGGTTATCCCTCATCTTCCAAGAAATAGGGCAGTCACAATTCTTTCAACAAGTCAAAAATGACTCAACGTCATGCGACATGTTCAAAAGGAAAGAAAAGATAACAAAAAGCCCCTCTAAGTCGAAACTTGAAAAACAATTCGCTTAGGTAAAAGTCAGGGCATCCCACTGGGCTTCATAGTCAAAAAGAATTTATCCAGGCAAAAGTTAAGGAAAATGACGGAAAGACTGAAAGGCGAAAAAGGATTACGAAATGGATATCCTTAGCAAAGAAATATGTTGCATGATCAGACACTTAAGGTAAAAGCAAGTGACTGGCATGCCTAAAGAAAACCTCAGTTGTTTCCTCAACCGTCTTGAAATTTCTTTTGAGAGATGAACGTTCGTGTCAAATTAACTGAACTTAGGACTGGAGAACATCATGAAGGGGGTGGGCACCAAATAATGCTGAGCTTTAAAATCCGTTTTTTCAAAAAAAACTGTGAACCAGGCCACATTACAACCCTCAAAATTCCTAATTGAAACAAGGTTTATTTCCAAAGCATACTTCAACGAGATAGCGTTTCCTGACTCCCATGAATTTTGCTAAATTGTTATGTTGGTATCATATGCTTTTGTCATCTTTTATACAAAAATCAATTTTGCACCCTGGCTAGTGATTCACTCTCAAGGTTTTGCGAAATATTTTCAATAAAATCTTCAAGACTTGCATGATTGTTGCATTAGAATTATCATTCTTAGAATAAACATTTTTCTGCTTGTAAAACAACTGCTTGATATCAAGGAAGTGTACATTTGAGTATCAGCAAAAGGCATGTCACCAATAAGAAGTTGTTGAGCAAATAGGATCCAACATTCAATCAATTTAAGGCAGTTACGTCGAGATTCGATGAATCTCTAGAAGCCTTTTTTGTCAGGCAGATTATCCTAAAAGCATATAGCTGAGGGCAAGTTGTGAAAGATATCTCGACCAGCACGGTAAACTTGGGACACAAAAGTTGTTTTCAAGGGCATTTCCAATTTTTTGTTAAGACAGTTACTATGTTCTTCCCCAAGCTAAAGATCTTCCTCACACAAGATTGTTTCTCATGATCTACCTTGTAGAGGTGTGCATGGTTCCCTCTACGGTAGCTAACCAGTTAGTGGGTTTCCTCCAGGCTGTGGTGTGGTATTGGGTTTGAAATCCCATTTTCTTCCCCCGTTAAGTCTTGGTTCAGATTTTCTCCAAGCTGTTATTTGATATTGGGTCTATAATCCCATTCCCCCCAATCAGGTCTTGATTCAGATTTCTCCGACTGAGTCTAATTTCTTTCCATGGTTGAATGGTGATCAAGTATAGGTTGCAAAGTTAAAAAGCATGTGCTTAGTTGTTTAATTCTTCCTCCCTTTATGTTGAGAAGTAATGCAAAATCTCTAGCAGGATATTACGCCCTCCAGTTGTGACATTTTTATTGGTATGTGCCTCCAAACAGCCAGACAAGGGCAATATACTTTCTAAGAAGTATTGAGATAAATTTCAACTCCTTGGGTTTTATCTCGCCGTGTGCTGAGTTTGATTTAAAATCCCCATAAGCCGACCTCTCGCTGTGATGTTAACTTCTTAATTCTCCAAATGAGTCGAGAATTATGCTTCCCTCTAAAATTGTTATCCCATGAAATTTCATGATTTATCTCCAGAGAAGTTTGCACAACTATTATTCTTGATATTGAAGATTGTATTTGGGCTCTCTTCGATGTGTGCGGTTTATTTTCCCCCAATGAAGTTAGCATAACAACCCCCAGTTGAAGTCTCAACGATGTGGTTTTTCATCTTTCCTAGTGAGTTCTGTATTGCCATCCCCAGTTGAAGTCTCAACGATGTGGTTTTCACCTTTCCTAGTGAAGTTAGTTTTGGAATCTTCAGGTAAAGTCTAGACGATGAGGCATTATCTTCCCCTGTCGAAGTCTGCATGATATTCCCGGGTGAAACTTAGAGGAGTTTATTATATCCCCACAACTTTATTTGTTGCTAGTTAGGTGGTTTTTTGATTGTTTTCAAGCCATCTTCTTCCCAGTGAATTTAATCTGTAAAGTAGGACTTTGTTTCCTCAGTTGATGCTTACCCTCTTGTGAAATATGATCTTCATTGTTGATGTGACTTGGCCGAGTGTTGTCTTCACCCAAGTTAGATTTGTTTGGTTATCCCCAGTGTATTATGGTTATTTTGTCAGCATATATATGATAACATTCATACATTCATATGCATCATGCATAGATGGATTTAAAATTCATTACTCATTTGAATTCATTAATGTTTTGTCAGCATATTATCCTCTTTGCAAAGTTATGTTACTCTCTCTCTAATAGAGTTGTTAACTTTAAACAGAAAGTGTATATCCTTTCAAATTCCCCACTGAGTTATCCCTCGTGAGAGAATTTTATTTTAGCCTTCCTTTTAGGCTCATTATCTGGATGGAATGTGATCCCCTTTTGAGTTTATTTCTCATTAGGAGCTTTCTTGGTTGACTGTTTCATTCCGATTTATTTCGAGTTTGAATCTGTGGTCCCCAACAATATTATTATTCTAACTTCTGCAGGCTTCAAGCCTTGGTTTGAGAATGTGCATTTATATTTCACGTAGAGAAATTTTTTCTCCTTAACAGGAATGTATTAGTATTTCCCCAGGAAATCAAACTTCATTTCCCGCCAGTCTTATTACAATTCCTTCTTAAATAGCAAGCTACATGTCTCTTTATTTGAGAAACTTGTTCTTCCCAGTAAGTCTATAAATGCCAGAGAAGATGTTTTATTCCGATGAATGGTAGTCTCTTTGTTATGGAAGATAGTTCGTTCATGAAGATTTTTACTCTAATGAATGGTAGTCTCGTCATTATGAGAGATAGTTCGTTGTTGAGATTGGTTGTGCTTCATTGATAAGGACGGTTCATTGAAAGATTCTTACAACAGTTTATTACCCTTTCCAGGTGAAACATCTTGGTTAAAGAAGAATCTGAGCCCGGTTCGTGGCTTATGGTCAAGATTGAGTGGAGGTTTATCTGATTCTCCATCAAATGGTATCTCTTCGAGGAAGTTTCACAAGAGAAGTTTATTGTGAAATATTTACAAGTGGTAGTCTCTTTATTTGAGATAGCTTGTATGTTAACCTTTCCAGGTGAAATACCTTGGTTAAAGAATAAACTGAGATCAGTTCGTGACTTATGGTCAGGATCGAGGGGAAGTTTATCTGATTCTCCATCAAATGGTATCTCTTCAAGGAAGTTTTGCAAGAGAAGTTTGTTGTGAAATCTTTACAAGTGGCAGTCTCTTTATTTGAGATAGCTTATATTTTTACCCTTTCCAGGTGAAACATATTGGTTAACAAAGAAACTGATACCAATTCGTGGCTTATAGTCAGGATCGAGGGGAGGTTTATCTGATTCTCCATCAAATGGTATCTCTTCGAGCAAGTTTTACAAGAGAAGTTTGTTGTGAAATCTTTACAAGTGGTAGTCTCTTTATTTGAGATAGCTTGTATTTTTACCCTTTCCAGGTGAAACATCTTGGTTAAAGAAGAAACTGAGACCAGTTTGTGGCTTATAGTCAGGATCGAGGGGAGGTTTATCTAATTCTCCATCAAATGGTATCTCTTAGAAGAAGTTTTTCAAGAGGAGCTTGTTGTGAAATCGTTGCAAGTGGTAGTCTCTTTATTTGAGATAGCTTGTATTTTTACCCTTTCCAGGTAAACATCTTGGTTAAAGAAGAAAATGAGACCAGTTCGTGGCTTATAGTCAGGATCGAGATAAGGTTTATCTGATTCTCCATCAAATGGTATATCTTCGAAGAAGTTTCACAAGATGAGCTTGTTGTGAAATCATTCTAAGTGGTAGTCTCTTTATTTGAGATAGCTTGTATTTTTACCCTTTCCAGGTGGAATACCTTGGTTAAAGAAGAAACTGAGACCAGTTCGTGACTTATGGTCAGGATCGAGGGGAAGTTTATCCGATTCTCCATTAAATGGTATCTCTTCGAGGAAGTTTCGCAAGAGAAGTTTGTTGTGAAATATTTACAAGTGGTAGTCTCTTCATTTGAGATAGCTTATATTTTTACCCTTTCCAGGTGAAATATCTTGGTAAAAGAAGGAGTTGAAACCCGTTCTAGGTAGAATGCCAGAATTTTAGGAAACTCGTTATTGTTCTTTAGGACCTCACCTTCAGTAAAAGCTGGTGTTATTCTTTTCTCCCTACCTTCAGTAAAAGTCAGTAGTTCACCTTCAGTAAAAGCTGGTGTTATTCTTTTCTCCCTACCTTCAGTAAAAGTTGATATTTCAGCTTCAGTAAAAGCTGGTGTTATTCTTTTCTCCCTACCTTCAGTAAAAGTCGGTATTTCACCTTCAGTAAAAGCTGGTGTTATTCTTTTCTCCCTACCTTCAATAAAAGTCGGTAGTTCACCTTCAGTAAAAGCTGGTGTTATTCTTTAATCTCTACCTTCAGTGGAATTTGGTAGCCACCTTCAGTAAAAGTTGGTGTATCTTTTTCTTGTTACCATCAGTAAAAGTTTGTGTATCTTTTGCTTGTTACCTTCAGTAAAAGTCGGTAACTCACCTTCAGTAAATGTTGGTGTATCCTTGATATCTCTACCTTCAGTAGAAGTTGGTAACTCACCTTCAGTAAACGTTGGTGTATCCTTGATATCTCTACCTTCAGTAAAAGTCGGTAACTCACCTTTAGTAAATGTTGGTGTATTCTTGATATCTCTACCTTCAGTAAAAGTCGATAGCTCACCTTCAATAATAGTCGGTGCATATTTTGTATCTTTACCTTCAGTGAAAGTCGGTAGTTCACCTTCAGTAAACGTTTGTGTTATTATTTTAAGTCTCTACCTTCAGTGAAAGTTGGTAGTTCATCTTCAGTAAAAGTCGGTGCATATTCTATACCTCTACTTTCAGTAAAAGTCGGTAGTTCACCTTTAGTGAAAGTCAGTGTATCTTCTATTTCTTTATCTTCAATAAAAGTCAGTATTGCCCTATATTTTTTCTACCTTCAATCTTGAGTGGGTAGTTCATTACCATTCTTAGGCAAGATTGATCTCTTCCTCCTCATTGGACCTTACTCCGATTTAGTTGAGTTGCTCCCAGCCATAAGTGCTGACGACAAATCTTTGATTACCAGGCATAAGTACAGATACCAATCACTCGCTTAATAGTCTAGGTGTTGATGTTTATCATCATCTTTGAGCCGGTATTATCTTTACCATTTCTATTCGTTCCCTTAGGGTTAGTAGTTGCCGATCCCCTGTGAGTTGATATTACTTTCTTTTTGCTATCTCCTCTATGAGTGGATAGTTCACAGTTATCGGTTAATTTTTATTATCTATTACTTTTTCCTCATTTTATTGAGTTGATGTTATTTTGTCTCCTCTTTAGACCTTACCCCAGTAAATTTGAGTCTTCTTATCCCCAACGGAGTCAATTTGTTTCCAATGGATTCAAGGTTCTATCCCCAGAGTTGTGTTGTTTCTCAGAGATTTATTTTCCTGGTCGACTTCTCTTTGTTAAGTCTGTTGATTTTATTTTCATTTCTCCAGTGTGTCTTATTCACATGTATGAATTTTATATTTTACACCCATAATCATAAGCATCGCATGGCATCTTCGGGACAAAAATAGGGCTTGTTTTATATTTAAGTATCTTCAATCGCGTCGAAACGAATATTTTAACCTTCGTATCTCTGGATAGAAGACACTTAAATAAGGGAAGCTGTTATACCCCAATTTCCCCCCCTAAGATCCCTACTTATATCATATATATCTCATGCATATCATTGCTTCCATGGATGCGAGATCGACAAAGAACTCTTGGCATTAGGGTTTTTCCCTATGAATTGAGGTTACCATCTTACTCAAAGTTGATTCGGTTGGTTCTCTCATCACTCTTGTTATAAAACTAGGGTTTTGGATCCAAAAGCATCATGGATATTTTTCTTGGAAAGATTCCTCAAGATACAAAGTTTTCTTCATCAGAATGTTCTTTGAAGAATAAGCGCATTAGGGTTTAACTTGTGTGATAAAGATTTCATCATGACTTCATTGAAATTGCTCTTGAGCTGGAGTTTTATTCGTCTCGTCATCTTAAGCCTTCCTCATCCATATGCACTTAAGGTCCAAAGAATTAGGGTTTCTCCTATCTTGCTTGAGCATTGATAATAATTCTTCAACAAAGTTCATTATGCTAGGGTTTACATCTTATCATGCTTGAGTTGTCAACATTTCAATTGAAATTCATTGGATTTCGTACTTCAAGTCCTATCATTCATCTTTAAGTCGTTCCTCAAGGATTTTTTTTGGTTTCAAGATTAATGGTTATCAAGATAGGGCGATTTTGTTGATTAAATTGCGAAACATGAATCAATGCATAAGGTGTGAAGTTCTGGATTCTTTGTGAACAAAACATTCTTCCTCTAGAAGTTATTTTGGTTAAGGACCACTTGGATATGTTTCTTGATTGATTGAGATATGGACTAAGGTCATTTGGAATAAGTTGTCTCGTTTGCAAGTTAATGCAGATCTACGAACTCAAGTGAGGTTAAGGGTCATTTTTTGGCATACGAGATTGGAGGGATCGTTCGTGGCCAATTTCTCATGACTTAAAGGACAAATGCGTATATCATGATTGATTCAAGAGTAGCAAAGCAAACTTTAAATCAAAATTCATAAACTCAAGATCAAGTTCAATGTTCAAATCCATTTATTTCAAATTTCATTAAAATACAAAATTCATCATTTCTTTAATCATGAGTTAAGTGGGCAAAAAAAGGAAATCAAATTTCCAAGTTCAAGTTTCAATATTCACCATTCATTACAAAAAATTTAGGTTCACAAGTTATAAGAGAAATTAAGGACCTAAAATGTTTGCGACCTTCACCAAAACCATGTCCAAGGAGGACCCCACACAAGTTATTTGTAAGTCATGATTAGAAGAAGATGAACAAGTTGCTAGAGAAGTAGAAGAAAGCCTAAATTTTGAGTCGCCTCCCAAACATGGAAATGATAATGATACGAAGTATCAACCAACTTAGTATTTTCCGGTGGAATATAGGATATGTGATGTCTACAAGCACTTCGGCACACCCATTATGGAACCAACATCATTGCCCTTGTACTTCAATCCGAAACCAATTCGTATATCGAGCCTATAGATTAACAAATAAGAGCTCAACAAAATTATGGCTTGAAGAAAAATAGAAAAATAAAAAGCATATGAAAGTTTTTGAATATGAAATTAGAAATCCGAAAATAGCAGGACACGAGCTGAGTGCAAAATCAAAGCAGACAAAAGAAGGAAAATCAGGAAGACTTATTAACACTCAAAATATCATAGAGTTCCAAAACAAACTGTTATAACAGAAATTTGCCAGCTCATCAACATATAACTAACTCTTTAAAACTTCTAACCGTTTCCTAACTAATTGTTTACAACAATAAGGGAATTGGGAAGAAAAGGTGCTAACAGATTCATAACAAAAAATGAAAAAAGGGAGAAGGGACTGACTTTTCGAGGATCTCTAGAATCTTCCACCTCTGGAACTTTCATTCTCTCTTTCATCAAAAGAAAAAACCTTCATACACTCTTGGATCTTCATGGCTCATTCTCTCTTTCCATCTTGAACGTTCATTCTCTCTTTCAACTTTAACCTTCATCATTCTTGAGCCTGGTATCAAACTTGGTGAATCTTCTACAACCAGAACACTCCCGCTCTCCCTGCTTCACCTACAATCTTTAGCAACCTTACTCTCTCAATATCCATCACCACACCTTCAAACCTGTAACTCTTCTGTAATTGTTGCTCTGGTCCTCAACCTATCTCTTTCATCAATCTGCAATATCTTCACACACTAATATGCAACATAACAAACAAATCTGCGGCGACATTACATATTGATAACAACAAATTCACATATTCAAAAGAAAAACTCGAAGGAAGAAGAAGAGGAATAACAAAGGAAAACGAAAGGAAATGGAGTATGTTGTACCCCAAAATTTGCCCTCTCATGTTTTCAAAGGTCTTCCCTTACATGGTTGGTCACAAACACTTGCCTAACGAAAATGAAGTTTTTTTGAAGATGAACAAAGTGTCTTTCGATTGGCATCTGGGAAAAGTCTTCGATTGGGTATACAAAATCCTTCGATACAGGCTTGAATCACCAGTCTTCAATTGGGCATTTGGCACTCTTCGACCAGGCTTTGATTAGTAAGCTTCGATTAGGTGTTTGGAACCCTTCGATCAAGCTTTGGTCTGCAAGTCTTCGATTGAGCGCTGGACCCCCTTCGATCAAGTCAATTTCACAATGCTTCGACTACGCATTAACTACTTCAGGCTTACCTTCGACTCAAGAGGCAAGAATCTCCTACAAGTTTGTTTTGATTCACAAAGGAAAAGGCCTCTCAACTTGCCAGCACACCAGGCAAGAGGCTCATTCGAAGAACATGTAAATGATTCATTCGAAGAACATGTAAAGGTCCATTTGAAGAAGCATTCAAAGGGTCAATTCGAAGAACATTCAAAAGGTCCATTTGAAGAAGCATTCAGAAGGCCCATCGAAGGGCACATAAGAAGTTCATTTGAAGGAGGCAACTCAAGACCAATCGAAGAGCATGGCCTGGAGGCATTCGAAAATCAAAGGTGTCCAGGTTCATTCAAGATTCCAAAGAGACATGAATATTTCAAAAAAGGAAATCTTTTAATATGTCTGATTCTTGTCTCATGGCTTTAAAGGCCTGTTTAATTGGTTGTCTCTTGCCGTTACTAGACCATCATACTCCTATAAATACAAGGGCCAGCATACAGTGCCGGCGGGAACGAAAAAAGAAAAAAAGAAAAAAAAGGAGGATTTGGAGATACGCTGCCCACAAACCCACCAAAGGTTATCAACATTTTCATAAGTAATCCAAGCCAAAGCAGCCATTCAGCAAACATCTCCACACCCAGAGCCACAGATCATACATCTTTAATTGGTAAGGGTTTGCAAAACGAAAATTGCACCTTCATGACATTTAAATACACATTGCATATGTATTCTTGTTATTACTGATTATGTTGCATGTAAGCTAAAGCGCAAAGATGAGATCGTGCCATTGCTTGGGCACGATCTAAGTTTCTCCTTCGAATCTCAGGATAAAACAAACCCAGACCCAGATTCAACAGATTCAAATTGAGGAAGGATTCGAATTGGGAGGAGATTCGAATCAGGGGGGTAAAATCCCCCCTGGATCTTTAACATTTGTCTCGTTTTGCAGGAAATATCTTCTCAGAATCTTGTTCAGAGCTTCGAAGCTTAGCAGCTTAGCTTCGAACTGGATCCAGGGTTCCCAGATCGAAGGATGACATATCCAGATCGAACACCCCCAAAGTGCAGCCCCTCATGCACCTTCGATCAAGCCTCTTCACTGGAACGAAAGACAGCCCACACCTCTTTCGATCCAGGCCTCCAGAATTATACCTTTCTTGATTTACTGCCTTTTCCTTTGATTTCATCTTTGTTTTGACTATTTTATTTCTTTTTTTTTAATCAACATAAAATCAATTAAAAAAAAACCACAAAAACATTAGGCTAGTTTTTCTATTAAATTAACTTTGTTAATTAATCATTTAATTATCTTAACATTTTCTCAAAACTAAAATTAAGAAGATTTAGATCATTTTCCCAAAATAAAATAAAACAACAAAAATATTTTATTCTTAGGATTTTTAGAGGTTATTTTCAGATTCGCGCGCGTTTATTTTATTGTAACTGCCTACTGGTTTGTGATAGCTTAACTAAGACTTTTACACTTTACTGCTTTATTCCCCCAATTTTGGACATGTAAATAATCCCCCTCCCCGAAGCCTTGTAATAGCGTAGGATTTACAATTCCCACACTTTAAACTCCTATACATATATTAACTGTTTAGATGTATGCTAACTAGGATTGCATGACAAGATCTGAAAACAAACGGTAGAACACCTAAATATACAAAGATAATGTAACTGAAAAACAATACACTCGCACATGCCACTCTTAGGGTACACCTCACTTGGTTTCCTCGAACGTGGCCATTGTGTATAGGATGTTTTAGAGGTCGCCCTCTTGTCCAAAGATCATAAGTTGCCTCGAAACGGTTGCCTCGGATAAACTGATCTAAGACATTAGGGTTACCACTAAGGCATCCTAACATTGCTTTAGTGACCAAACATCCCTTAAATCGAATTGACCCAAAAACTCCAACAACGATGCTAACTACTCCTCAATAGTGGGATGGCATTGTCTAAAGGACACTTGCAAAGTCTAATTCCTTTTTGAGTAGGTAGATGTTCTTAAGTACTTGCTATTTTTAAAAACAAAACAAAACTTTTCGCACTTACACCCCTTTTAAAACAAAAACTCTTTTCAAACCCATAAACACAAAGAAAAGCAAACTTTTGAAAACATAGTGAGCAAGTACCTAAGAGCCCGTGGATAACCACGGATAGAAAGGGTGCTAACACCTTCCCTTTCTATAATCTACCTCCCGAACCCGAGAAACATCTCGAAAAGGAATTTTTCTGTGCTTTTGTCCTTTCCTTGTTGGATAAAATAAAAGACGGTGGCGACTCTTGCTTACCGCGACATTTTGCGAAAACAAACGCAAACGCGAACCAGCATTCCAAAACAGTCAGTTCTCATTCCCACCGATCACAGAACTGGCGACTCTGCTGGGGACATTTAATAAGTGAGGTGTACCTTAGGATTAGATCACTATGTTTTCAATTGTATGCTTTGTATGCTTTAATTTTGTAGGCTTGTATCGGAGTTCTATAGATCCTAACTCGGATCTGGGGATACCCTTTAGGTAAGTAGCAATAAACTGTGAGGGATCTGTACGGCGTAGACCGATACGGATGAAGCAGTAGCTACATTGGTGTGGCACCTTAGTCTGTACCGATATTCCTTGTGTTGGAACGAGTAGAATATGGGTCTTCTAAGGAGTCATTAATCACCAACTGACCTTAGAACCTTAAATTGACCAACTTGGCCATAGAACAGTAGCAGTATGCTACACTCATTGAGACTAAACTCTTGCAATGATTCCGACCGCAAGAAAAGATTGCTAAACTGGAATATTGACTGATTGAGGGTAGTCAGTGATATTGAGATCCTCTAGAACCCGATTACTATTTTTAGGACAGGTTTAAACCAACTAAACTGAAAGAGGGTAATGCCTAAACTCCATGCCAGCCTAAACTTAAGGCTATATGTGTGACTTGTGTGCCTTCAAACTTGAACTACTTGCACATTCTTGTTATCTGACAACATGAGTTCCTTGCAGGTTTTGTTTACAGTCCTTATCCAATAATTTGGATTTATTGCAGGGTTTACTTACATCACCTCACAGTTTTGCTTAAACGCATAACATACACATCATAACATCATGCCTTAATATTTCCTTAACCATTTCAAGGATCTCAAGGGTCTGTGATGCAGGTTATGGTAAATCAAATGTCTAGAAAGGGGCAAAGGGGATTTATTTTCCTCTAGCCAAGGTTGTCTGGAAATCAAAACACGACAACTTGAATCGGGGGCTATGACCCACTTGACATGGTGAGCTTGATTCTCGTGGAAAGACATCCACCGATACGAAGTTTCTTCAATCAAATCCTAACAATTTCTTGTTTACCCCGCGAGATCCTTGAAAACATTACATACATATATCATACATATCATTGCATTACAGGTACCATTACAGGTTTCTCATCTTCTTCGCTCTTTAATTGCAATCATGTCTTCTGAAACACCTACTGATCAAGCCATCAAGGCTCTTCAAGCTCAGAATGCTCAGTTTCAGGAAATGTTCTTGAACTTGGCAAAGAGTCAACAAGATTTGAAGACTCTTATCTTGAAGGACAAGAAGAAGAAGAAGAAGAAGAAGAAGGTCCTCTTGAATATGGGTCGCAGATTCGGGAACAATTTGCAACAGGAGACTGATTTGTCCCATTCATCTGGAGGGGGAGAGAATTAAGAGGAAAGAAAGGATCCTAGCCCTGTGGTTTCTGACAATGACACAGACTTTGATGAAGACCAGTATCCTCCTGTTGAGGATAGATATAAGCAACTTGAAGACCGGCTCAGTGCTATGGAGATTCAACAGATACCTGGCTTAGATTTAGGAGACATGGGTTTGGTTTCTGGAGTGGTCATGCCGCCAAAATTAAAAATCCCTACTTTTGCCCTGTACGATGGAGTCTCTTGCCCTAAGATGCACTTAAAGTCTTATGTCCGCAAGATTCAACCATACACAACTGATCTGAAGCTTTGGATCAATTTCTTCAAAGAAAGCCTAGTAGGGACTCAACTCGAATGGTTCTATCAATTGGAGAGTTCTCGCATCCACACCTGGGAGGATTTAGCTGCTGCTTTCTATAAGCAGTATCAGTACAATGCTGATCTTGCACCAACTCGTGTGCAATTGCAGAACATGACCATGGGTTCCAACGAGAGCTTCAAAGGATACGCCCAAAAGTGGAGAGATTTGGCTGGTAGGGTGGAACCCCCTTTAACTGACAGGGAGCTGATTGACATCTTCATGGGAACATTGACAGGGCCTTTCTTCAAACACTTGATCAGAAGCTCTTCAACCGGGTTCACCGAGCTAGTACTGACCGACGAAAGGGTCGAAGCTGGCATCAAAAGTGGGAAGATTCAAGAAGCTACACCTTCTGATGCTCAGAAAAAGCCCTACAATGGGAAGAAAGAGTCCAATGTTGTGTATGGTCAAAAGAGTCGTCATGACCAACACGTAGGAGAAATCTTGATCTCTAATCCTACGCCTGCTCAACAAAGACAGGGGCATCAGCGTAATGAGGTCATGCCTAAAAGACAATTCACTAAGATCAACATGTCACTGGGTCAAGCGTTACAACACATGTTGAAGGCAGAGCTGATTACGTTAAAGGCTCCTCTCCGGAACCCAAATACTTCTGCTCCTACCTATCATCCCAATGAAAGATGTGCATACCACTCTGATAGTCCGGGACATGACACAAACAACTGTTGGGCCCTGAAGAACAAGGTCCAAGACATGATTGATGCCAAGGAGATCAAGTTTGACCCTCCGGAGACTCCAAACATAATCACTGCTCCTATGACGAATCATTGAAAGCTTTTGTTCATTTGAATTTTCAAGTTGTAATCTCTTTGTTATTCAAACAATTATCTATTAATGCCAAACTTTGTTTCATTAATGCATTGCATATGTTTGTCTTGATTTGATCCAATCATTTTCCTTACATTTAAACTATGCTTTTTACTCACTTTATGACATTCAACTCTTGCTAAAAGTTACAAGCCTTTAGAGGGAGGATGACGAAACAATGCCATAATCTCATACAGTATGCTTTTGGACAGACCTTGCTGACGATGTACAGGCGTTTCTTTCAAATCCTAAACACTGGAGTTATAAGGAAGATAATTCCTAGTCAACCCCTTCGAGCCAAAGAAGTAGGAGTTTTCTGTTTTAAACACAAATTGAAACCTTTAATTTCAACCTGGGGCAAGGTAGTCTCTCAGTTAATTCAAAAGATGCGCATTGAAGTCACAAAACTCCCAGTTCATAATACAACGAACGACATCAAAAGCATTCCTCTGGAATCAAAAGACAGTGGTGGTTCCTTATTTCATAGGCAGGCGATCTCTCAAAAGAGAAAAGCCCACTGAGCCAAAACCTATAAAGAAGGCTTAAGAAAGCTGGGGCATCCCGCTGACTGTAATCTCGAAAACAGGAACAGTCAGGCAAAAGTTAGGGATAACAAATCAAAAGAACGAGGTCGCTACAAATCCTCAACAACATGAAAAATGTTGCAAAAATGACTGCCTTCCAACAAATTCAACTTGTGTGAACCATCACCAAAAACGTTGTTCCAGACTCATTAGGAGTTCAAATGCACAATTAACTGAGTTTAGAATTGAAGAACATCACGAAGAACGGGTGGGTACAAATATACTTTGAGCCTTTATCCTTTGCTTCTTAAACCGTGAATCAAGCCACGTTACAACCCTTCAAAAGTCCTAATTGAAGCATGGGTTAGTTCGAAAGCATACTGTTACAAAAGATATCCTGACTCCTATAAGGCTTTGCTCTAAATCCTGAGTTTGAATTTTCTTAGCAAAATTTCTTTACTCGCTAAAACGCATTTTCAAAAAAAAAACTTCAAGACAAACATAAACTTGGCATTACTTGAATATCATTGTTTGCATATGGCTATTTGTTTAACAGCGGAGAAATTCACACAATGAATATCCAGTGAACAAAAGCTCTCTCAGTGAACAAAATCAATTCAAGAAGGATGACACTTCCATTGACGAATCTCCTATCAACAGGGGGACTCGACATGTCACTATCCAGCACACCTGGGGCAGTCCAGTCAAGATTTCAAGAAATCTCTGAAGAAGTGCAGAGTAACCAGAGGCAAGTCTCCATCTCCGTCGCTTGAGGCATTGAACATCAATCTCAGTGAAGGGTTACGTACAATTAAACATTTTTTGGAAATGTCACAAACACTTGCTACTAGGGGCAATGACAAATCTCCCCAAAATCCTTCTCATAGGATGACTCCCAGCAAGGGTTTAATCTCTGAAAACCTTTCCCCAACTGAATTAACCTCAAGAATCCTCGAGGACTTCCCCCAACGAAGATATCACCTCTCTAGCGGACTGACGACAGGGTTTATTTCCCCAACAAAACCAGGATTCCCCAGCTTGAGTTTGCCTCTTCGACTACTACAAATCAAAGGACCACAACTCCTCTTCCCCAATAGACTACTCTACAATCCCCAGCAAGTTACTGCGAAACCTGGACCCGACCAGATATCAGTTCAACTTCGACTCCCCAGTAGAGCAACGGACGACTAAGACTCCTAAACTCTTTTCCCAAGCAGAAATAAACATACTCCCCACAGAGTTTTCAATATCCCCCAGCGGAGTTCTCCTCAAACAACAAAGCAGGGATCCCCGGTGGAAACATCTTGAGCAAAGTCCAAGACAAAATTACAATTCAACAACATTCATAACATATGCATACAAAATACATATGACACAAATATCATTTTATTTTGAGAACATCATTACACAATGCACACATCATGACATTGCATACAACTAACTCTTTACCTTTTCAGGAAAGATCAATCAACAGGCAAAGATCATCATCTTCTGAGATCCCTTCTAGAGACAGTTCAGATGCGATCCAGATATGGCTGACATTCTGATACTTATTCCAGATTCCTTCTAGAGACAGTTCAGATGCGATCCAGATATGGCTGACATTCTGATACTTATTCCAGATTCCTTCTAGAGACAGTTCAGATGCGATCCAGATATGGATGACATTCTGATACTTATTCCAGATTCATTCAAAATACAGTCCAGATACGATCCAGATTCGGATGTCATTCTGTTACTCATTCAAATACATTTCAGATACGCTCAAGACAGCAGTCCACAATACTGTAAGACCTGGACCTGATCAAACACGATCGGTTTCACCTTTCCCTAATAGGTCGCGATGTAGCCTATACACTGACCAGATATGCAGTTCACTTCCAGAGTAATTCCCCTCAGAGTAATATCTTTATCAAGTTTATTCCCCAACAAAGTTCTTTTCTCCTGCAGGTTTATTCTCATAATCATCTTCGTTCATCATCCCCAGCAGAAATGAAGAACTCAACTCTATTCTCCAGCAGCTCCGGGATTTATTTTCCCCAGCTAAAACATCACGTTCCCATACATCATGATACATGCATATACGCATCATACGAATACAATCTCATTTATTTTGAGAACATCATTGCCTGATCCATATCATGCATTGCATATGACTGACCTTTACCTTTCAGGAAAGATACAGTTAAAGTTCTCAATTACGTCGAAGACCCAACCGGTTCTTAAATCTCAATTGAATTATCCTCGGTTGAATTTCAGATAAGGTTCTCAATCTCGACGGTTCCCCTACGTCATAGTGTGGACGAGTAATATAACCTCAACGGTATACTCCATTGAGCACGAGTCAGTTCCTAGATCTTGATGTTCTCCTCCGTCATAGTGTGGACAAGTTCTATAACCTCAGCGATATACTCCATTGAGCACGAGACAGTTCCTAGATCTTGATGAAGATGTTTCCCTATGTCATAGTGTGGACTAGTACTATAACCTCAATGGTATACTCCATTGAGCACGAGTCAGTTCCTAGATCTTGATGTTTCCCTCCGTCATAGTGTGGGCAAGTTCTATAACCTCAGCCGTATACTCCCGGTGGGCACGAGACAGTCCTAGATCTTGATGAAGATGTTTCCCCCCAATTGAATTATGAACAGGTTCTTAAAACTCAGCTGAAGCATTCTCTCAGTTGAATTACAGGCAGGTTCCTAAATCTCAACAAAGTTAGACTTCCCCAGCGAAATCTTCTACAACAACAGGTATGCAAGTTCTCGCTAAGGAATCTCTTATGCGATCAACACTCCTGCAGATGGCATCTATAAGCCCATCCTCCTACCAACAATCTCCAAATGGCATCTGTAAGCCCATTCCCGACGTCACAATGCTGATACTACACCATGCGAGTGCAAATTTCTAGGCACTCTAGTGTTCAATTATCTTCCACCTTCGGATCACGAAAGGCTCGAAAGCCAATCTATATCCTCAGGTTTAAGAAAATTGAACAAGGGCAACTGTTGTACCCCAAAATTTGCCCTCTCATGTTTTCAAAGGTCTTCCCTTACATGGTTGGTCACAAACACTTGCCTAACGAAAATGAAGTTTTTTTTGAAGATGAACAAAGTGTCTTTCGATTGGCATCTGGGAAAAGTCTTCGATTGGGTATCCAAAATCCTTCGATACAGGCTTGACTCACCAGTCTTCGATTGGGCATTTGGCACTCTTCGATCAGGATTTGATTAGTAAGCTTCAATTAGGTGTTTGGAACCCTTCAATCAAGCTTTGGTCTGCAAGTCTTTGATTGAGCGCTAGACCCCCTTCGATCAATTCGATTTCACAATGCTTCGACTATGCATTAACTACTTCAGGCTTACCTTTGACTCAAGAGGCAAGAATCTCCTACAAGTTTGTTTTGATTCACAAAGGAAAAGGCCTCTCAACTTGCCAACACACCAGGCAAGAGGCTCATTCGAAGAACATGTAAATGATTCATTCGAAGAACATGTAAAGGTCCATTTGAAGAAGCATTCAAAGGGTCAATTCGAAGAACATTCAAAAGGTCCATTTGAAGAAGCATTCAGAAGGCCCATCGAAGGGCACATAAGAAGTTCATTTGAAGGAGGCAACTCAAGACCAATCGAAGAGCATGGCCTGGAGGCATTCGAAAATCAAAGGTGTCCAGGTTCATTCAAGATTCCAAAGAGACATGAATATTTCAAAAAAGGAAATCTTTTAATATGTCTGATTCTTGTCTCATGGCTTTAAAGGCCTGTTTAATTGGTTGTCTCTTGCCGTTACTAGACCATCATACTCCTATAAATACAAGGGCCAGCATACAGTGCCGGCGGGAACGAAAAAAGAAAAAAAGAAAAAAAAGGAGGATTTGGAGATACGCTGCCCACAAACCCACCAAAGGTTATCAACATTTTCATAAGTAATCCAAGCCAAAGCAGCCATTCAGCAAACATCTCCACACCCAGAGCCACAGATCATACATCTTTAATTGGTAAGGGTTTGCAAAACGAAAATTGCACCTTCATGACATTTAAATACACATTGCATATGTATTCTTGTTATTACTGATTATGTTGCATGTAAGCTAAAGCGCAAAGATGAGATCGTGCCATTGCTTGGGCACGATCTAAGTTTCTCCTTCGAATCTCAGGATAAAACAAACCCAGACCCAGATTCAACAGATTCAAATTGAGGAAGGATTCGAATTGGGAGGAGATTCGAATCAGGGGGGTAAAATCCCCCCTGGATCTTTAACATTTGTCTCGTTTTGCAGGAAATATCTTCTCAGAATCTTGTTCAGAGCTTCGAAGCTTAGCAGCTTAGCTTCGAACTGGATCCAGGTTTCCCAGATCGAAGGATGACATATCCAGATCGAACACCCCCAAAGTGCAGCCCCTCATGCACCTTTGATCAAGCCTCTTCATTGGATCGAAAGACAGCCCACACCTCTTTCGATCTAGGCCTCCAGAATTATACCTTTCTTGATTTACTGCCTGTTCCTTCGATTTCATCTTTGTTTTGACTATTTTATTTCTTTTTTTTAATCAACATAAAATCAATTAAAAAAAACCACAAAAACATTAGGCTAGTTTTTCTATTAAATTAACTTTGTTAATTAATCATTTAATTATCTTAACATTTTCTCAAAACTAAAATTAAGAAGATTTAGATCATTTTCCCAAAATAAAATAAAACAACAAAAATATTTTATTCTTAGGATTTTTAGAGGTTATTTTCAGATTCGCGCGCGTTTATTTTATTGTAACTGCCTACTGGTTTGTGATAGCTTAACTAAGACTTTTACACTTTACTGCTTTATTCCCCCAATTTTGGACATGTAAATAATCCCCCTCCCCGAAGCCTTGTAATAACGTAGGATTTACAATTCCCGCACTTTAAATTCCTATACATATATTAACTGTTTAGATGTATGCTAACTAGGATTGCATGACAAGATCTGAAAACAAACGGTAGAACACCTAAATATACAAAGATAATGTAACTGAAAAACAATACACTCGCACATGCCACTCTTAGGGTACACCTCACTTGGTTTCCTCGAACGTGGTCATTGAGTATAGGATGTTTTAGAGGTCACCCTCTTGTCCAAAGATCATAAGTTGCCTCGAAACGGTTGCCTCGGATAAAATGATCTAAGACATTAGGGTTACCACTAAGGCGTCCTAACATTGCTTTAGTGACCACACGTCCCTTAAATCGAATTGACCTGAAAACTCCAACGACGATGCTACCTACTCCTCAATAGTGGGATGGCATTGTCTAAAGGACACTTGCACAGTCTAATTCCTTTTTGAGTAGGTAGATGTTCTTAAGTACTTGCTCCTTTTAAAAACAAAACAAAACTTTTCGCACTTACACCCCTTTTAAAACAAAAACTCTTTTCAAACCCACAAACACAAAGAAAAGCAAACTTTTGAAAACATAGTGAGCAAGTACCTAAGAGCCCGTGGATAACCACGGATAGAAAGGGTGCTAACACCTTCCCTTTCTATAATCTACCTCTCGAACCCGAGAAACATCTCGAAAAGGAATTTTTCTGTGCTTTTGTCCTTTCCTTGTTGGATAAAATAAAAGACGGTGGCGACTCTTGCTTACCGCGACATTTTGCAAAAACAAACGCAAACGCGAACCATCATTCCAAAACAGTCAGTTTTCATTCCCACCGATCACAGAGTACCTCAGTGCCGAAGGTCTATGGGAGACGATTTACCACCGCGTCGGAGAGTTGAAGCACTCTAACAGGTTCAATGTAATGCATTTTATGCTCATTTCTTTTGAATTCCATTATCTTTCACACGAAATTTCATGAATTTAGGTTCTTGTTCTCATCCATGATATTTTGCAGATCTAGGTCTCATCATTTCAACTCACACGATTCGGCCATAAGAGTGGTGTTCGCGTGAAATCGGCATAGGAATCATGATCAGGAATAGGTATGAGTGGGTGTTCATGTAGATAGGGGAAGGATTAGAGGAGGATGAACGGTGGCCATATGGTGGTGGCTACTTGTGAGAACAAAAGATGGGGAATTCATGTGTTGGTTGAGACGAAGGAAAGGACGATGGAGTGTGGTGGTGAACGGAGATCAGAGATGATGATCGACCGTGGCTCTGTTTGAAGGAGAAGAAGAGATGGAGGACGAGGGATTTGAGTTGGAGATAAGAGAGTGTTGCGACTCTGTTTGAGAGAGGAAGATGAAGCATAATTTCAAACCCTAGCTTAAACAATATCCATTTTTTTGTAATAACAAATGCAGACCCAATGTTTCTGGACCGAAGGGCATTTCCATCTGAGCCTGTTGTGTTTTTTAGCAGCCAAAAATGATTTAAAAAAAAAAAACAACTTTGGCCCAATGTATCATATTTTTGTATGGCTTGAAATTAAAAATAAAAAAAACAGTTTTCATGTCAATGATTAATGGGCCCCAGCGCCTATTATTGTTTTGCTAGCATACCAGCCATTTCTAAATTGTACTCCCATGACTTTCTTATGTTTTTTTACTTCATAACCTTTTAGCTTTAATTTCTTTCTTTTTGTGATTTTAATAATAAAAGGATGTATGATAAAAAACTTCAAAAAATAATATTGAATTTTAGAATATTTTAGGACTTCTCTTCAAGAATTTGGATTAGAATTCCTATTATTGTTTATGTTTAGTGATTACTTTGTTATTCGAGATTTGTGTTTCACTTCTGCTTGTCGAGATTTGAGTTTTATGCAGGTTTAGTCTGTGATATGCGGACATGCTTGAGTTTCTGATTGTGATTTATTTTCACATCGATGAAGCTTCGAGACCTATTCAGAATATTTGATCTCTAACTGTTTGTTTGTTGATGCCAGCTCACGCGAAGTATTCCAGGTTTCTTTGCTTTGGTTGCGCTTTTCGTGAACATTGTCGTTCGTTTGGTATTATGATGCTTCTAAGTTATATTTCCGCATTTATTGGTTTCTAGATATCATGAGAAATAGGAAATAAAGAGCGTGCGCTCGAAGTCGTTGTTTAAAGACATGTAGCAGGCATTCCGCACTTTATTTTCTATATGTGTCGTGCTTGTGTTTGGTTCCTTGGTTGTTGATCGACGAGTCACTCAATTTAGAAATTGAGATCACGACTTCGCTCTCAGTGCATGCTCCTTATGTGATTTTATTGCTTTCCTTTATTTCTTGTTGATCGATGAGTCACTCCATTTAGAAATTGAGATCACGACTTTGATCTCATTATATGTTCCCCATAGGATAGTTTGTTAGATTTTCTTCGACATGCTAACCTAGGTAGGATCTCTCTAGATGTACTTTCTTGAGCTTATTGGATTTCTTGCTTGATATCGTCTTTGTGTGCATGTTTTGAGATGATAGACCCTTGCTATGCTCCTTTCGGACTTCTTGTGTCATCCATAGATGATGAGTTGAGATAGACATTAGGACTGTTATCAAAGCATGTCAACTTAGGGTAGAGATTTCCCTTCAAAGCTCGAATTTAGGATCAATCATTGTATGATAACATTAGGTTAGAGATAGGTTAGTCTCCCATAGATGTTTTCTTCCTATTTTTGCATAATTGCATTTAAAACTAAAACTTCTTTTTCTTGGAAAATGTATAAAAAATGCTAAGCATACAAAAATTCTTTTCATGGTAAAAATATCAACCAATTCATTTCTTTTCGCCATTCGGCTTTTCTATTCTAAGAACATGCTAGTTCCTTTCCACTATAGTTCGTAAGTATCCAAAGGTCGAGCAGCGGTGGAATGATCGAATTCATCATCGGTCACTTAAAAAATACAAATAAACAAACTATGTGAGCTAAACTACGACGCTCTGATTCCTTAAAAGGGATACGTAGGCATCTGGTCATGGGGCTCAGCCGAGCGAAAATTTGTAAATATTTTCTTCTTTTCCCCGTGTTTTCTTTGCATGCATTCCCTCCTAGTTTATAACTCTTAAGCATTATATTGAATACACCCTTTGGTTAGAACAACAAGAGTAGATACCGTAGAGTACTACGAACGTGTGGGGTGCTAATACCTTCCCCTCGCGTAATCGACTCCCTTACCCAATCTCTCGGTCGCAAGACCTTGATTCCCCTTTAGGTTTTTCTTCGATGATTTTTCTTTCCCTTTTATGGGATAAATAAATATTCAGTGGCGATTTCATTGATTTTACCACTACACTTTGTTAAGCAATCGTAAGTGGACTTATATAGAAGTCGCACCTATTTTGAGGCCGGTCAATAGCAATCTATGTGCCATATGTTTAGAGAGATGATATATAGATCATTCTCTAACAACATGTAACACAAGTGAGAAATGGATAAGATAAAGGGGGAGGGGATGTGTTAGATGGAATTTAATTTCAAATATCATCAACATCATTAATCCATCTCAGTGGGTTTGGTTTTTCAACCTATCAACACCCAAGATTCAATGAGGTTGAAGAATTTTTCCTAAAATAAGCCCCAAGTCAGTATCACATCCATGCCAAGAATTATGTACAAAAGTTCTCAATCACAACCTTTGATCAAAAGTAAAACCCTAAATACAATCCTAAGTCAAAAATTAGGTTAAAAAATAAAAATGGATTGTAAAAATCATGATAATTAAATGCTAACTTCCTAAAGATCTATAAAAGTCATAAATGGAGTTTAGAGTTCTTAGATTGAGGTGGAAACTTGATTTAAAAATGCAAACATTGAAACTAGCTAGCAAAATGCCTAAACTAGAGGTGTTTTGGAAGACAATTTGTAAAAATTATGAAATCACATTTTAAAATTCAAGGATACTAATCTTTATGGTCTCAACTTGTACAAGCACTCTAAACAATTTTATTTCTGATTTTATAAGTATGTGAAGTTATAATTTTCAAACAATCAATGTGAATGATAAACCAAAACCCTAAAAAAGGAGAAATTAAGTTCAAAATTAATCTACTTAATCTAAAATTCAAATAAAACTTGGTGTAAGACTCCCCAAATTTCAAGAAAATTCTAAGGATTGGTAAGTATATTTTTGAAGATTTTTAAAATGGATGGAAAATTAAAAATAAAACCAAAATTCTAAAAGTGCAAAAATATTTACAACAAAAACACATTTAACCAATCAAATTAATTTTTGTGTCCCTGATTTTTAAAAATTAAAATAAAAATTCTATAAAAATAATAGACTCTCTGAGGATTCATTACATTTTTTTTATATAATTTTTTGATGATTAAAACTATTTTTAATAAAATGAAAAACTTAATAGAAATTAAAGAGGGGAAAAATTAAAACAAAATTAAAAAATAATATAATAATGGAGATGGCGCGCAGAAGTGGGGCCCGGGGATTCAGATGGACCAATCACGTGCTTTCTTCTTTGTTTGAAATAACCAGAAAAATCCTAAAACCGTGTTCTTATAGTGAACTTCAGATCCATCTAGCTTATTCGTTTCTGCATGAAAATGGATGAGATCTAAAGCAAAGTTATAGATCTCTTAGAGATCTACAACGTGACATCAAGAATTACATTAAACAAATGTGAATTCACACAGAAAAACAAACAACAAGTTCGCTGATTATCACTTTTCACAAATGTTCAGAACAACAAGCAAACTCATATTCACTCAAATTTATACATCAAACCTATCGTTTGGCCAGCTAAGAACGCAATGATCATGAATTAAACAATTTAAGGCAACTGGAAATGGAGATGCAAACTCAGATTCAGATCTATGGAGTTTGGATAATTTACCTAGTGGAGGAGTTCCACTGACTCTTCAATTTGAGTAAGGAGGTAATAGAAACTCGGAAAATCACTTGAGAAGGCTTGAAGGAGAGAAGATAGCGATGAAGAACAAGAACTTATTTGAAGAAATTTTGGAACCTTGAAAGGATTTGAGAGCAATTTTATGGAGAGAAAGAGAGGAAATTCCGCTTCAATGAGGATGAGATGTCTGAAATGACGAGAGAAAGCTCTCTTTTATAATTGTTGGAGTGAGGTTAAGAGCTAACCGTGGTTAATCAAAGTTTATTGAACAAGCTTGATAAAAAAAGATCAAATCAACCATGTGTTTTATGTGTAAAGGAGGGTGAATCTGATGCGTTTTGTAGAGAATAAGAGGGTGGGAATTGAGTGTGATATGCGTGAGGAGTGAGCTGGCACATAGGGGTAAAATGGGTGGGAATAATTTTTCTATTTTTGGAAAACATGAGGGAAGAATGTGCATGCATAATGCATTATGCCTGGCCTTTTTTAGGCAAAGAACAAAGGTGATGATGCAGCCTTGAGACCTGCTATGCAATGCCCTCAAACAACTGTGTA
Source organism: Vicia faba (assembly GCA_948472305.1). Taxonomy (NCBI): domain Eukaryota; kingdom Viridiplantae; phylum Streptophyta; class Magnoliopsida; order Fabales; family Fabaceae; genus Vicia; species Vicia faba. Next base: position 195,655,857 of record OX451739.1, on the reverse strand, counting down.
AAATCCTTAATGACCAGTCATGTTCTCTACTCGATATCTCTCTCATTTCTTGATTACTTGAGTCACCACATAGCTTCTTAGAAAGATGGTACCATATTCAACAACTTTCATGTTGAAGAAAACAAAATTTGAAAACTGGAAGCTCCTTGAAACCCAGCTCGAAAATGCTTTCTTGCAACTGACCATGAGCAAGTCACAAATATCTCCAAGTGACTTGTCATTCTTGACAATTAAAATAACCAACTTTAAATGACTGTAACTCATACCTCAATGGACCAAAAAGGATGATTTTTGGCTTGTTGGAAAGTTAGGAGAGTGTTATACCCCAATTTCCCCCCCTAAGATCCCTCATCACATCATATAAATCTCATGCATATCATCGGTTCCATGGTTATGGGATCAAAGGACTTTTGGCCTTAGGGTTTTTCTCTATGGATTGAGGTTGCTACCTTACTCAAAGCTGATGCAACTGGTGCTCTTATCATTTTTGGTATGAGATTAGGGTTTTGGATCTCAAGCAGCATAAACGTCTTCACTAGCAGGGTTCCTCAAGATACAAAATTTTCTTTATCAAAGTTTTCTTCGAGGAACATGCACTTTAATATTTAACTTGTGTACTTGAGACTTTATCATATATTCTCTAAGAATGTCATTGAGCTAGATTTTAATCCTTTCACCATCTCAAACCTTCTCCATCTGTATGCACTCAAGGTTCATTGATTTAAGGTTTCTGCTATGATAGTGCCTAAACATGGATGCTGTTTATTCAACAAATTATTCATCAAGCTAGGTTCTATCCTAAAGGCTACAAAGATTATAGTTCTCCTTATTACAAGCTCATCATCATTTATGGTTTCTCCGAACTGGTGGTTCCACAAGATTTTCTTTCTCAAAGAAGTGTAGAGGATTGAATTAAGTTTCTCCTCTTATGATATTTCTCAAATGGTTAAGGAATGATTGAGGCTTTCACCAAGGCAAGATGTTCATTGTTGTTCAGCTATGGATTTGAATTCCATCAACCTTTTAGACATGATAAGATTTCTTCTTGAATTTTTGACCCAATTGAAAGTTGAGGTTCATTGAACTTAGGGTTTTCATGGTCATATGTCCCCTTTTTACGCTCCAAGTACCATTCGTCTTCTGCAATTCGAGGCATTTTTGTCATATTAGATTGAAGTATAAGTATAAGGGCTTAGGAGATGAGCTTGTAGATTTACTTTGATCAAGAAGTTTTTGTTGCTAGAAATGCAAGAATGTGGGCACTTGAGACTTGAAGATAGAGTTTATTTGAGAGATGAAGAGATTTGGTTTCATTGTTTGTTCATTCAAATCGCCTAAAGGTGCTCAAATGAATTGGAAGCGTTTAATGCTTGCAAAGTTACAAAGTTGGAAAAGGAAATGTATTACTTTCAAGAGAAGTTACTAGTTACAGTCAAAGGCTTCATACAAGATTCATTACAAATTGAAAATTGAAAAATGATATGAGGATTTAAATGCGAAGGGAATAGAATTTAGAACCAATTTTATTCATAAATATTTTAAACTACAGTCAACTATCTAAATAGCTTTCTTTATATGATGCAAAAGAAAAAGAAACTTAAATCTCCTAAGTTCTTAATCCGTAGCATGTTCCTTGCTTTCCTTATCCAAATCTCAACGTTCACAAAAAGCTTGCATCAAGATCATGTTGAGCTGCCTTACTAAACTGTGCTCCTTAAAACCTGTATGAATATCATTATTAAGAAGGACATGTCCCTACATCAAGTTCACAAACAACAATCAGAGGAAACCAGTTTATAATCAGGGGACCAATTCATAACAGTTTTTGGGTACGCAGTAGTTCAATTAAAGAAAAGCTTAGCAGCCTCTGTAAAAAAACTACACAGCTGAACGTTCCTCAAATCCTGTCCAAAATTCAATTGAGCACAAGGGTCCATTCTACTACTTCATGACCAAGCTGCAATTCGAGTTCAAACTAGCCCATACAGCAACCATGTCTCCGGCACCAAATAAAAACGGTTCAACATTAAGCCAAATTAATACTTCCTCAAAACAGATTCATAAATTCCATAACTAATCTCTAACAATTCCCTAACTAAATTTATCTTTGGGACTTCTCTATGAGAATTTTGATTAGAATTTCTATTATTGTTTACGTTTAGTGATGATTACTTTGTTATTCGAGACTTGTGTTTCATTTTTTCTTAGGGTAGAGATTTCTAATGTTAACTTAGGGTAGAGATTTGAGGTTGATCTTTGAAGGGAAATCTCTAACCTATTATCCAAACATGTCAACTTAGGGTAGAGATTTCCCTTCAAAGATCAACTTTAGGATCAATCACTGTATGATAACATTAGAGATATATTTAGGTTAGTCTCCTTTTATACTTTTCTTTCCCCTTTTGCGTTTGCATTAAAACGAAAACTTCTTTTTTTGCAAACTTCAAGACACTTAAAGATTACTGATGGGAGTCATACCTTTGTCGAGCATGGGAAATGATAGGCGGGTTTCTTCCCGATCTTATTGTTCTCCCATTCTAAGCCTTGGTGTGGTTCAAGTCTCAAAGACTTATTTCATGGATAAGTAGAGAAATGGCTAATATCTCTCTCTGAAGATTAACTAGCTGTTATCTGCAGCAAAACCACCAACCAACACAAACTCTTTTGCCTTTGGGATTTTCTTTCAAAATTCTTTCCAAAATGACATGTTAATTCACTTCTGTGTTGACGCATAAGTCTCTAAAGGTCGAGTTGCAGCAGAAGGCGAAATTAATATTGTTCATTCAAAAATACAAACAAACAAAATATGTGAGCCAAACTACGGCTACTCTGATTCCTTAAAAGGGATACGTAGGCATTGGGGTAGGGCCCGAACAAGCACAACTCTTATTTTCCCTACATTATTTTATGTTTTCTTTACATGAATTCCCTTTATAGCTCTTAAGCATTATATTGAACACACCCTTTTATTAGAACAACAAGAGTGGATCCCGTAAATTACTACGAACGTGAGGGGTGCTAATACCTTCCCCTCGCGTAATCGACTCCCTTACCCAATATCGCGATCGCAAGACCTTGATTTCCATTTTAGGTTTTTCTTTGATGATTTTCCTTTCCCTTTGTATGGGATAAATAAGTACTCGGTGGCGACTTCATTGATTTTACCGCTACAGAGAGAGGGAAACAACTTTGAAGTTCAACCCAACTCTAAAAAAATCTTTAATCATAGAGAAAATTGATCATGAATTCATACTCGTGCATTGTTTAATGAAATGCCAGGTCTGGCTGGAAAAACCGTGCGCGACATGCCTTGTGTGCTTGGCAAAAATTCAATATCACGGTGCCCTCTTCCCATGATTATATCTTAAAATGTAAGAGTTATTTTGAGAAACTTCCTGAAGGAAAATTGCACCTCACACATGTATCTTGATCTTTCATGTTGAAAACTTTTCAAAATAATTAATAATTCAAAGAGAAAAAAGGTGGTGAAGGCATACCCATAAACTGTTTGATGAAACGCTTGGCCTGACGCGCGTGTGACATGCCTTGTGGCTGGGCAAGATGACAAGTTAAAGCTCCAAATCCTAAGTATTGTATCTCCTTCTACACTTGACCATTTAAGATGATTCTTGAATCAAAAATGAAGGGAACACTTCAAGCTCCAACTTTGATGTTGCCAACTTTTTTATTTGAGCCCAAATGAACATTTAAAATTAGCCATGAAGAAATCATATTTTTGTACATATTTCTAGAAATTTCCAAGCTCCATAACTTTTTCTCCTTTCACTTTTTGGACTTGAGGCCTCTAATAAAAAGTTGAAGAATTTTGTATCCTCTTTCCAAGCATGTAAAGTTTGTACATTTTCAATAAAAATTTAAAAAGGTATGATCAATCAAAGTTTAACACTATGAACACTTAGAAAAAATCCAAAATTCAGATTACTTCCTTGACAAGTTATCTCTAATTCACACTTTCTCTTGATTTTATGCTACCATTGACCATGAAATGTGAAAATAGTGACAGAGAATTGATAGTTGACCAAAAGTCCCCTTGGTCAACAGTTGACTTTGGTTGACTTAGGACAAAATGACCAATTTACCCCCTTTTGTCAATTGAACCTTTCCAAATCAAAATTGATGATCAACCTTTAAATCATAGATGCTCATGAACATGTAGAGAAGTATGGAATCAAGTATTTCTCAAAAAGTCAGAGATTTCCTGAATAAATTCCAAACCCTAGTTTTGATCCTTTGTGCTAGAAGATTGTAAGATACATGCTGTGATGCGGTGGGAGAACTGACTAGATGTTTTGCGTTTCGTTCGCACTTGTGCGGTTAGCAAGAGTCACCACTGACTTTTCTTTTATCCAAAAGGAAAGGTAAAAAAGCACATGAAAGACCTTTCGAGAATTTTCTCGGGTTCGAGAGGTAGATTATGAAAAGGGAAGGTATTAGCACCCTCTTCATCCATGGTTTTCCATGGGCTCTTAGTTACTCGTTTAGATCACTTGCTTTTGTTTGATTGTGTGCTTGTGGTGTGGGTTTTGAAAGTATTTTGGAAAATTTCTTTGTAATGGTTCTCGTCTCTATAAGAACGTATACAAAGTTTTGTTTCGAAAAATGGTTCAAAGAGGTGTTTGTGAATCGTGTTTTGAAAAGAAGTTTTGCAATGGTTCTCGTCTCTATAAGAACGTATACAAAACTTTTTGTCTTTTGAAAGTGCTTTGAAACAGAGGTGCAGGTGTAAATATTTTTTTGTCGTGAGCAAGCGAGTAACTAAAAGCGAATCTATCTACTCGAAAGGTCTTAAGTTGTTCTTTTCTTATTCCTTTTAATGGTGCTATCTTACCATTGATTTGGTAAGAAGCCCCACCATTGGATGTAACGGGATAGGCGCGGGTCAATTTTACAATCATTGAAGGAAACTTGTGAGGCACTTTAGCAATTTTTTGTAAGGGACGAGATCGTTTTAATCGAAGGCAACATCGAGGATCATCGAGGGACTACGATCTTTGTTTATCAAAGGGTCATTGCTAGAGTGTCTCATATTCGAGGGACATGATTGTATTTCCTAGGCAACGAGTGAGGTTACCCTAGAGGTGCGCGTGTGAGAAAGTGTGTTGATTTCAAGTTATTTATTCTTGGATTAGGTCATCTAGCGATTGATTTTTTTGAATCTTGCCATACATGCCTAGTTACTATACAGTATATGGAAAACAGTAAATTGCGGGAATTGAAATTCTACGCTATTACAAAAGTATTCGGGAATGGGGGTACAATTGTTACAAATGGGGATGAATCAAATGAAAATAGCAATGTCCAAATATTAAGCAATACAACCAAATCAAATTTTTATGCGATTTAATATAAAGTTATGACAATTTATGAAATCAACAAAGTATGAAATGTATGTATTTACTTGAAAAGAGAAAAATAAAACCTATTCTAAAAAATTGACTAAATTAAAAATCTTTATTATTATTTTTGTATTTTTATTAATTATGTAAATTTAAAGAAAAGAAACTAAAATAAATTATTGTTTTTTTTGGTGTTTTTATTAAATGTAAAAAAAATTAATGAAGATAAGTTATAAAAAAAGAAAATGGTAAAAAATTAATTTCAAGACTTAAATTAATTTAATAAAAAAATGTATTTTGGTTTTCTTTAGCATTTTTCAAAACAAATAAAAACAAATTAAAAAGAAGAAAAGTGGGCTTAAGGATTTAGGGATATTAGGCCCAAAGAAACATGGTTTTTTTGCTGTTAACTAAAACAGGGATATGGGGGGTGGGTCAGCAAAAGCGCTTAGGCTTTAGGTTTATTTGAACAAAAGGCCCAATGTTCTTAAACTTGGCATTAGCTTCTGGTTAAGGGAAACAAGCAAATTAGGGTTTGTGGAACCTTTGTTACGGCGGCGCTCTCATTACCTCTTTCGCTCATCTCTTCCAAATTATCCATGTTTTCATCTCTGAAATGTCTCAACCTTCTAGGCTCATGGCCGAAATGCCCTATTAACGACCTAATCTCTCCTCATCTCACCGTGATTCGCGTTTCTATGAAAACCCTAAGGTCGGATTTATGCTTAAAATGTCTGATTCTAGCTTATCTGATCTTCCCCCCCAAAGTTCTATTGCCGGAGCGCTCTCTCTCACCGCCTAACCAAGCCCTAATGGTTTTGTTTCTTGAAAAAGGTTAAGTTCTGTCTTTGTTAAGCTTAAACAATTTTGTTGTTTTTTGCGTGTTTTGTTCATGCTCTTCTGTTAATCTACTTACTATTCATTGAGATGCAGGAAATAGTTTGTAAGGAGGGTGAAGAAGCCATACCTGTTTGGGGCTTTTCTGTGAAATGGAAGGGAATGGTGAGACGATGATGATGCTCCTTGGTGGCGAGAGCTTGCGAGGGAGGAGATAAAGATTGAAAGTGCTTGTGTTTCTGGTAACCTTTTTTTCTATCCCATTTGCTTTGAATGATGATGATGTTTGTTGTTGGATTTTTTTGTGATTGGATATCTGTTCTATCAGTTTGAAACTTTGTTGTTTTTTTTTTATGATGTTGGTTATCTGGGATGATGTTACTGTGCTTTTGATTGTTGGATGTTGTGTTTGAGATTTGGAGATGGTGACTGTTAGTTTGATGGTTTTTGGCCTTTGGGATAGTGCTACTGTGTTTTGAGTTACAGGTTATCTGTTGCAAGTTTTTAATCTTGTTTTTGGTTATGAATTTTTGGAATGTTGGTATTGAGATCACTATTACTGTTTTATCAGTTTCAGACTTTGAGATTTTTGGGATTTTTAGTTTGAACTGTTTGGCAGTTTGGGATTTTTTTGTGGTTTTTGAGATTTGGTTTGAACTGTTTTACAGGTTTTGGTTGAGTATGTTTTTTCTGGTTTTTAGCTTTGTTACAGTTTTTGGAGGTTGATATTTGCTTGGTATATTTGTTGATGGGTTGTAGGTTTGTGACTTGTTTTGAAAATGGTTGGTGATTTTTGACAGTTTGAAGGTTACAGTTTGGGATATTTTTCTGTTTCTTTTTGTTTTGTTTTGGGTTGATGATTTGAGGGTGGTTGTTACAGTTTGCAGGTTTGGTTGATGGTGTTGAAATGGTTTTACTTTGAGACTTTGTTAATATTGAGTTATCAAGGTTTTGGTTATAGGTTTGATGGAAGATGGTTTGAGGATTTGTTGACAGTTTTGGGGATTTTGGTTTGTATGTTTCAGCAGGTTTTTGTTTTATGGTTTAAGGCCATTTGGTTTTTGAACTGTTTTACAGTTTTGGGGTTTTGGTTTGTATGTTTCAGCAGGTTTTATTTGATGTTTCAGTAGGTTTTGTTTGATGGTTTGAGGCCATTTGGTTTTGAACTGTTTGACAATTTTTTTGATGCTTGGAGACTTTGGAGGTTCTTTTGGTTTGCTGAGTTTGATAATTTTTCTCTCTATCTTCTGCTTGAGAATTGTATACTGTTATATTAGTTGCTTTGGTTTGACAGCTTATTCAAAATGGTGGGAAAACACCAAATTTTGAATCTTTGGCATATTGTTCTCATGCTCTTTTTCTTGCAGTTTTTGTTTTCTAGCAACTCTTATACAATTGTGATAATCAAGGCAGCAAGGCTGTGCATCCCTAGGTGACTTCTTTCCTCTCTCTCTCTCTCAATGACCCTAAGAGTCAATTACTCTTTTACTTTTTCTGAAAAGTTTGCAATAAATAGAAAATGATGAAAATTCTTATTGAACAAGCCTCTTGCTTGTTGACTTAGTTTATCATATTGCTATATTCTCTTTTTGTTACTGCCTGCTTCCTACTGCTATGCTGCTGCCTCGTTTGCATGGATGCCATGCTTCTGTTTGTTTGATGATGCGCTGCTGTCTAGTTTATGTTGTTTGTTGCAAATTTTGTTTGGCTCAGTTTGCTGCATTCAGTTTGGAATGTTTGTTTGGCTGCTGTTTGGATAGCTTTGCTTGCATTTCTCCTTGTTTGGATAGCTTTGCTTTCCTTTCTTGTTTGGACAACTTTGTGGTATTTTCTTATTTTTCTTTTTGTGAACCAAGAAGAATAATCTTCTTGTGATTTGCAAATAGAAAAATAAAAATGTGATGAATTATAAAATGGCTTTCTGATTCCAAATTACAAACTTTAATGATGAATAGCATTCTTTCTTTTGAAAATTCTTGCTCAGGCCCAAATAATTGTATTAACTATTTTTGTCTTTTGTTTCCATGTGAGCAAAACTAGATGGTGGCAAAGCAGGGGAAGCAAGAGACTCTGTGGCAAGCATGTAAGCAAAGGAAGCTCAGTTAACCTTAGGCATAAATTCATTTTCTTTTCTTTGTAATTTAGAGAAACATTCTTGTATAGTAACCAATAGTTGTACTAATTTATTTTCAAATACGATAAGTTGTAAAACCTAAAGTATTTAAATAATGAATTGTTTTGTAACAACTTTTGAAATAAATGGAGAAAGTCTTATAAGATATTCTGGTGTCCATTGAAATCTTTGATCAGCAATAACTTGTAATCTTCTCTTTGCATCCTAACTAATTCTTAAAGATTCCCAATCAATATAATTGAAACAAAATGCTCCCATCTGATAACTTAAACTCCAAGTAATCCAATAATTCTGTAATCTTGCAACCACATTCCAATCAAAACACGCACTGTCTATTCCATTTCCTAAACAAGCAAATGTTTTAAAAGACGTAAATTATCTGGTTAACCCAGATCAAACAAAACCTGAATGTCCCAAATGACAGTCTTAGATTCCATCTCTTGTTCGAAACAAACATGCCTTGAGAATAAATATTAACCTTTCAGTAAACTTGGAAAAGCATGAAAACATGTGAAAGCCAATTGGATCTTTGAGAATTCATTTCTTTTGAGAATTGAAAGAAAAACCCTAATTGCTGGTTTACTGCCACAGGAGAAAATCTGTCTGATCGATTCCTGAGCCAACTTGAATATCTGAGAAACCCTAGGGTTGTGTTCTCTATGAAAAATGAGAGGGAAAATTTTGGGGTACAACACATGCAATTGTGCCATTACCTAAAAGATGACATTCAAAGAGACATATATACATATTTTGATGTTAGTCAAAAGGATATATGTACAAGATACACAATTCAAGGTGCTTGGTGATGCCTCAAGGAAAAACCTAAAGATAGCATGAATTAGAAGAAGTACCCAAACCCTAGTGTGACCTTGTTGTGCTTGATTTGATATGAGATGATATAGGAATATTAGAGGTAAAAATTGGGGTACAACAACTGCCCTTATTTAAGTGTCTTCTATAGGGAGATGCGAAGGTTACCATCTTCGTGTCGTTGCAATTGAAGATGCTTAAATATAAAATAAGCCCTATTTTTGGCCTTAAGATGCCATGCAATGCTTATGATTATGAATGCAAATGAACAAATTGAATGAGTGACACAAGACACCGCTAGGGATGTAGGAAATAAAAACAAGGATCAAAAGAAATACCCGACCATAAAACTAAATCACTGGTGAACAAAGGACTCGACTCTATTGGGGTAAAGCCCAAGGAGGAGATAAAACGTCATCAACTCAAAGATTGAGGAGATAAGGTAGAAGATAACTGATTGACAGATGACTGCAGACTATCCACTCACTGAGAAGATAGCAAAAAAAATGAAGTTGGCCCTCCAGGAAAAGAAGTGGTAAGATAATACTGGTAAATACCAATATTAAGGAAAGTAACTAATGATTAGCACCAATACTTATGGCTGGAACCAAATGAATTCTTCAAAGTAAAACGAATCTCGACAATGAACTATCTCTTATAACGACGGGACTACCATCCATTGTAGTAAACAAATATCTACAAAGAACTATATCCCATAATGACGAGATTACCATCCATTCGAGTAAACAAATCTCAACAACGAACTATCTCCCATAATGAGAAGATTAACATCCGTTGGAGTAACAAAATATCAACAATGGACTATCTCCCATAATGAAGAGACTACCATTCATCAGAGTAACAAAATCTCAACAACAAACTATCTCCCATAATGACGAGACTACCATTCATCGGAGTAACAAAATATCAACAACCAACTATCTCCCATAATGATGACACTACTATTCATCAAAGTAAAAAAATCTCAACAACGAACTATCTCCCGTAATGACGAGACTACCATCCCTTGGAGTAAACAAAATCTCAACAACAAACTACCTCCCACAATGACGAGAATACCATCCATTAGAGTAACAAAATCTCAACAACGAACTATCTCCCATAATGACGAGACTACCATCCATTAATGTCTCGACAATGTGGTTTTCACCTTCCCTGGTGAAGTTAGTTTTGGAATCTTTAGGTGAAGTACCGACGATGAAGCATTATCTTCCCCTGTCGAAGTCTGTATCACATTCCCGTGTGAAACCTAGAGGAGTTTATTGTATCCCCGTAACTTTATTTGTTGCTGGTCAGGTGGTGCTTTGATTATTTTTAAGCCATGTTCTTCCCAGGGAAGTTAGGCTGAGAAATAGGACTTTGTTTCCTCAGTTGATGCTTATTCTCTAATGGAACCGTTATCCCGAATGTAATTTAGCCGAGTGTTATCTTTACCCAAGTGGGCTTTATCTGGTTATCCCCAGTGCATTATGGTTGTTTTGTCAGCATATAAATGATAACATTTATAGATTCATTCGTACACATCACGCATAGATGGATTAAAAATTCATCACTCATTCGCATTCGTTGATGTTTTGTCAGCATATTGTCCTCTTTGTAAAGTTATGTTACTTTCTCTCCAATAGAGTTGTCAACTTTAAACAGAAAGTGTATATCCTTTCAATTTCCCCATCGAGTCATCCCTCGTGGAAGATTTTTGCTTTCGCTTTCCTATCCAACTCCTTATCTAGATGTAATTTGATCCCCTTTTGAGTTTATTTCTCATTATATGCTGTCTGGGTTGACTGTTTCATTCCGGTTTACTTATGGTTTGAATCTGTGGTCCCCGACAATATTATTATTCTGATTTTTGTAGGTTCTGAGCTTTGGTTTGAGAAGGTGCATTTATTTTACACGCAAAGAATTTTTTCTCCTCAACAGGAATATATTAGTATTTCCCCAGGAAATCAAGCTTCATTTCCTGCAAGTCTTATTACAATTCCTTCTTAAACAGCAAGCGACAAGTCTCTTTATTTGAGCAACCTGTTCTTCCCAGTAAGTCTGTTAATGCCAGAGAAGATATTGATGTTTTACTCCAATGAATGGTAGTCTCGTCATTATAGGAGATAGTTCGTTGATGAAGATTTTTACTCCAATGAATGGTAGCCTCGTCATTATGGGAGATAGTCTGTTGATGAATATTTTTACTCCAATGAATGGTAGTCTCGTCGTTATGGGAGATGTTGTTGAGATTTGTATTCTGATGAATCATAGTCTCGTCATTATTGGAGATAGTTCGTTGTTTAGTTTGGTTGTACTTCAATGATAAAGACAGTTTGTTGAAAGATTCTTACTACAACATTTTTACTCTTTCCAGGTGAAATATCTTGGTTAAAGAAGAAACTGAGACCGGTTCGTGGCTAATGGCCAAGATCGAGGGGATGTTTATCTTCTTCTCCTTCAAATGGTATCTCTTCGAAGAAGTTTCACAAGAGAAGTTTATTGTGAATTCATTGCAAGTGGTAGTCTCTTTATTTTAGATAGCTTGTATATTACCCTTTACAAGTGAAAAATTTTGGTTAAAGAAGAAACTGAGACCAGTTCGTGGCTAATGTCCAGGATCGAGGGGAGGTTTATCTAATTTTTCATCAAATGGTATCTATTCTAAGAAGTCTCGCAAGAGAAGTTTGTTGTGAAATCATGGCAAGTGGTGGTCTCTTTATTTGAGATAGCTTGTATTTTTACCCTTTCTAGGTGAAATATCTTGGTTAAAGAAGAAATTGAGACCAGTTCGTGGCTAATGGCCAGGATCGAGGGGAGGTTTATCTGATTCTCCATTAAATGGTATCTCTTCGAGGAAGTTTCGCAAGAGAAGTTTGTTGTGAAATCATTGTAAGTGGTAGTCTCTTTATTTGAGATAGCTTTTATATTACCCTTTTCAGGTGAAATACCTTGGTTAAAGAAGAAACTGAAACCAGTTCGTGGCTAATGGTCAGGATCGAGGGGATGTTTTTCTGATTCTCCATCAAATGGTATCTCTTCGAAGAAGTTTCACAAGAGAAGTTTGTTGCAAAATTATTGCAAGTGATAGTCTCTTTATTTGAGATAACTTGCATTTTTACTCGTTCTAGGTAGAACGCCAGAATTTCGGGAAACTCGTTATTGTTCTTTGAGACCTCACCTTCAGTAAAATCTGGTGTATTCTCCTTTCTCCTTACCTTCAGTAAAAGTCGGTAGTTCACTTTCAGTAAACGTTGGTGTATCTTCTATTTATTTACCTTCAATAAAAGTCGGCACTAATTCTATGTTTTTTTCCCTACCTTCATCCTTGAGTTGATAGTTCATTATCATTCTTAGTCGAGGCTTATCTCTTCCTCCTCATTGGACCGTACTCCGATTGAGTTGAGTTGTTTCCAGCCATAAGTACTGATGCTAAATCTTTGATTACCAGGCATAAGTACTGATACCAATCATTCACTTAACTTGTCTAGGTGTTGATGTTTATCGTCATCTCTGAGCCGGTATTATCTTACTGTTTCTGTTCGTGCCCTTCTGTTTAGCAGTTGCCGATCCCCTGAGTGGATGTTACTCTCTTTTTTATATCTCCTCTATGAGTGGATAGTTCACAGTTATCAATTAATCATTGTTATCCTTATTTTGTTGAGTTGATTTTATTTTGTCTCTTCTCTAGACCTTACCCCAGTAAAGTTGAGTCTTCTTTTCCCCAGCGGAGTTGATTTGTCTCCAATGAATTCAAATTTCTGTCCCCAGAGTCGTTTTGTTCCCCAGAGATTTACTTTCCTGGTCGACTTCTTTTTGTTAGTCTGTTGATTTTATTTTCACTTCTCCAGTGTGTTTTATTCACCTACATGAAGTTTATATTTATATCCATAATCATGAGCATCACATGGCATCTTAGGGCAAAAAATAGGGCTTGTTTTATATTTAAGTATCTTCAATCACGTCGAGACAAAGATTTTAAACTTCGTATCTCCGGATAGAAGAAACTTAAATAAGGGAAGCTGTTATACCCCAATTTTCCCCCTAAGATCCCTCATCACATCATATAAATGTCATGCATATCATCGGGTTCCATGGTTACGAGATCAAAGGACTTTTGGCATTAGGGTTTTTCTCTATGGATTGAGGTCGCTACCTTACTTAGAGCTGATGCAACTGGTGCTCTTATCCTTTTTGGTATGAGATTAGGGTTTTGGATCTCAAGCAGCATAGACGTCTTCACTACCAGGGTTCCTCGAGATACAAATTTTTCTTTATCAGAGTTTTATTCGAGGAACATGCGCTTTAAGATTTAACTTGTGTACTTGGGACTTTATCATATATTCTCTAAGAATGTCATTGAGCTATATTTTAATCCTTTCACCATCTCAAACCTTCTCCATCTGTATGCACTCAAGGTTCTTTGATTTAGGGTTTCTTCTATGATAGTGCCTAAACATGGATGTTGTTTATTCAACAAATTATTCATCATTTTAGGTTATATCCTCAAGGCTACAAAGATTATAGTTCACCTTATTGCAAAATCATCATCATTTAGGGTTTCTCCTAACTGCTGGTTCCACAAGATTTTCTTTCTCAAAGAAGTTTAGAGGATTGAATTAAGTTTCTCCTCTTATGATATTTATCAAATGGTTAAGGAATGATTGAGGCTTTCACCAAGGAAAGATGTTCATTGTTGTTCAGCTATGGATTTGAATTCCATCAACCTTTTAGACATGATAAGATTGCTTCTTGAATTTTTGACCCAATTGAAAATTGAGGTTCATTGCACTTAAGGTTTTCATGGTCATATGTCCCCTTTTTACGCTCCAAGTACCATTCGTCTTCTGAGATTCGAGGCATTTTTGTCATATTAGATTGAAGTATAAGTATCAGGGTTTAAGAGATGAGCTTGTAGATTTAATTTGATCAAGAAGTTTTGCTGTTAGAAATGCAAGAACGTGGGCACTTGATACTTGAAGATAGAGTTTATTTGAGAGATGAAGAGATTTGGTTTCATTGTTTGTTCATTCAAATCGCCTAAAGGTGTTCAAATGAATTGGAAGCGTTTAATGCTTGCAAAGTTGGAAAAGGAAATGTATTACTTTCAAGAGAAGTTACAAGTTACAGTCAAAGGCTTCATACAAGATTCATTACAAATTGAAAATTGAAAAATGATATGAGGATTTAAATGTGAAGGGAATAGAATTTAGAACCAAATTTTGTTCATAAATATTTCAAACTACAATCATCTATCTAAATAGATTTCTTTATATGGTACAAAAGAAAAAGAAACTTGGAGCTCCTAAGTTCTAAATTCGTATCCTCTACATGTCAGCATCTTAGTGAAACCCTCATTTGTTCATCTTCAACCTTCACCTCACTCTCGATCCTTTCTATGCAATTATCCATCCGCAACCTTCAAATCTTCCATAATCTTCACGCTTGAGTCTTCACTGTGCTTTGCCTTCTAGCCTCATCTGTACCTTCCACCTTCTCCATTCACCTTCATTTTCTCTATACTTTCAGCTTACTCCCTGCATCAATAACGCGTCAACAGAACAACATTTGTGATCTCCTTCCGCAATGAATCAACATGCGTGCGTTGAACCATATCGCCATCACATTAGATTCGCAACGATAACACAGGAAAAGAAAAAAAATCAAAGAATTGTGTAGATTCGCAACGATAACACCAGCGATTTAGGTTTGAGAGAAGAAGAGATGGCAGACGATGGGTTTGAGGTGGAGAAAAGGGTTTCGGCCGCGGCTCTGTTTGAGAGAGGAAGATGGAGCAGAAATTCTTTCAAACCTTAGTAAACAACATCCTTTGGATTGTACCCCATTTTTTTGTAATAACAAATGCAGGCCCAAGTCCAAATACTGGAGAACCCTCTAGCAGAACAAACAAGTTGCCTCGATCCTATGTTTCTGGACCGAATGGCACTTCCATCTAGGCCTGTTACGCATTTTTTTGTAGCTGAGAGTAATTTCGAAAAAAAGCAGCTTTGGCCCAATACATCATGTTTTTGTGTGTTTTGAAACTTTTGTAGAAAAAAAAACTGTTTTCAGATCAATGTTAATGGGCCTCAATGCCTAATATTTTTTTTGCTAGCATATCATCCAATTCTGAATTGTACTCCCATGACTATCTTATATTTTTTATTTCATAACCTTTTAGTTTTAATTTCTTTTTTTTATGTGATTTTAATAATAAAAAGCTGTATGATAAAAACTTCAAAAAAAATAGTATTGAATTTTAGAATACTTTAGGACTTCTCTTTGAGAATTTTGATTAGAATTTTTGTTATTGTTTACGTTTAGTGATTACTTTGTTATTAGAGACTTGCGTTTCATTTCTGCTTGTCGAGATTTGAGTTTTATGCAGGTTTAGTGTGTGATATGCAGACATGCTTGAGTTTCCGATTGTGATTTATTTTCACATCAATGATGCTCCGACACTATTTCCGAGCATTCAATCTCTGACTATTTTTTTGTTGATACCAGCTCACGTGAAGTATTCCGGGTTTCTTTTCTTTGGTTGCTCTTTTTGCAGACATTATTGTTCGTCTAGTATGATACCGCTTCTAAGTTATATTTACGCATTTATCGCCTTCTATAAATCATGTGAAGTAGGAAGCAGGAAATAAAGAGCGTGCACTCGAAGTCATTGTTTAAAGTCCTGTAGCAGGCATTCCACACTTCATTTTCTATATGTGTCCTGCTTTTGTTTATTTCCTTGATTGTTGATCGATGAGTCACTCAATTTAGAAATTAAGATCACGACGTCGCTCTCAGTGCATGCTCCCTATAGTATTTTATCTCTTTCCTTTATTTCTTGTTGATCGATGAGTCACTCAATTTAACAATTGATATCACGACTTCGCTCTCATTGTATGTTCCCCATAGGATAGTTTTGTTAGACTTTCCTTGGCATGCTAACCTAGATAGGATCTCTCAAGGTGTGCTCTCTTAGTCTTATTGGCCCGCTTGGTTGATTTCGTCTTTGTGTGCATGCTTTGAGATGATATATCCTTGCTATGCTCCTTTAGGACTTCTTGATTCAGCTATAGATGATGAGTTGAGATAGACATTAAGACTGTTATCCCAACATGTCAACTTAGGTTAGAGATTTCCCTTCAAAGCTCAACTTTAGGATCAATTACTATATGATAACATTAGAGATATATTTTGGTTAGTCTCCTTTTGTACTTTTCTTTCCCCTTTTGCATTTGCATTAAAACAAAAACTTCTTTTTTTTTGCAAACTTCAAGACACTTAAAGATTACTGATGAGAGTCATACCTTTGTAGAGCATGGGAAATGATAGGCGAGTTTCTTCCTGGTCTTATTGTTCTCCCATTCTAAGCCTTGGTGTGGTTCAAGTCTCAAAGACTTATTTCATGGATAAGTAGAGAAATGGCTAATATCTCTCTCTGAAGATTAATTAGTTGTTATCTGCAGCAAAAACACCAACCAACACAAACTCTTTTGCCTTTGGACTTTTCTTTCAAAATTATTTCCAAAAGTACATGTTAAGTCACTTCTATGTTAACGCATAAGTCTCCAAAGGTCGAGTTACAGCAGAAGGCGAAATTAATATTGTTCATTCAAAAATACAAACAAACAAAATATGTGAGCCGAACTACGACTGCTCTGATTCCTTAAAAGGGATACGTAGGCATTGGGGTAGGGCCCAAACAAGCACAACTCTTATTTTCCCTACATTATTTTATGTTTTCTTTACATGCATTCCCTTTATAGCTCTTAAGCATTAGATTGAACACACCCTTTGATTAGAACAACAAGAGTGGATCCCGTAGAGTACTACGGACGTGAGGGGTGCTAATACCTTCCCCTCGCGTAATCGACTCCCTTACCTAATCCCCCGGTCACAAGACCTTGATTTGCCTTTTAGGTTTTTCTTCGATGATTTTCCTTTCCCTTTGTATGGGATAAATAAATACTCGATGGTGACTTCATTGATTTTACCACTACAGAGAGAGGGTAACAACTTTGAAGTTCAACATAACTCCAAACAAATCTTTAATCATAGAGAAAATTGATCATGAATGCATACCCGTGCACTGTTTGATGAAATGCCGGGTCTGGCTGGAAAAACCGTGCATGCGACATGCCTTGTATGCTGGGAAAAAAATCAATATCACAGTACCCTATTCCCAAGCTTATATCTTAAAATGTAGGAGTTATTTTAAGAAACTTCCTGAAGAAAAATTGCACCTCACAGATGTATCTTGATCTTTCATGTTGAATTTTTTTCAAAATAATGAATAATTCAAAGCGAAAAAAGGTGGTGAAGGCATGCCCATAAAATATTTGATGAAACACTTGGCCTGACGCGCGCGTGACATGCCTTGTGGCTGGGCAAGATGATAAGTTAAAGTTCCAAATCCTAAGCATTGTATCTCCTTTTACACTTGACTATTTAAGATGATTCTTGAATAAAAAATGAAGGGAACACTTCAAGCTCCAACTTTGATGTTGCCAACTTTTTTATTTGAGCCAAAATTGTAGAGGTAGAAATGTTTAAGACTAAGCCATGGGATTGACTAGACTTGTACAAATCAAAATAAAATCGCCACCGCACTTTATTGTTTCCAAAGGAATGGGAAAAGAGAGAATAACCCAAAAGAGGGGGGAAAGATTCAAGGTATGGGGGTTGGTTATGCAAAGGGAAGGTATTAGCACCCTAATCATCTACGGTACTCCGTAGGAACCTCTTTGTAAAATCTGTATATTTTGGCTATAAAAATGTTGTATAAAAAATGGATGGTTGAGGTGAGAAAAGAAATATATTTTTATGGTTTTTCCCTCAAATGAATACTACTTGGTTTATCCCTCATCGGATAACCAAGATGTCATCGTGCAAGAACAGGGTTATAGTTAATTCCTCCCTTTGTACCAAGAAGAGGTGCATTGGGGAAACTACCACAACTGTCAATAATCTCTATATCCCGGTAAGCTCGATGATACCAATCAATATCCGAGTGAGTAAGTTCCATGATCTTAGGAGCCCAACGGGGTTCCTTCTTGACATCCCCAAAACCATCAAACTGAGGCATATGAGAGATAAAACATCGGTACAACAGGGGCGTGCAACAGATAATCATCCCCCCATGATAAGAATTCCAAAGATGAATAGGGTGATAAGCATCACTCAACAATGTAGGAACTGGGTTTCCGATCATGAAGATCCTGATAGCATTAATGTCAACAAACTTGTCCACATTAGGAAATAAGAACAACCCGTAAGCAAGTAGAGCAAAGATGGCCTCCAAAGTGACTGTACTCTTCATCCTGGAAAAGTAGCAAGCTTTCTCCAATAAGAACTGAGCTGGTAATCCTCTAATCCCTCCTTTGGTAGTCATATGGGCTTCCACCTCAGACTTTCCCAGATGAATCAAAGCAGCAATCTTATGTGGTTTTGGCTCACCCTCCAAACCAGTAAAAGGAACACAATCGGTAACAGGTAAATCCAATAGATAAGAATACTCCTCCAGTGTAGGCATCAACTGATAGTCGGGAAAAGTAAAGCAATGATACATCAGATCATAGAACTGGACCAAGGTCGAGAGAATACCCTCATTCATCTTCAGCTTCATGAGAGGAATGATGGATCCACACTTCTTCCAAAAGTCTGTAGAACACTCGATCTCGGGGATTAGACTGATCAACTCATCTATCTTGGGTGAAATTGTATTTTTCGGTCTTTCTCTTTCCAGAATCCATGGTTAAAAAGTACCTGAGATATTCACAAATGGTCAATTTTTTAAATTCCTTGAAATAAGATCTCTTTAAAAGATGCTTATGAGTGCATGGATGCATGATGCAACAATCACACATAAGATCACACATATAAGGTTCATAGGTTCAACGTCACGAGCATGAGGTTGAAGGTACTACCCATAAGGTATTGGTCTAAAAGTTATCACCTGCCGAACGAGGTTCTAGAGGTTCCTAGAGTCTACATCCTTCCTTTGGATATTACCAACTTCTCTATTAACTCGGTAATTAGTAATATTCTCAAGAAAAACTGGTCCGAGCATAGTATCGCGTGACAACTATTTCTGGATTACTCCGTCATAGCTTCCGCACTACACCTAAAAGGCCAATATGAGTTTGGTATTCTACGGTCCTTAGTTTCAGCAGGCGCCCAGGTTGAAAGCAGTACGTCTTCCCGATTACTTGGTAAATGACACTACAGTCAAAGAGGCCTCCACTGAGTGGGGGATCTCATGCCTCCTTTTTTGGGATTACTCCCTCAAAGTTAACATGACTATACCGCCCGTCCTATCTTAAAGTTTTCCCAAGTCCGGGTATAGGACTTATAAGTAATCACCAAGCATCCTGAAAACCAGGAAAATCCAGACAAAATATATACAACATATAACACATAAACAACAATATCACATATACAGATATAAACAAAGATAGGCTCAACCCACTTAGGGATGGACCAGCAAGAGGTTAATCTTTGCCCAATGAAGTCACCATTTTTTCTATAGAAGTAGAAATTTTTAAGACTAATCCATGGGATTGACTAGACTTGTACAAATCAAAATAAAATTGCCACCGCACTTTATTGTTTCCAAAGGAATGGGAAAAGAGTGAATAACCCAAAGAGGGGGGAAAGATTTAAGGTAAGGGGATTAGTTATGCAAAGGGAAGGTATTAGCACCCTAAACATCTACAGTACTCCATTATAACCTCTTTGTAAAATCTGTATATTTTGGCTATAAAAATGTTGTATAAAAAAATGGATGGTGGAGGTGAGAAAAGAAATAATATTTTTTGGTTTTTTGCACCCTCCGCGGTTGCGAACCTTTAATGCCTACGTACCACCTTCCTTGTAATGGGGGATCAGGGTACACATAGTTCCTCTTTTAAAAGTTTAAAACACAAGTGTGTTGGTTAATTTTATGATATAAGACATCATCATCATTGTCCGTGTGGAAAACATACCTACTACCCACAATCATGAGAAAGGAGAATTTGAATCATCTGAAAGTGGAGGATATGGCTTGGATTTTAAAATCAACAATGCCTCACTAAACACCCAAGTGGAAAATATCTCTCTTCACTATATATTGTAGAAGTATAGTTGTTTGCATTACTACAAGGATTTACAAGAGTCCAATCTTTTTGAGAAAAGTTTAAAGATAAAAGCCGAAGTGGCAAAATGGTTTGAAATGAGATTGATTGACTTTTAGTCTTCTCAAAAAAATGTCAAAGTATTATTAAGTTTATTGAAGTTTATTTATGAAAATGTTTTGAAAATGCATGGACATAAGTCCAAGTTTATTATGAAAGTTGTTCAAGTTTAAAGGCAAGAAGAGTTTTCAAAAGGAGGGAGAAGATTTTTGAAATTAAAGAAGATGGGAGGAGAAGAAGAGACTATCCTAAAAACATAAGGTAAAAGCTAGGGATAGGAACCATCTAACCAACAAGAAGCCAATACTTGACACTATGAGCCAAGGTAGAATTCTCATTATTTGGATTGAAACCAAGCAAACAAAGATATTAGACCTCTTGAGAGAACCAAACTTCAAGTGTATATAGTCTTCACAAAAATTGGGCAGAGAATGGCTGTATACGGGTGAACTCCAAATTACAAACAAAGAGTGTAATCACAATAACCTACACAAAAAACGAACAACCAAATGACTTGAGGTAAACCTTAAGAGCTCCAGACAAAATAATCAGATAAGGTCACAAGGTCTCCAATCATAGACCAAGGTTTCTAATCCTATGTCCAAAAAGTCCAATGCTCCATAATGCCAAGGATAGTAACCAAATAGTCCAAATATAATTTAGGATTTTATGGTTCGTATTGATTATTAAGTATATTAAGAAAATAAAAGAAAAGCTCAAGTGAGCAAAATAAAAATGACAAGAAAGTAAATGCTCAAATGAGCAAAGGTGAAAATGGCATGAAATGTAAATGCTAAAAGTAAATAGTGTTAGAACATAGTTTGATTCTACAACCCTTAGTTAGAGTTTTGATGATAACAAATACAAAGAACAAATATGCACCCTAAAAATTATGTTATTGTGTATGCAGAAGTTCTGACCAAAGCAGCATCAGAAGATAAGAGCTACACGCTGAAGCAATCAGAACATGCGCTGAAGATTGATGACCAGAACCTACACTTAAGAGAAGTAAACTCTGATTCTGAACAAGAGCATAATAATCCAAGTCATCAATGTGCTGAAGCATCAGCAGCAAGCAAGGATGAAAGATTCTGAAGTGTTACTAATCATTCAATACATCATCAATTACAATGGCTTCTTTCAGACAGGATCTTCTCCAAATGGAAACTGAGTTAATGTCATTTAACACGCTTGGTGATAAACGTAAATCCATTGCCTATATAAACAAGCTCAGTGTTCAAATTGTTTACAATTTGAAAATACTATTCAAAGGAATTCAAAAAGCTGCAAGCATTATTCATCATCTTTCAAAGCTCTAATTTTGTGTAAATTATCACAGTTGTGATAACAGTTTTTGTAACGAAAAACAACAACACACATTCTTGTATCTTTTGTTTTAAAACAGTGTTCCTTGAGATTAACCGGATTTTGGTTGTACTCAAGAAGACTTTAACATGTGTTAAAGTAGTGATTGTAATCCTTTTGTGATTAGTGAATTAAGAGCTCGTTGGAGAGAGGCGAAATCACCTTGACGGGTGGACTGGAGTAGTTTGAGATCAAACGAACCAGGATAAAAATACTGTGTCATTGCACTTTTGATTTCAAGTTTTCAATTCAACCCCCTCCCTCTTGTGTTTTTCACTTCTTCAATTGGCATCAGAGCGCCTGGTTCTGAGCTTAAACACCTAACCGTGTCAGTACAAGATCCAAGCTTCAAAAAAACACTACGGTGGGACCAAGCCAAAATGTCAGCAATGACTACCATGGGGACAAGGATAGATTCAATGGAAAACCTCCAGTCTTTGATGGAGAAAACTTTGACTATTGGAAAGATAGAATTGAGAGTTTCTTTCTGGCCCATGATGCTGATCTGTGGGACATGGTAACTGATGGATACACACATCCAGTGGATGGAAGAGGTCAGAAGATAGACAGAAAAATGATGTCTGACCAACAAAAACGTGACTTCAGAAATCACCATAAGGCCAGAACAATACTCCTCAGCGCTATCTCATACTCAGAATATGAGAAAATCTCAAACAGAGAGACTGCCAAGAACATGTTTGACTCTCTGAGAATGATGCATGAAGGCAACATTCAAGTCAAAGAAACCAAGGCCCTTGTGCCCATTCAGAAGTATGAGGCATTCAAGATGGAAGATAGTGAATCCATAGAAGCTATGTTTTCAAGATTCCAAATCCTTGTTGCTGGACTGAAGGTTCTTGACAAAGGGTATTCTACTACTGATCACGTTAAGAAGATCATCAAAAGCTTACCCAAGCAATGGAGGCCAATGGTCACAACACTCAAGCTAGCAAAAGATCTCAACAAAATATCTCTGGAAGAACTTGTCAGCCCCTTAGAAGTCACGAGATAGAGCTAGAAGAAGATGATCCTCAAAAGCAAGGTAAGCCACTAGCTTTAAAATCTAACAGAAAATCTGACTCTAAGGTTTTGCAGGCTGTGGAAGAAACTTCTGATGGATCCCCATCAAAAGAAGATGAACTGTCTCTCCTCTCCAGAAGGGTGAACCAACTGTGGAAGCAGAGACAAAGGAAATTCAGATATCCTAGAAGATCAGAGAATTAGAATGAATCCTCCTCCAGATACAAAAAGTCTGAGTCTTCCTCTGGACACAGAAGATCTGAAGGTTCTTCAGGATACAGAAAGCCAAATAACAAGGACATCATCTGCTATGAGTGTAACGAGCAAGGGCACTACAAAAGTGACTGCCCAAGACTTCAGAAGGAGAAGCCCAAAAAGAAGTCCTTCAAGGAAAAGATGAAAAGTCTCATGGCAACATGGGATGATTCAGACACCTCTGAAGCTGACTCAGAGTCAAATGATGAAAGAGAAAACATAGCTCTCATGGCAAACGTATCAGAAGAAAGTGAAGCTTCTAGTTCAGACTCAGAATCAGACATTGAAGAGGTATTCCCTGACTTTACCATTAACTTTACTAAGGCTGAACTTGCAGAAAGTCTAAATGAAATTCTGGAAAGGTATCAGCATATTAGAGTCAAATTCAAGAACCTGAAAAGGGATCTTGCCTCTGACTCTGAAAAGTCTGAGAGTCTCAGATTAGAAAATTCTGAGTTAAAATAAAAAATTTCAAAATTAGAAAATGATTTGCAAAATTCTCAGAAGGAAACAATCTTAGAGACTCCCAGTAATGCTGATGAGATCATCAAAGAGTATGATCACAACTTTCAGAAGTTTCTAGCTAGAAACATAGATAGAAGCAAGATGACTTCAATGATCTATGGAGTTAGCAGAAATGGCAGAAAAGGGATAGGATATCAAGGTAAGGTATCTACACCTAAACAGGACATGGACTTAGTCATAAAACGCACACCACTCAATTCACATTTTATATATGGGCACACACATGACATAAAATACATAAGTAGTGATTATTTTGTTAAACCAAAATTCAATCAGAATTTTGGTAAAACTAACAAACCAGGACCCAAGAAGATATGGGTACCTAAGGATAAAATTATATATGTAGCAGATATCTTTAGCAGCAAGGCTAAAACACCAGTCATGGTACCTGGACTCTGGCTGCTCTCGACACATGACAGGAAGAAGGCATATGTTCCAAAGCCTGAAACTTAAGTCTGGAGGCTACGTGGGATTTGGAGGCAACTAAAGAGGAAAGATCATTGGCTCTGGAACAGTAGGTAATGGAAATATTCCCTCTATAAATAATGTGTTATTAGTTGATGGATTAATGCATAACCTGTTATCCATAAGTCAATTAAGTGATAACGGTTATGATATAATCTTTAATCAAAATTCATGCAAAGCTGTTAGTCAGAAAGATGTGACTATCCTATTTAATGGAAAGAGGAAAAACAACATTTATAAAATAAAACTTTCTGAACTAAAGAGTCAGAATGTAAAATCCCTACTTTCTATTAACAACGAGCAATGGGTCTGGAACAGAAGGTTGGGGCATGTTAGTATGAGATGAATATCTCAGATTAACAAGTTCAATTTGGTCAGAGGACTTCCAAACTTGAAGTTCAGCTCAGATGCTCTGTGTGAAGCATGTCAAAAAGGCAAATTTTCAAAACCTGCTTTCAAATCCAAAAATGTTGTTTCCACCTCTAAGCCATTAGAACTTCTGCACATTGACTTATTTGGACCAGTAAAAACTACGTCTGTCAGTGGCAAGAAGTATGGGTTAGTAATCGTAGATGACTATAGCAGATGGACATGGGTAAATTTCTTAAGACACAAGGACGAGTCACACTCTATGTTTGTTACCTTCTGCAACCAAGTTCAGAATGAAAAGGATCTTAGAATTGTCAAAGTCAGAAGTGATCATGGTGGGGAATTTGAAAATAAAAATTTTGAATTATTTTTTAATTAAAAGGCATCTTGCATGACTCCTCTTGTCCTAGAACTCCCAAACAAAATGAAGTTGTAGAACGAAAGAACATAACATTGCAAGAAATGGCTAGAACCATGATCAATGAGACTAACATTGCTAAGATCTTCTAGGCAGAGGCAATCAACACAGTGTGTTACATTCAGAATAGAATCTCCATAAGACCTATTCTAGAAAAGACTCCATATGAATTATGGAAGAACAGAAAGCCCAACATTTCTTATTTTCATCCATTTGGATGCACTTGCTTTATTCTGAATACAAAAAATTATTTGAACAAGTTTGACTCTAAAGCACAAAAGTATATTATGTTAGGATACTCTGAACACTCAAGAGGGTACATAGTATACAATACAGAAACACAGATTGTTGAAGAGTCAATCAGTGTTAGGTTTGATGATAAGCTTGACTCTCAAGAGTCAAAGCAGAATGAATTCCTTGCAGGTATGGAAGTTGAACTCATAGGTACTGAAGACAACTCGTCAGAAGTTCTCAACAGAGATACTCCCACAACATCAGAAAGAGCTACTGCTAGCAATCCAGCACCTTCAGTTGATCAACTTCAGAAAAGACTATCCAGAAGCAGCATAGCTCACCCAGAAGATAAAATACTGGGAAAGAAGGATGATCCATTCAGAACAAGATCAACATTCATAAACTCTGAAGAATCCCTCATGGGTCTGGTCTCTCTGATTGAACCAACAACAATTGATGAAGCGCTTATGGACAATGACTGGATTCTGACAATGCAGGAGGAATTGAATCAATTCACTAGAAATGACGTATGGGATCTGGTCCCCAGACCAAAAGGTTTCAATGTCATTGGAACAAAGTGGGTGTTCAGAAACAAACTGAACGAGCAAGGAGAAGTCATCATAAACAAAGCACGACTGGTAGCACAAGGTTATAGTCAGCAAGAGGGGATAAATTATACAGAAACCTTTGCTCCAGTCGCCAGGTTAGAATCTATCAGACTTTTAATATCATTTGCTGTAAACAATGGCATCACGCTGTATCAGATGGATGTAAAAAGTGCATTCTTAAATGGCTATATAGAAGAAGAGGTATACATGCACCAACCCCCTTGGGTTTGAGAATTCCAAACACCCAAAATATGTTTTCAAACTAAAGAAGTCACTCTTTTGGCTGAAACAAGCTCCCAGAGCTTGGTATGAAAGACTAAGTAACTTCCTGTTAGAAAAGGAATTCACCAGAGGGAAAGTGGACACAACCTTATTCTATAAGACAATTAAGAATGACATTTTAGTATGTCAAATTTATGTTGATGACATCATATTTGGGTCTACTAAACCCTCTCTGGGAAGAGAGTTTGCTAAATGTATGCAGGCAGAGTTTGAAATGAGCTTGATGGGGGAACTCAAATTCTTTCTGGGAATTCAGATAAACCAAACTCCAGAAGGAACTTACATTCATCAGAGCAAATATGTCAGAGAACTTCTGAAGAAATTTGATCTCTCAGAATGTAAGCCCTCAAAGATTCCAATGCACCCCACGTGTATTCTGGAAAAGGAAGAGGTAAGTAAAAAGGTAGAACAGAAGGTCTACAGAGATATGATTGGTTCTCTCCTCTATCTGACGGCTTCAAGGCCTGACATTTTATTTAGTGTTTGCTTATGCGCTAGATTCCAATCAGATCCTATAGAATCTCACTTAACATCAGTTAAGCGAATTTTCAAGTATTTGAAAGGTACTACTAATTTGGGTTTGTTTTATACAAAATCAAATGATTACAACTTAGTAGGATATTGTGACACTGACTTCGCTGGAGACAGAGTAGAACATAAAAGCACTTATGGAAGCTTTCAGTTTCTGGGAGAAAATATGATCTCATGGACCAACAAGAGACAATCCACAATAGCACTATCAACAGCAGAAGCTGAATACATAGCAGCTGCTGGATATAGCACGCAAATGCTCTGGATGAAAAGTCAACTTGAATACTTCAACATATTTGAGAGCAACATTCCCATCCTCTGTGACAACACTTCTTCTATATGTCTCAGTAAGAATCCTATTTTACATTCTAGGGCTAAGCATATAGAAATAAAACATCATTTTATTAGGGACTATATTCAGAAAGGAATTTTAACCTTAAAATTTATTGACACAGACCATCAATGGTCCGATGTCTTTACAAAACCTCTTTCTAAAGATAGGTTTAACTTCATTCTGAAACATCTCATCATGAAGCTATGCCCAGAATAAATTGTTTTATTTACATATCTTAACCTTTAGAACTTTATTATTTTCTGTGAACAACTGATCAACCTGTCTTCAGAGTTTAGAAGTACAAATTGCATCAGAATCTATCCATGAAGATCTGAATGTTTCATTTCAAGGATTGAAGCGTGCAGTTCACATCATCAAATAGTTGTCATCCTCTCATCAGCTACCTTCTGAAGCTGAACACGCATTCAATTTCTGAAGGGATCAAGGCGCTGATTGGATGCAGAGACACTTATAAGCGGTAATCGTTCAGTATCTTTCTAAATCCCCTAAAATCAGGTATCATTAATACATATAATCATGACAAAATTTCTTTTTCTTACTGCTTACATTTTCAAGAAATCTATTTTAAACTCAAAATTACTTTTTACATTCTTTCACTTTTACTCTCATCAATATTTTCTCTCGTTTCAAGTTCCTGCTTTCAAAAACCCTCTTCATCTTCTTCAAAATCCCGTGTGAACAATGGCTTCATCAAGTCTCTCAAATGTCAGTGCTCATGAATCTGCTTCAATGGAACAATATGAAGAACCCCACATAACGCTCCTCACACCCATTGATAATCTGGAAGTTCTCTCTGAACTGATTATTGATTTTAAGAGCTTGCAAGAAAATGGCTTCAACCTGTATGAAGATGTTACAACACAAGGATGGAACAGGTACTTTGACCGTCTATTGGGGCCAACATTTCCCATTCTTGTCAAAGAATTCTGGATACATGCTTCTTTTTTAAATCACCAGGTTACTTCTTATGTCACGGGGAAGAAAATTGTTATTACAAAAGATCTTATTTAAAAGCTCCTTGGATACAATGGTGGTGGTGTCAGATGCATTGACATGGCTGAAAGATGCTCTGACCTAAGATCAATTGCAAAAGAAATTTTTACTCATGGACTACCCTCCAATAAAATCAGAGATTTGAAGGATCACCATAGAATTTGGGCCAGAATCATTCTAGGGTGTATCAACCACAGGAAGCCCACAAGCTCTCCTGATTATATCAATATTGATCAACAATTTCTGATCTATTTCATTTCTAAGAGGACAAAGGTAAATCTTCCACACTTGCTGTTTAACCATCTCAGAACAAGTGTGAAGGAAACAAGAGAAGACGAAAGGACCAAGAGAGATTGGATTCCCTTAGGAAGGCTGATATCAGATATTCTAACAGAGAATAGGCTGATAGAACATCTGATGGAGGCTCAGGAAATCAACACATTGAAAGCAACTACTGGGAAGCCCTTGAACACTAAAAATCTGAAGAAAATTAATATCATTTAGAATATCAAGAAGGAACCAACTGTTACCCCTCATGAGACCATAACTTCAAGAAGGATACCTCTGAATGATTTTCCTTTATTTTCTAAGATAGACTCCAAACCAGAAATAATAGTCAGATACCTTGAAGCGTGCAAGGCTGATGGAACTGCCCCAGAAATCAACATTCAGGATTTGCACAAGGCTGCTCCAGAGGTTATTCTGAAGAAATCAAAGAAGAGGAAAGCAACAAGAGAAGGACCCTCCTAGAGGACACCAAAAGCTGCAAAAAAGAAAGGTAATCCCTCCTCTGTTTCTGTTATAGAATCAATAAATGTATCAACATCTGAAGCCATGCCTTCACAACCAGAAAATTCATCACCCCAAACCTTTTAAGACTTTGACATAAGGTTTGATCCATCTGAAACTCTAGGTCATTTTCTGAATGAACCTCACTCCACCTCTCAAAATCCAAATCCTGAACATGACCAACCAGAACTTGCCAAAGTTCTGTCTGATATTGATTTATTTGATCAAGATTTTTCCTCTCCCTTACCACAAAATCCAAATTCTCAACTCCCAGAAAATCCAAACTCTCAACAACCACCAGAAATTCCGCAACTACACTCTCCATAAACAAAAATTCCTCAACCAGAAATTCCACATCCACAATCACCACAAATCAGAAATTCCTCAACCAGAAATACCACAACCAGAAGATCTGAACTCCAACTCACCACAACAAGAAATTCAACCCTCTGATATTCCATTTTCTGACATTCCTAAATCAGAAATCCGACATGCTGCCACAAACCATTCTGAAGACTCTCATTCAGACTCTGATACCACAATCCCAATACTTGGAATTACAGAACCTCTTGTGGTTCGCATGCCTCTCACCATCCATGACATTCCAGAAATTCCTTCATCCCTTGAATCCACACCTCCAAACACCCCTACCAGACCAATTATCATTCCTGACTCACCTACTCCTTCACCCACCAACAGTCCAGCTGAAAACGTAAGACTTGACATTGATCCAATTGTGCTGGAAAGACTAGCTTCCATCTCACACAAAACTGCCATTCCCAAACCTAAACCAACTGAAACCACTTCAGATGTTGGTACAAGTTTGTTGATTTTTGAAACAGGAATGCAGGAATGGATAAATTCTTTGAAGCATGCTAGTCAAGAGATGACTAATCCTGTTGCTTTTTATTATATGTGGGCAAGATTCAGAAATTGGCTTAGCTCTGAAACGCTGAAGCTGAAGGAATTGTTTTGTGAAAAGGCTCAGCAGAACTTTAGTGATAAGCTGAAGGCTTTTCAAGACCAAGTTCTTAGCCAACTGCTCAAGAAAGATATCCTCTCGCTGGATAATGCTCCCTGGAAAGAGCATCATCCTTCAGATGTAGATGAACCAGAATCAGAAAGTCTCTCTCTGACTACTGCTCCAGAAGACATAATTACAGTAAAATATATAGTTCACTCAGAAGAAGCTGCATAATGCTCTGAGAAACATCCAACTCCTGAAGAGACACCAACTTCCTC
Organism: Vicia faba; assembly: GCA_948472305.1. Taxonomy (NCBI): domain Eukaryota; kingdom Viridiplantae; phylum Streptophyta; class Magnoliopsida; order Fabales; family Fabaceae; genus Vicia; species Vicia faba. The sequence goes on along the minus strand of OX451739.1, from coordinate 195,626,097 downwards.
CTTAGTCATACAAACTCTGGAAGAGTTGAAGAAAGAAAATGCTTTAATCCATGCAAGGTTGGATAAGCAGGAGGATACGAACAAGGAGATTAAAAGTATTATGGGTAAACAAGAAGACGCCACAAAGGAAATTAGAGGCATTTTGGGAAAGAAAGAAGAGTAAAATACTCAGATCAAGATCTTGCAGGAAGCATTCTTCACACGTCTCCCCCCTCCTTCTTAGATTTTCTTTTAAAAATTGTTTATCTGTAACCTTTATTTTTACCTCTTTGTTTCCGGAACCTGTCATTGCATTATGTTTTAAATATAATTCATCTCTTTTGGCTTTGATTATATTGCCTTTTTTATACATGACAAAAAGGGGGAGAAAGTAAGATATTTTCAATAATGGTTTACCGAGACAGAAGTCTCAAATATTCTGAATTACTTAACCTCTACTTTCTGAAAAGTTTGAACAAGTACAAATTCTAATAAGAGATGCAGCTAAACTCTGATGAGAAGGAACTTAAGGGAAGTAATTAACTCAGGGGGAGTTTCTCTTAAACCTTTTGTTCTTTATTTTTCATTGAAAATTCTAGTTTTTGTCATCATTAAAAAGGGGGAGATTGTTAGAACATAGTTTGATTCTACAACCCTTACTTAGAGTTTTGATGATAACAAATACAAAGAACAAATATGTACCCTAAACATTATGTTATTGTGTATGCAGAAGTTCCAACCAAAGCAGCATCAGAAGTTAAGCCATAAGAGCTACACGCTGAAGCAATTAGAACATGCGCTGGAGATTGATGACCAGAACCTGCGCTTAAGAGAAGTAAACTCTGATTCTGAACAAGAGCATAATAATCCAAGTCATCAATGTGCTAAAGCATCAGCAACAAGCAAGGATGAAAGATTCTGAAGCGTTACTAATCATTCAATACAACATCAATTACAACGGAATCTTTCAGACAGGATCTTCTCCAAGTGGAAACTGAGTTAACGTCATTTAACACGCATGATGATCAACGTAAATCCATTGCCTATATAAACAAGCTCAGTGTTCAAATCGTTTACGATTTGAAAAGACTATTCAAGAGAATTCAAAAAGCTACAAGCAATATTCATCATATTTCCAAGCTCTAATTTTGTGTAAATTATCACAGTTGTGATAACAGTTTTTGTAACAAAAAACAACAACACACATTCTTGTATCTTTGTTTTAAAACAACGTTCCTTGAGATTAACCGGATTATGGTTGTACTCAAGAAGACTTTAACAGGTGTTAAAGTAGTGATTGTAATCCTTTTGTGATTAGTGAATTAAGACCTCGTTGAAGAAAGGCGAGATCACCTTGACGGGTGGACTGGAGTAGTTTGAGATCAAATGAACCAGGATAAAAATATTGTGTCATTGCGCTTTTGATTTCAAGTTTTCAATTTAACCCCCCATTCTTGTGTTTTTCACTTCTTTAAATAGTGCATAAAAATAAAAGGGGCATATAATAAAAATAAAGGATAAAGTCAATTATTAGTGATTAGTGGTTAGTTGGATGATCATCTTAAAACTTGCATTTGGAACTCATTAGAGGATTGGTAGAACCAAAGCTTCCACACAACAAGTTGCATTTGCTTTTTGTCAAGTATATCATCCATTTGGAATCCTCATGAATACCTGTTGTACCCCAAAATTTTCCCTCTCATTTATCAAGAATTTGCTCACAAGATCTCCTTTGGCTCAAGACTGCACTAGGGTTGATCAGCTCAAGACACCTCCTTAAGCACTGATGACCAAAATTAGGGTTTGAGATTGCACAGGGATATTTGAACTTACAATGCCCAATATGAATTTCATGGACCAGTATTTACCCTCAAGATTACTCATGTCAAGTTTCAAGCTTTGGATCACACTTTTGCTCAGTCAATTGAGCAGTTGACCTAAAAATCAACTGTATTGGGGAAAAAGTCAACTGTGACCGATTTACAGTCAAAATTCATAATTTTTGATCCACATCAACATTTTAAACTCATATGTATCATTTGATCAAGTTTGGATCACAATTCCTCAATAAATTTGATCAAATCTTCAAAAGGGCAAAATGGTCAAAATTAGGGTTTTGACTGGGAAAGGGAAATTTCTGATTTTTGACCTAGCAAATGATCAATTGGTTTAAGGCATGATCTCAAGAGTCCAATTGCATCATTTTATCCTAATGACATGGCTCAAAATATTGCTCAAGCCCAATGGATTGACAAATGAATTTTTAGTCAATTGATCAAAAGTCAACTGTATACTAAAAAGTCAAACTTCAAATTTTTTGTCAAAATTAAAATTCAAAGATCACAACTCATAAAAGCATGTCAAAATATGAAACTTATTCATCAAGAAATAAAAAATTCAAGATTTCATTTTGAAAAGTTAAAATTTCTAAACTTAGAAATTTTTCTAAGTGTTGGAAATTTCTTATTTTTTCACAACTTTGAGCAAACTTTTCACCATGATGCAAGATGATTCAAAAGAAAATTTCAACATGAAAGTTATAGATCTCCATGAAATCTACAACATTTCTTTACACAACTCCTTCGAAATGTGCTTGGATCTTAAGTAATAATTTTAAGAACACATGGTCATGAAACAAAACACTTAGTGAAATTTTGCCCTAATTTGGTCAGGATTTTGACCTAACTTCATGGCACTTTTTCATATAGTTCCAAGGGGAATTTTCAGAAGTGATTCAAATAGGGGTTTTAGAGCACATTACAAGCTTTACAAAATGTCCAATAACTCCTTGAGATCATTTTTGAGTATGGAGAATCGAAGAGATGAAATTAGGGTTTTCACACTTGAATTACAAGTCATTTTGTGATGAACAAGATTCCAAATTCAAACTTATGCCGCATAAACTCTACTTTGTATGACTCAAACTTGTTAGCAACTCCATAATTAATCGCTTGCACAGCTATTAGAGGTCTCAATTCAAGCATTCGATGCAAGGCCATGCTTTATATCCATTTTGGGAAGAAAGTGCACAATGCCATTTTGATAAAGTAGCTTTTTGCACAAAACTTGTTCTTGAGCTTTGCAATTGCTTTCTTCTGATCATACAAGTCCCATAACTCAAGAGAAGCTTGTCTAGACACTTACAATCACTCAGCCCATGCTTGTACTTCCTCTTGAAACTTGTTTTCCCACTTTTTTTGAAAATCAAGTAACATAGCAATTAGCTTGTAACTTGTATTTCTGACTATTAAAAGCACTCAAGACCTTTTGCTTATACATACACAAGAAATTTTGCATAAATAACACGCATGCTTAAGCCCTGAAAACACCAAGAACACAGAATCTCCAAGAACACCTCAAAACTTGCCATTTCTGAGTTTTGAATCCAATCTCCAAATTTGCTCTTGCATTTCTTGGCCTTTTACTTTCAAAAGCTTCTAAATAAAATACACAAACAATCCCAACACCTACAACACCACTGTAACACCTCCATCATCATCCACCATTTTCAAAAACAACACCTTGCACCTTGACTTCTCCAGAACTCCTCAGGAACTTTCAGCTCAAGCTAAGCATCACATTAGCTTCCTGGGAACTTGAGGAAGCTAATCCAATCATTGGAACTCACTAAAAGCTACTCAAACTCAAAACACGATACCCTTTTGCAAGGTGGGTTTTCTGACTTTTGAACTCTTCATACAAGCATCATTAATGGTTTATTTGTGAGTGAAAAATGTAGATATCACTGTCCTAAAGCTAACCATGTCCATAGTTTTCATTTATATTTCTTGAGCTTAGTGAATTTTAAGATTGAAATTTCTGAAATTTTTAGGGTTCTGATTAGGACCATTAAAATTCATGCTTGTTTTTTATCTATAATTTTATTGCTTTGCATTTCTGAAATCGTGAGGAAATTTTCTACAAGTTTCCTGTTTACATTTTTCATTTTTGTTGAGAATTGAACAAGATACAGTGGTTCAGGATGAGCGTGAGGTTGAAGATGAAGTTCACCTCAGGAACGTGTTTACCATATATATTTATGGTTTGATATTAATAAACAGATGTATAGCCACCCCAGTAGTAGAAGCGCGCGCCTGTGACTATAGGGACCTGGGTTCGAGTCCCAGTGGTACCCTTTTGGATTTTTTTTCCATATTTTTCATATTCTGACTCTTTCTTTTGGCAGCGCTGGGCCTCATCCCTTGGGCCTTATGTTTTTTTCCACTTCTAACCCCCTTGCTGGCTATTCACACCCTGACCCATTTTTATTTTCTTTTTTTGTTTATATTTATTTGTTTTCTTAAATATTTTATCTAATACTAAAAAATCAGAAAAAAATATAAAAATATTAGATTTATATTTTGATATAGTTTTATTTATTTTATTTTTACACAAAAAATATTTTATTTAATCATACTTTATTTATTTCACTAATTGATTTGTAAATTTAATTATAAACTAGTTTTTTTTAGTTATTTTCTTTTACACAATTTAAATATATTATTTTAAAATATAAAAAGACCAAAAATATTTTATAATGCTATAAATTATTTTTAAGACAAAAAAACTAAAAATATTCTTTTTATAAACTTAATTTATTTTTTAATCAATTAATAGATTTGGGTTTTATTTGAATTCTTTTCCTAATAAATTTAGGTTTTAATTTTTACTAATTTAACTAATTATTTTTCTTTTAGTTAATTAGGTTAAAACAAAACCCCTTTTCTCTAAAAAGTCCAAACAAAACATCCATTTTCTTTACATTTACATTATTGTATATTTATTCATTATGTACATTATTTATCCAAATTCAATATGGTTGTAATAGATAATTAGGTTTATTTTCCAAGCAATCCCCATTTGTAATTTGTACACCCCTCTCCCACAAGTGATGTAATAGTGTAGTAATTTTAAATTCCGCAATTTATCGATTTATATATAAATACTAGTAATTAGGGTTTGTATGGAAAGACTAAAATCAATCAATTAGAAAACCCTAATCAAAGACAAAACCAAGCATGAAAAACAATATACTTGCACACAAGCACCCCTAGGGTAAATCCACTTGGTTGCCTTACAAAATCGCCATATTATGCATGTAAGGTATCTTAGCAAAAACAAGCAAAATATAAGATCATAGTCCCTCGATGACGCTATCTATAATGCCTTTCAAATGATCTTAGTCCCTAAAAGAGAATGCTAAGATACCTTACAACATTGCTAATCATGGTTATACGATGACCCACACCCGTCCCGTTTACATCCAAAGATAGGGTTACTTACCAAATCAATGGTAAGATAACAATGTCAAAAGAAAGAGGAAATGAACATGAAAGACTTTTGAGTAGGTAGAAGGCTCCTAGTTACTTGCTCACTTTCAAAACAAAACATCCTTGCTATTTTCAAAACACCAACACTTTCAAAACAGCTTTCAAACTTGAAAACATTTTCAAAAGATCAACACCTTTGTATACATTCTTACGAACAAGAATCATTACAAAGTTTGTATAAACAATGGCCTCTTTACAAAATACTTTCAAAAACCACACAAATCACAATTTCAAACAAAAGCAAGTGATCTAGCAAGTAAATAAGAGCCCATGGAAAACCATGGATGAAAAGGGTGCTAATACCTTCCCTTTTCATAATCTACCCTCCGAACTCAAGAAACAATCTCAAAGGTCTTTCCTGTGCTTTTTCACCTTTCCTTTTGGATAAAATAAAAGTCGATGGCGACTTTTGCTAACCGTAACATTTGAGATCAAATGCAAAACACCCAAGTCAGTTCTCCCACCGTATCACAGAACTGGCGACTCTGCTGGGGAATATTCTAAAAGTGGGGTTACCTTAGGGTTATATCACATTTACTTGCTTTCTTTGTTTGACTTGTATGCTTTACATTATGGTTCTTTGTTTGGGTTTGAATCCTCTTCTCGGATTTGGGATACCTTATAGGTAAGTAGCAATACATTGTGGAAACTTTGCGGGGTATACCGACATGGTCTAAGAAATAGCTACATTAGTGCGACATATTTGTGGGTACCGGTACCCCTTGAGTTAATCAAGGAGAATAAGGGGCCGATGAGTGATGTCATAAAACACTAATGAACTTTTAGAACCTTTACTTGACCAGCTTGGCCATTAAGACGTAGTGAGATGACCGACTTTTGTGCAGTCCGAAGTTGGTAGATACTCGCTACTACACTCATTGAGGTTTGGTTTGTTGGGATATTTCGGCCTCCATTAAAGAGGATTATGCTGAAACAATGACCAAGGAAACAAACCAGTGTTATTGAGCTCCTTAGAACCCGGTTACTATTGCTAGGACATGTTTTAAGCCAACTAAACTTTAAGAGGGTACTTACCTATAAAACTCCATGCAAGCCTAAACCTAAGGAATTGTTTGCTTTGTTTGTAAATATTTACTTGTACATAACATCATGAACATTATAACATCATACTCATTAACTAACCATTTCAAGGATCTTGGGATTTATCTTTGTTCTGTTTTGTAGGACATGGATTCTATCAGCGGGAAAACCATTCAAGTCAATCTTGTAAGGATCCCTCCACAACTTAAAGAGCTAGCTTCAAGGATTTCTGAAAATTCTCCATTCACCGAAATACATGGTCGCCATATCTCAATGAGTTTTCAGGAATCCTTGAAGCTAGCTCCCTGAGTTATGGAGGGATCCTTATAAGATTGACTTGAATAGTTTTCCTGCAAAGTGAATCCATATCCTAAAAAACAAGAACAAAGATGAATCCCAAAATCCTTGAAATGGTTAGTGGATGTATATGATGTTCATGATGTTTTGTACAAGTATGTATATACAAACAAAACAAACAAATCCTTAGGTTTAGGCTTGCATGGAGTTTTATAGGTAATTACCCTCTTGAAGTTTAGTTGGGTCAAACCTGTCCTAGTAATAGTAACCAGGTTCTAAGGAGCTCAATATCACTGGTTTGTTTCCTTGGTCATTGTTTCAGCACAAGCCTCTTTAATGGCGACCAAAATATCCCAAGAAACCAAACCTCAATGAGTGTAGTATCGAGTATCTACCAACTTCGGACTGCACCAAATCCAGTCATCTCACTACATCCTAAAGGCCAAGTTAGTCAAGTAAAGGTTCTAAAAGTTCATTAGTGCTTCATGACATCACTCAGCGGCCCCGTATTCTCTTTGATTAACTCAAAGGCTATCGGTACCCACAAATATGTCGCACTAACATAGCTATTGCTTAGACCATGTCGGTATACCCCACATAATTTTGACAACGTATTGCTACTTACCTATAATGTATCCCAAATCCGGGTAGAGGATTCAAACCCAAACAAAGAACCAAAATGTAAAGCATACAAGTCAAACAATGAAAGCAAATAAATGTGATCTAACCCTATGGTAACCCCTCTTTAAAATATTCCCCAGCAAAGTCACCAATTCTGTGATACGGTGGGAGAACTGACTTGAAGGTTTTGCATTTGATCGCAAATGTTGCGGTTAGTAAGAGTCACCACCGACTTTTCTTTTATCCAAAAGGAAAGGTGAAAAAGCACAGGAAATACCTTTGAGATTATTTCTTGTGTTCGAGGGGTAGATTATGAAAAGGGAAGGTATTAGCACCCTTTTCATCCATGGTTATCCATGGGCTCTTAGTTACTTGCTAGATCACTTGCTTTTTTGTTTGAAAATGTGCTTTGTGTGGTTTTTTGAAAGTATTTTGTAAAGAGGTCATTGTTTAGGCAATCTTTGTAATGATTCTCGTTCGTAAGAATGTATACAAAGATGTTTGATCTTTTGAAAATGTTTTCAATTTTGTAAGATGTTTGAAAGTGTATGTGATTGTTTTGAAAATAGCAAGGATGTTTGTTTTGAAATGGAGCAAGTAATTAGGAGCATTATACCTACTCAAAAGTATTTCTTGTACATTTCCTTTTCCTTTGACATTGTTATCTTACCATTGATTTAGTAAGTAACCCTATCTTTGGATGTAAATGAGACGGGCGTGGGTCATCGTATAACCATGATTAGCAATGTTGCAAGGCATCTTAGAATTCTATTTTAGGGACTAAGATCAGTTGTAAGGCAACTTAGATAGCGTCATTGAGGGACTATGATCTTGTATTCGTTTGTTTTTGCTAACATACCTCACATGCGTAATATGGCCATTTTGTAAGGCAACCAAGTGGATTTTACCCTAGGAGTGCTTGTGTGCAAGTGTATTGTTCTCATGCTTGTTTTTGTCTTGAATTAGGGTTTTCTATTTGATTGATTTTATTCTTTCCATACAAACCCTAATTACTAGCATGTGAATATGAAGCATTTAAATTGCGGAAGATAAAAATACTAAGCTATTACATGATTTGTGGGAAGGGGGTGTACAAAGTATAAATGAGGATTGCAAGAAATTAAAACCTAATTAATCTATTACAACCATATTGAATTGGATAAATAAATGTACAAAATATGAAAAGGAATAATGTATAAAGTAATGAATAAAAAAAATGGATTTTAATTGGTTTTGTCCTTGTTAAAAAAAGTTTTTATTTCTTAACTTAATGAACTAAAAAAATGCTTAAATAAAAAATAAACTAATTTAATTTAAAAGAGAAAATACTTTTAGGTTTTATAAAGAATATTTTAACATTAAACTAAATAGTATGAAAATTAATTAAATTAGGAAAAGTATAAATTTTATGTTTATTTTAAGAAAATAAAATAAGCCTAAATCTATTTAATAAAAAAAGTTAAGTTTGTAACAAAAATATTTTTGATGTTTTAGTCTAGAAAATAAAATAAATGTATATAGTATAAATAAAAATATATTTTTTAATCTTTTTTTTGTCAACAAAATAAACATTAATATTAATATTAATAAATAAAAATAAAGAGAAAAGAAAATAAATAAAAAGTCAGGGGGGTTCATTAGTAAACAAAAGAGTATTCATGAGCAAAAATAAACTAAGTCCAATGAAGAGCCCAAATGCTACCAAAAAAGAACAAAAAAAAGAGTCAGAAAAGGTAAAAATAACAAAATGGTAACGCTGGGGCTTGAACCCAGGACCAAGGGGTGAACAGACGCGCGCTTTACCACTGGGGTGGATATACATCCGTTAACTTGTATGAAATGATAAATACATAACACAAAACACGACCTGACTGTACTTTATCTTCAACCTTCAGCCAAAGGATTTGTAACTTGCTCATTTCTCAACCATTTGCAAAAATGTAAATATGAAAATTGCTCCATTTTGTCACACGAATCTAACCATATAAATATCATAAACTATAAATCAAAGATGTATGAGAATTTTTAAAAGTACCAAATTCTGACCTAAATATTTTAGAAAGTTCAAACTCAAAATTCTCCTAGCTCAATCAAAATAAATAAAATCTATGGACATGTACAGCTTCAGGGCAATGATGCCTACATTTTTATCTTCACAAATGAAAGCCTAATAATGCCTAAGTAATAAGATAGAAGTTCAAGAAAAATACCTCAAAACTGGAAATTGTGAAATGGATTTGAGCTTGTTTCAGGCAGTGCTGAGGATCAGGTTAGCTTCCTTGGACCTCTAGGAAGCTAATGCAATGGCTGGCTTGAGCTGAGGGTGGCTGGAATGGTCTGGAGAAGTACAACTGTGATGCTCTGTTTTTGGTTATGGAAGACAGGGAAAATTGTGTTACAGAAGTGAAACAAGTATAGGGATGAGTTACCATTGATGCAAGGAAGCTTTAGAAACTAAAAGGCCAAGAAACGCACGAGGGAAATGTGAGTTTGAGGTTCAAGGTCAGAAACTGTGCAACAATGAAGTTTTTGGGCAATTTCTGATTTGAAAGAGTTTTGGTGTATTTCAGGGTGCTCAAGCTCATCCTCTAGCTTACAAATAGTGCCTCTATTTATAAGCAACAAGTTTGGATACTTATTGTTGATCAGAATTCAAAATCACAAGTTTATGCATAACATGTGATTTTTGATAATTTCAAGTTTCCAAGCATTGTGTACTTGCTAAGATAGAGTGGTTGTGCTTTAAACAAGCTTGCTTCTGACTTTGTGGATGGAGTGTGATCAGAGGGAACAAGTTAGAGGCTCAAGAATTGACTTTACACAAAAGTTTGTTTTTCTAAAATGGAAGTGTTCACTTTGTGCCATTAATTCAAATGTGGATTAGATAAAGCTTAAACCACTTGGATTAAAGCTCAAAAGTTTGTGTAATCCGTTAATGATGGATAAATACACAAGTTAGGAGGCCTTCAAAGCAAGATTATGCAGCCTAGGTTTGAAATTGGATTCTTGTTCATCACAAAATGCCTTGTAATTCAAGTGACAAAACACCAACTTCATCTCTTCGATTCTCCCTACTCAAGAATGATCTCAAGGAGTTCTTGGACATTTTGGAAAGCTTGAAATGTGATCTATAACCAATCTTTGAATTGCTTTTGAATATTCACCTTGGAACTATATGAAAAAGTTCCATGAAGTTGAGTCAAAATCCTGACCAAATTAGGGCAAAATTTCACTAAGTGTTTAGTTTTATGATCCTATGTTCTTGAAATTATAACTTGAGATCCAAGAACTTTTGGAAGAAGTTGTGTGAAGCAAAGTTGTAGGTTTCATGGATATCTACAACTTTCGTATTGTAAGTTTCTCTTGAATCATCTTGCATCATGGTGAAAATTTGGCTCAAAGTCATGAAAAAACATGAAATTTCCAACACTTAGAAAAATTTCTAAGTTTAGAAATTTTGACTTTTCAAAATGAAATCTTGAATTTTTGATTTCTTGATGAATAAGTTTCATATTTTGACATGTTTTGATGAATTATGATCTTTGGCACTTGAATTTGACCAAAAAGTCAAAGTTTGACTTTTCAGTATACAATTGACTTTTGATCAATTGACTGCAAAATTCATTTGTCAACCCAATGGATTTGCAATGTTTTGAATCATGTCAATAGGTAAAAATGATGAAATTGGACTCTTGAGATCATTCCTTAAACCAATTGACAATTTGCTGGGTAAGAAAACAGAAATTGCCCTTTCCCAGTCAAAACCCTAATTTTGACCATTTTGCCCTTTTAGAGATTTGATCAAATTTCTTGAGGGATTGTGGTCCAAACTTGATCAAATGATACATATGAGTTTAAAATGTTGATGTGGATAAACAATTATGATATTTGACTATAAATTGTCCATGGTTGACTTTTTCCCCAATACAACTGATTTTTAGGTCCACTGTTCAATTTGACTGATCAAAAGTGTGATCCAAGGCTTGAAACTTGACATGAGTAATCTTGGGGGTCCATAATGGTCCATGAAAGTCATATGAAGCATTAATAGTTCAAAAATAATTGTGCAAACTCAAACCCTAATTTTGGTCATTAGTACCTAAGGAGGTGTCTTGAGCTGATTAAACCCTAGTGCAGTCTTGAGCCCAAGGAGATCTTGTGAGCAAATTCTTGATAAGTGAGAGGGAAAATTTTGGGGTACAACACACATGGTTATTTGAACTTCCAATGGGCCATATGACTTTCATGGATCATTATGGACGCTCAAGATTACTAATGTCAAGTTTCAAGCTTTGGATCACACTTTTGCTCAGTCAATTGACCAATTGACCTAAAAATCAGCTGTATTGGGGAAAAAGTCAACTGTGGCTAATTTATAGTAAAACTTCATAATTTTTGATCCACATCAACATTTTAAACTCATATGTATCATTTTATCAAGTTTGGATCATAATTCCTCAAGAAATTTGATCAAATCTTCAAAAGGGCAAAATTGGCAAAATTAGGGTTTTGACTGGGAAAGGGCAATTTCTGATTTTTGACCTAGAAAATGATCAATTGGTTTAAGGCATAATCTCGAGAGTCCAATTGAATCATTTTGACCTAATGAAATGGCTCAAAACATTGCTCAAGCCCAATGGATTGGCAAATGAATTTTTAGTCAACTGATCAAAAGTCAACTGTATACTGAAAAGTCAAACTTTGGCTTTTTGGTCAAAATCAAATGTCAAATATCACAATTCATCAAAGCATGTCAAAATATAAAACTTATTCATCAAGAACTCAAAAATTCAAGATTTCATTTTGAAAAGTTAAAATTTCTAAACTTAGAAATTTTTCTAAGTGTTGGAAATTTCTTATTTTTTCACAACTTTGAGCAAAATTTTCACCATGATGCAAGATGATTCAAAATAAACTTTCAACATGAAAGTTGTAGATATCCATGAAATCTACAACATTTCTTTACACAACTCCTTCTAAAAGTGCTTCGATCTCAAGTTATAATTTAAAGAACACTTGGTCATGAAACAAAACACTTAGTGAAATTTTGCCCTAATTTGGTCAGGATTTTGACCTAACTTCATGGCACTTTTTCATATAGTTCCAAGGGTAATTTTAAAAATTGATTCAAATAGGGGTTTTAGAGAACACTACAAGCTTTCCAAAATGTCCAAGAACTCCTTGAGATCATTTTTGAGTAGGGAGAATCGAAGAGATGAAGTTAGGATTTTCACACTTGAATTACAAGTCATTTTGTGATGAACAAGATTCAAAATTCAAACTTATGCTGCATAACCTCTACTTTGTAGGACTCAAACTTGTTAGGAACTCCATAATTAATTGCTTGCACGACTGTTAGAGGTATCAATTCAAGCATTCAATGCAAGGCCATGCTTTATATCCATTTTGGGAAGAAAGTGCACAATACCATTTTGATAAAGTAGCTTTTTACACAAAACTTATTCTTGAGCCTTGCAATTGCTTTCTTCTGATCATACAAGTCCCATAACTCAAGAGAATCTTGTCTAGACACTTACAATCACTCAACCCATGCTTGTACTTCCTCTTGAAACTTGTTTTCCCACTTTTCTTGAAAATCAACTAACATAGCAATTAGCTTGTACCTTGTACTTCTGACTATCCAAAGCCTTCAATACCTTTTGCTTATACATACACAAGTTATTTGCCATAAATCACACGTATGCTTAAGCCCTGAAAACACCAAGAACACAAAATCTCCAAAAACACCTCAAAACTTGCCATTTTGAGTTTTGAATCCAATTTCCAAATTTGCTCGTGCGTTTCTTGGCCTTTTACTTTCAAAAGCTTCTAAGTAACATACACAAAAAATCCCAACACCTACAACACCACTATAACACCTCCATCATCATCCACCATTTTCAAAAACAACACCTTGCACCTTGACTTCTCCGAAACTCCTCAGACACTTTCAGCTCAAGCTAAGCATCACATTAGCTTCCTGGGAACTTGAGGAAGCTAATCCAATCATTGGAACTCACTAAAAGGTACTCAAACTCAAAACACGATACCCTCTTGCAAGGTGAGTTTTCTGACTTTTGAACTCTTCATACAAGCACCATTAATGGTTTATTTGTGAATGAAAAATGTAGATATCATTGCCCTAAAGCTAACCATGTCCATAGTTTTCATTTATATTGCTTGAGCTTAGAGAATTTTAAGATTGAAGTTTCTAAAATTTTTAGGGTTCCTATTAGGGCCATTAAAATTCATGCTTGTCTTTGATCTATAATTTTATTGCTTTGCATTTATGAAATCATGAGGAAATTTGCTACAAGTTTCCTGTTTATATTTTTCATTTTTGTTGAGAATTGAACAAGATACAGAGGTTCAGGCTGGGCGTGAGGTTGAAGATGAAGTTGTCCTCAGGAACGTGTTTACCATATATATTTATGGTTTGATATTAATAAACGGATGTATAGCCACCCCAGTGGTAGAAGCGCGCACTTGTGACTATAGGGACCTGGGTTCGAGCCCCATTGGCACCCTTTTGGATTTTTTTCGATATTTTTCATATTATGACACTTTCTTTTTGGCAGCACTGGGCCTCATCCCTTGGGCCTTATGTTTTTTTGCACTTTTAACCCCCTTACTGACTATTCACACCCTGGCCCATTTTTATTTTATTTTATTTTATTTTTATTTATTTATTTTCTTAAATATTTTATCTAATACTAAAAAATCAGAAAAAATATAAAAATGTTAGATTTATATTTTAATATAGTTTTATTTATTTTTCAAAAAATATTTTATTTAATCATACTTGATTTATTTCACTAATTGATTTGTAAATTTAATTAGAAACTAGTTTTTTTTAGTTATTTTCTTTTACAGAATTTAAATATATTATTTTAAAATATAAAAAGACCAAAAATATTTTATAATGCTATAAATTATTTTTAACAAAAAAACCAAAAATATTCTTTTTATAAACTTAATTTCTTTTTTAATCAATTAATAGATTAGGGTTTTATTTGAATTCTTTTCCTAATAAATTTAGGTTTTAATTTTTACTAATTTAATTAATTATTTTTCTTTTAGTTAATTAGGTTAAAACAAAACCCCTTTTCCCTAAAAAATCCAAACAAAACATCCATTTTCTTTAGATTTACATTCTTGTATATTTTTTCATTCTGTACATTATTTATCCAAATTCAATATGGTTGTAATAGATAATTAGGTTTATTTTCCAAGCAATCCCCATTTGTAATTTGTACATCCCCCTCCCACAAGTGATGTAATAGTGTAGTAATTTTAAATTCCGTAATTTATCGCTTTATATACAAATACTAGTAATTAGGGTTTGTATGGAAAGACTAAAATCAATCAATTAGAAAACCCTAATCAAAGACAAAACCAAGCATGAAAAATAATATACTTGCACAGAAGCACCCCTAGGGTAAATCCACTTGGTTGCCTTACAAAATGGCCATATTACGCATGTAAGGTATCTTAGCAAAAACAAGCAAAATATAAGATCATAGTCCCTCGATGACGCTATCTATGTTTCCTTTCAAATGATCTTAGTCCCTAAAAGAGAATGCTAAGATACCTTACAACATTGCTAATCATGGTTATACGATGACCCACGCCTGTCCCATTTACATCCAAAGATAGGGTTAGTTACCAAATCAATGGTAAGATAACAATGTCAAAAGAAATAGGAAATGAACATGAAAGACTTTTGAGTAGGTAGAAGGCTCCTAGTTACTTGCTCACTTTCAAAACAAAACATTCTTGCTATTTTCAAAACACCAACATTTTCAAAACACCTTTAAAACTTGAAAACATTTTCAAAAGATCAACACCTTTGTATACATTCTTACGAACAAGAATCATTACAAAGTTTGCCTAAACAATGGCATCTTTACAAAATACTTTCAAAAACCACACAAAGCATAATTTCAAACAAAATCAAGTGATCTAGCAAGTAACTAAGAGCCCATGGAAAACCATAGATGAAAAGGGTGCTAATACCTTCCCTTTTCATAATCTACCCCCCGAACTCAAGAAACAATCTCAAAGGTCTTTCCTGTACTTTTTCACATTTCCTTTTGGTTAAAAGAAAAGTCGGTGGCGAATCTTGCTAATCTCAACATTTGCGATCAAGCGCAAAACACCCAAGTCAGTCCTCCCACCGTATCACAATACCATTTAATGATCAACGATGTTTAAGTGATCCGCGTTGACCAAAGTTGTTGTAGATCCATTAGAGGATTGGTAGAACCAAAGCCTCCACACAATGAATCTCAAGGTTATTGGATCAAAGAGATCAAATTAACATACTCGGGCTTGCAAACATAAGTTTAGGCCACGAATGATCATTTATTCGAATCGGGACAAAATTTAGCGCTATGTTAAGCAATCATAACTGGACATATATAGAAGTCGCACCTATTTTGAGGCCGGTCAATAGAAATCTGTGCACCATTTGTTTTGAGAGATGATATAGAGATCATGCTCCAATAACACTTAGTGCAATAAGAAAATGGATGAGATGAAGAGGGGTGGGAGAGAATATACAAACCACTTTTGAATTAAATTTAATCAAACTATTATTAAAATCATTCATCCATTTTTGTGGAGTTAGACTCAACACCATGGATCCAATGATGTTAATAAAGTTCATGATAAACAATTTAACCCAAGATCAGCCAAAAAATAGTCACAAAATAATATTACATTTAATATATACAAAAAAGGTTTAAAAAAAGTTTTAAAATAGAAATAAAAGAGAAAAATATCAACTATGGTCAAATTGATCAAGAAATAAGAAGTAAGTCCATAGAAAAATCAGAAAAGGACTCAAATGATTTTATAATTTTTTTGGTAATTTTTTAAAATTAAAATAAATGAGTAAAATAAACCAAAAATGATAAAAAATACCAAATTCAGAAATAAAAAATAAGTGAGGTCACCAATATTTGTCACAATATCACTGGATCATTCCATAATTTTTTTCAGAATTTAAAAATGCATAAAAGTATTTTTAAACATTTAAAAATATTCAAATAAAGTGAAAATTTATATAAAATACCAAAACACAAAATTAAATTGTGGAAAAATAAAAACCAGAAAGAGAATAATCAAAAATATTTTTCATAAATTTTCTCAGATTTTTTGGACTAAAAATAAATTTTCTATGATTTTTTGAAATTTAAAACAATTAAATATAAAAAATCAGAAAAGAAAATAAAAACAAAAAAATATGGGTCATCTGATCAATGTGAAAACGCGTTAGTAAACAGATCAAGTGGACCTGGCGCGTTGTGCATGTTATGGACTTTAGTGGATAATGCATTGAATCATTAATTAAATCAGATTTCAAAAAATACAAGTGTGCCATCATTGGTTAGAAGATGACACGTTGGTCATATTCAACCTCCAGCCAACGTGAATTATAGGTCTCTCAAAATATAAAATCAGAAGCTCAGACCTATGCCATTCGCTTCATCTCTTCAAGACGAAGACAACCACACCTTCACGACAAATTTATATAAACTGTAGCTCAAGCAATTTGGAAGGAAAGTTTTGAAAAGGGATTTGAAATTTCATGGTCAAAACGTGCTTCCAGTAAAAAGCAAGTGTTGCGACTAGAACTAGGGCAATGAGAGCATCACAATGATATCAAAGTTTTGAAGAATTGATGAAGGAATCTACCTATTGAAGTTGAGTTGCAGAGCTCTAAAATTGGACTTCTATGGAGTAATATAGGGCACAATTCTTGAATGTGGTTAGCTTCAGGGAAGATCAAGGAAGGTGAATTGATGGAAAAATTGGATTGAAAAAGGCTTGAGAATGGATTTCAAAGTTTCTGAATTTTGAGTTATGGAACCAGTTTGGCAGGGCGATTCTGGCTATCCAAGCTTGAGGAAATGAACGGGGAATGACCCTCTATTTATAGGGAATCAAATGGAATTTCCAAGCGTGTGAAATGATGAAGTTTGGATGGAAATTGTGTGAAGTTGCAAACAAGAAAAGTGTGACTTCTAATTTGATCAAAACTCATCCAAAACGCGTGTTTTGCTATGCTAATAACTTCTGGAAGTTCACTAAACATTTTCAGAAGCAAAAACGCCCAGAAACAAGCCAAATCAAGGATTTTAAACTTCTAACTTGGTGAAAAATTCAGTTTCAAATTGCCAACTTCTGACCAATGGCATTCTCAGATCAAGGGGTCTTAACGCATGATTCTTTATGCTTTAGAAATATGAGGTTACAAGCTTTGCAATGGAAAAAGAATGGGATCAAATAGATGCTTGAGCTGAAAGTTGCATTGAGTCAAAGTTGGAGAAAAAGGGTTGACTTTCCATACTTAGAAATATTTCAAATTTTTCTTCAAAAGTGACCTATAATGTTTTGCATCCAAAGATGACCTTCCTATTGGAATTTTCTATGGACCAAAAAATATGGCATGAAATAGACCTCTTGAATGAATTTTTGGGACTTGAAACATTCAAAATCTCCAAAAATTGAGAGATTTATGAATTGTTGAAGTTGGCAAAAAATCATGAAATTACCTATAATCTTTTGTATCCTTAAGGAAACTTCCATCCATTTTCTCACTTTGCACATAAAAGAAGGCATAAACTTCACACCCTCAAGATATTATGGAAAAATAATGGGCTCAAGGTGATAAAAACTGACCAAGTTATGATCATTTGAAGTCACTCATGGAAAATTGGGGATTCATCTGGAGGACTTGTAATCTTTCTTCTTCATCAAGTTTCTTCCACATGAAAAATCCTCTGAACTTTTGAAATTATTTGTTGATAACCCTTTTAAGATAATGATGTCTTTGGAATCACTCAAAAATACCAAAAGATGAGCAAGATATGCTTTGAAGTTCAAAACCCTAGCTCCTAGATCAAGAAAATGTTTTGAGGAGCTTTGACAATTTTGAACAAACTTATTGTACCAACACCCTTGCTTTGTTAATAGAAGTTGTTGAGGATGAAAATGAGAACTCATAGCAACCAAAACCACTTCCATATCTTGAGAATTGAGATAAATATGCACTTGTGACCAATGGGAACAAAGCCTTGTCCAAGCATGACAACTTCTTCAATCAACCCCTTATGCTTTTGAATCAAATTTGATAACATTGAAATATGGTGAACCAAAATAACCTTGCCATGCCATTTCTTCAAAAAAAAATCCAATGGTGAGGTTTGAACTTCTCAAGCTTTATTGACTAGGGCATGGAAATAAACTCATGAACCCATGGAGTAACTTGCTGAATCGTATTTCCTTTACCTATATGAGTAACAAGCAAGAAAAACCAACATTGAATTTTATTAATTAAGAGAAGAAATCAAGACAAAATTATTCATTACCACAAAAGGAAACAAGTCAAAGTGCTTGGTGATTCCTCAAAGATCAAAGCTAAAGGTAGGGAGGAGGACCAAAAGCCCTAATGTGATCTTGTTGTGTTTGAATCAATATGGCATGAAGAAGGGATCTTAGGGGAAACAATTGGGGTACAACAACTTCCTTTATTTAAGTTTCTTCTATCCGGAGATACGAAGGTTAAAAGTCTTCGTGTCGATGCGATCGAAGATACTTAAATATAAAACAAACCATACTTTTGGCCCTAAGATGCCATACAATGCTTATGAATATGAGTGCACATGGACAACTCCAAAGGGACGCAAAAAACCACTGGGGATGTAACAAAATAAAGAAACAAGAGAGAAACCCGACCAGGAAAATAAATCACTGGTGGATCAAAAGACTCGACTTAGAGAGGATGGTAAAAAGTCAAAGGATACACCAACTCCTACTGGAGGCAGAGAGAAAGGATCATCGACGTTCACTATCGATGACCTACCAACTTTCACTGAAGGTAGAAAGAGAATATATCATAGCACCACCGTTCACTGACGATGAACTACCAACGTTCACAAAGGGTAGAAAAAAGATAACAATTATCGACGTTCACTGCCGATGATCTACCAACTTTCACTGAAGGTAGAAAGAGAATATATCATAGCACCATCGTTCATTGATGATGAACTACCAACATTCACTGAGGGTAGCAAAAAGATAACAATCATCGACGTTCACTACCGATGATCTTCCAATTTTCACTGAAGGTAGAAAGAGAATATATCATAGCACCGCTGTTCACTCACGATGAACTACCAACGTTCACTGAGGGTAGAAAAAAGATAACAAACACCAACTTTCACTAATGGTGATCTACCAACTTTCACTAAAGGTAGAGAGAGAATATATCATAGCACCGCCGTTCACTGACGATGAACTACTAACATTCACCGAGGGTAGAAAAAAGATAAAAATCATCGACGTTCACTGCCGATTGTCTACCAACTTTCACTGGAGGTAGAAAGAGAATATATCATACAATCACCATTCACTGACGATAAACTACCAACATTCACTGAGGGTATCCAAAAGATAACAAATATTAACTTTCACTGATGGTGATCTACCAACTTTCACTGAAGATGGAGAGAGAATATATCATAGCACCTCTGTTCACTGACGATGAACTACCAACGTTCACTGAGGGTAGCAAAAAGATAACAATCATTGACGTTCACTGCCGATGATCTACAAACTTTCACTGAAGGTAGAAAGAGAATATATCATAACACCGCTATTCACTGACGATGAACTACCAACGTTCACTGAGGGTAGCAAAAAGATAACAATCATCGACGTTCACTGTCGATGATCTACCAACTTTCACTGAAGGTAGAAATAAAATATATCATAGCATCGCCGTTCACTGACGATGAACTACCAATGTTCACTGAAGGTAGCAAAAAGATAACAACCATCAATGTTCACTACCGATGATCTACCAACTTTCACTGAAGTTAGAAAGAGAATATATCATAACACCGCCGTTCACTGATGATGGTCTACCAACATTCACTGAGGGTAGAAAAAAGATAACAATTATCGATGTTCACTGCCGATGATCTACCAACTTTCACTGAAGGTAGAAAGAGAATATATCATATCACTGCCGTTCACTGATGATGAACTACCAACGTTCACTGAGGGTAGCCAAAAGATAACCATCATCGACATTCACTGCCGATGATCTACCAACTTTCACTAAAGGTAGAAAGAGAATATATCATATCACCTCCGTTCACTGATGATGAACTACCAACATTCACCGAGGGTAGAAAAAAGAAAACAATCATCAACGTTCACTGCCGATGATCTACCAACTTTCATTGAAGGTAGAAAGAGAATATATCATAGCACCGCCGTTCACTGACGATGAACTACCAACGTTCAATGAGGGTAGCAAAAAGATAACAGTCATCAAAGTTCACTGCCGATGATCTACCAACTTTCTCTCAAGGTAGAGAGAAAATATATCATAGCACCACCGTTCACTGATGATGAACTACCAATGTTCATCGAGGGTAGAAAAAAGTTAACAAGTTTCCCCAAAATTCTGGCATTTCACCTAGAAAGGGTCTCAACTTCTTCTTCAACAGAGGCACTCTTCATGGAAAGGGTAATATATAAACTGTCTCAAATAAAGAGACTAACTCCTGCAAAGATTTCACAATGAACTTCCTCTGCGAATTTGAAAGTCTTACCATCCGCTTGCGTAAACCGACGGCGTACTGAAAATTATCCACTCATAGAGGAGATAGCAAAAAGAAATTATGTCTACTTTTACAGGGAAGCACAAGTTTCTCAGATAAAGAGACCTGTTACTTGTTGTCATAGAGGATTGTAAAAAGAAATGACTTTCTGCGGAGAACAATATGGCTTTCTGGGGAATGAAATATGACTTCATGGGGAGAACAATATGGCTTCCTGGGGAATGAAATATGACTTCTTGGGGAAATGCCACGATATTCCTGCTGAAGAGATAAAATCTTCTTGTGCAAAATAAATGCACAAACCAAAACTCGAATCTTTTAGAAATCTAGAGTAAATAATATTGTTGTGGAACCATAGATTCAAACCAGAAATAAACTGGAATGAAACAGTCAACCAAAATACAACCTTTGAGAAATAAACTCAAGAGGGAAAATCAAATCCATCTAAACAAGGAGCTGTACAGGAAGGTTAAAGCAAAAATCTTCCACGAGGGATAACTCAATGGGGAAATTGAAAGAATATACGCTTTCTGCTTAAGGCCAACACTCTATTGAAGAGAGGACAACGTAACTCTGTAAAACAGGGTGATATGTCAACAAAAATATTAACAAATGTTAATGAGCAATGATTTGCCGATTTTAGCTATGCATGATGTATGTATGAATGTATGAGTGTTATTGTGCGTATGCTAACAAAACAGATATACAATACTGGGAGTAACCAGGAAAAACCACCCCGGGCACAAAGAACACTCGGCTAAATCACATCCAAGATGATCATTCCAAGAAAAAGTAAGCGGAAGCTGAGGAAACATAACCTACTGCCCGCTTTAGCTTTACTGAGGAGAAACATAATCCAAAAGTAAACAAAAAAAAGCTGCAGAATAGTACAGATACAAGGATAGAACATCCTTCTCCAGGCTTCATCGGAGAAACAAATTTTTTCAAGAGTAACACTTCTACTGGGAATTGCAAAACCAATCTCAAGTAAAGTAAATGGACACAAAATCATCAAAACATTCACTGGGGAATTCAAGCCCACTTCATTGGAGAGGTTAATCACCACATCCTTAAAGGGAAAACCACAATACGTTCTTCACTAGAGAAACCGGGGACCTGCGTTCTTCAAGAGTGATTATGGTACCGACTTCTCTGGAAAAAGAACTTCCATTAGACTGAACGAAAACTTCACTGGAGAAATCTCGGATTGAAACTTTACATCATGAAAACTCAGAAAAGAGGAGAAATGAATCCAAACTTGACCGAGGATACCGGAGTCACGAACCCAATACGGAAAATCATCCTGAGAAAACTTTCTCGAGGGGAACAAAAACTTCTTAAAACAACTAGAGTTTGTCCATTCCTAGAGTCACCATTTTTGTTGTTGTTGTTTTTTTTTCTTTTTCTCTTTTTTTTTTCGCATCACAAATTCTAAAGTAAAATCAAATTGTAAATCCTTTTTGAAAAATTGATTTTGTTATTTAATATTTTTGCTTTGAGAGTTATTATCAATAATAAATGGAGTCTTTGCAAGCTAAACAAAATAAGAAACACAAAGAATTGGGTAACAACTCAAACTTTATTAACAGAATGGTAGTCTGCAAACAACGAGACTCCATAGATGATTACAAAGTTTGGAAAAAGGTAATATATTATAGAAAAGATACATTGAGATACAATGACCACTATCCCCTCTAACAATTTTTGAAATCTTGAGCAGCAGCTTCTGTTGAAGTATGATGAGGATTCGAGAAGATTATTGCTTCAATGATCTAATCTTGCATGATGCAGTTACTTGCCAAGAAAGTCCCTAACTTTTTCCTAAGCCGCCCTTGCGGGTTTTCAACTTAGCGGGAAATTTATTCTGTTTATGTCTCTAACTTTTGCCCAGACCTCCCTTTCGGGTTTTTGTCCTACCGAGACACTCTTTTTTGCCTAAGCCGCCCTTTCAGGTTTTCAACTTAGCGAGCTGTTCTTTTACTTCTTTAGGAGAAGTATTTCTTGACTGCATCAGCATTCATGGGACGTGGGAACTTCTCGCCATCAATAGTTTCTAGAATTAATGCACCGCCAGAGAAGGCTTTCTTGAAAACATATGGCCCTTCAAAATTGGGAGTCCACTTGCCCCTAGAATTAGTTTTGAAAGACATGATCTTCACGAGCACAAGGTCACCTTCTCTGAATTCACGAGGTTTAACCTTCTTATCAAAATCTTTCTTCATCCTCTTCTGATATAACTGTCCATGACACAAAGCTCTCATTCTCTTTTCTTTGATCAAATTCAATTGGTCAAACCTGTTCTGGACCCATTCAGCCTCAGCCAACTTGGTTTCCATTATCACACGCAAAGAGGGAATCTCAACCTCGACTGGGAGTACTGCTTCTATTCCATACACCAGGGAGAACGGGGTTGCTCCTGTTGAAGTGCGGACAGATGTTCGATATCCATGCAAAGCAAAAGGGAGTATTTAATGCCAATCCTTATAAGTAACGACCATTTTCTGTATAATCTTCTTGATATTCTTATTAGAAGCTTCAACAACCCCATTCATCTTTGGCCTGTACGGAGATGAATTGTGATGGGCAATCTTGAATTCTTCACACAGTTTTGTCATCATTTTATTGTTCAAATTCGAGCCATTGTCGGTGATAATTCTACACGGCACACCATACCGTCATATAAGGTTATTCTTGATGAAGCGCATAACCACCTGCTTAGTAACATTGGCATATGAAGCAGCCTCCACCCACTTGGTGAAGTAATCAATTTCTACCAAAATAAAATGGTGTCCATTTGAAGCTTTGGGTTCTATCATCCCGATCATATCAATACCCCACATAGAGAAAGGCCACGGGGAAGAAATAGCATTGATAAGTGTCGGAGGCACATGGATCTTGTCCGCATAAATCTGGCATTTATGACACTTATTTGCAAATTTATAACAATTAGATTCCATTGTCAGTCAATAGTAACCTGATCTTAGCATCCCTTTATCCATTGAATGTCCATTGGCATGAGTTCTAAATAAACCTTCATGAATCTCATGCATCAACATGTCTGCTTCGTGTCTATCGACGCATCTGAGCAAGACCATGTCATAATTTCTTTTATACAACACATTTTCACCGAGGAAGAAACTGCCTGCAAATCTTCTCAATGTCTTTCTATCTTTATTCGATGCACCAATCGGGTATTCCTGAGTTTGGAGAAAATGCTTGATATCATAATACCAAGGCTTCTCAGCTACTACCTCCTCTGTTGTAAACACGTGAGCGAGCCTATCTAGTCGCCGAACCATAATTCGAGGTATATCATTCCAAGTATTTACTTGATACATAGAAGCCAGAGTTGCCAGAGCATCCGCCATTTAATTTTCATCTCTTTGAATATGATGGAATTCAACTTTATTAAAGAAGGGTAACAACCTTCTAGAATAATCTTTGTAAGGGATCAAGCCGGGGTGACGAGTATCCCATTTTCCTTTAATCTGGTTTATTACCAAAGCTGAATCACCATACACATCTAGAATTTTAATTATGAGATCAATAGCTTCTTCGAGACCCATGATGCAAGCCTCATATTCTTCCATATTATTAGTACAATCAAATTTCAACCTTGTAGTAAAAGGGATGTGCGATCCATGTGGACTAACAATCACAACACCAATTCCTTTACCATAAGCATCCACAGCTCCATCAAATACCATACTCCAATGAGATTCAGATTCAGGACCTTCCTCAGCAATGGTTCATCACAATCTTTCACTTTCAGGAACATCACATCCTCATTGGGGAATTCATATTCTACAGACTGATGATCCTCCACTGGTTGGTGAGCAAGATAATCTGCTAACACACTGCTTTTAATAGCTTTTTGAGTGTGGTATTCGATATCATATTCAGCTAGCAACATCTACCAGCTGGTAATTCTCCCATTAAGAATAGGCATTTCAAAAATGTACTTGATTGGATCCATTTTGGAGATCAACCAAGTAGTGTGATTCAACATATATTGCCGCAAACGTTTTACCGCCCAGGCCAAAGCACAACATGTCTTTTCCAGCATGGAATACCGTGACTCACAATCAGTGAAATTTTTACTGAGGTAATAAATGGCGAACTCTTTCTTCCTTGTTTCATCCTGTTGTCCCAGAATACAATCCATAGAATTCTCTAACACTATTAGATACATAATCAACGGTCTTCCTTCGACAGGAGGGAGTAAGATAGGAGGTTCAAGCAGATATTATTTAATACTTTCAAATGCCCTTTGGAAGTCATACGTCCACACACAATCTTGATCTTTCTTTAACAACTTAAAGATCGATTCACATGTTGCATTCATGTGGGAAATGAATATGGAAATATAATTCAAACGCCCGAGGAACCCTCTGAATTGCTTTTCAGTTCTTGGCGCTGGCATCTCTTGAATTGATTTGACTTTATCAGGGTCAACTTCAATTCCTTTTTGGCTAATAATGAAACCCAACAACTTCCCTGATCGAACACTGAAGGTACACTTATTTGGATTCAAACGAAGACGATACTTCCTCAAACGTTGAAATAACTTCAAAAAATCTTCCATATGCCCTTCTTCAGTCTGGCATTTAGAAATCATATCATCAACATATACTTCGATTTCCTTGTGGATCAGATCATGGAATAGGGTTGTCATATCCCTCTAGTACGTTGCACCAGCGTTCTTCAACCCGAAGGGCATCACTCTATAACAGAATGTTCCCCAGGGTGTGATAAACGTTGTTTTTTCCATGTCCTCAGGCGCCATTCTTATTTGATTATACCCGGAAAATCCATCCATGAACGAGAATACTTTGAATTTTGTTGTGCTATCCACTAACATATCAATGTATGGCAATGGAAAATCATCTTTTGGACTAGCTTTATTTAGATCTTTGTAATCTATGCACATGCGAACTTTTCTGTCTTTTTTAGGTACTGGGACAATATTAGAAATCCATTGAAGATACACTGATGTCACAAGGAAACCAACACTAATCTGCTTTAGAACCTCCTCTTTGATCTTTACTGCCATATCCGGGTGAGTTCTTCTCAATTTCTATTTGATTGGCGGACACTCTGGCTTCATCGGCAAACAGTGCTCTACAATATCTGTATCTAGACCAGGCATATCTTGATAAGACTAAGCAAAAATATCCACATACTCTTTTAACAGCTCAATCAACTTGCTCTTCACATCAGGATGCAACAATGCTCCAATCTTGACTTCCTTCAGATCTTCTTCTGAACCCAAATTGATCACTTCCAATGGCTCTTTATATGACTGAATGGTATTTTCCTCGTGCTCAAGCAACCGTGAGACCTCTTCTGGAATCTCATCATAATCTTCTTCTTCGGCCCCATGCACAAGACATTCAAAGTTGGGAGAGGGTTCAGGGTCATTGTATTCAACAGGTTTTTTAATTAATCTGCACATATGATTTATGGTTGCTTTTAGAAACTGACACATATAACAAGTGATCATACAGATTGAATTTCAGTTATTATTCATTTTGATGGGTCTTTTCTGATTACCATTTTCCAAGAAAAAAGCAGAAAATAAAGACACAATTTGGGAAACAAAGAAAACTTTTATTATTGATTTTAAAAGTCACAGACAACATATAAGCCCTACAACACTAATACTTCCACCTTGGGCAGAGTGAAATATTTTCAAAAAGATTAACAAAACAAATTACTTTGAAACATGTATGCAAGAGGGAACATCAATGGTGATCCCGTTTTGAACCCTAACTTCGTGCGTCACATAATTCAGAATTTCCTGCTCTGCTTCATCTTCCATAATGGCATTAATCCTGGAAACAGTTGGATGAAGATAACCCCCGCTACGGAAAATGTCTTGATAATTGCTCGTAGCAAACTTCAGCTTCATGCTCTTACTTTTGTCATTCTTCAAAGAGAACCCCATGCCGGCTCTGTTCTTGTTTACAGGTGGATCGACAATCTTTCCCCATACCTCTCTATGACCCTTTCGCACAACTTGCTGCGCATGCTTAAGAGAAACCATGGAATTCTCATTTCCTCTTATGTTGTCAATGGATAAGGCACGAAACTGTGTTCCAACAGCAGCTTCATCCGCCTCCACAATGCTGAATAAGGACAAATGAGATATCAATAATGCTTGTTCCCCATTTATGATTACCACTTTCCCTTCATGTACAAACCTCAGTTTCTGGTGTAAAGTTGAAGTGACAGCCCCTGCCTCATGTATCCACGACCTTCCCAGCAAACAACTATAAGCGGGTACAATATCCATGACCTGGAAAGTTATCTGAAACAAATTTGGTCCTATATGAATAAGAAAGTCCACTTCACCAATAACAGATTTCCTTGATCCATCAAAAGCTTTCATAATGATGCCACTCGGGCGTATAGGAGTTCCTTGATATTTCAACTTCATAAGAGTTCTCCTCGGTATAACGTTCAAAGTGGATCCACTATCAATCAACACATTGGATAATGAATCATTCTTGCAATTCATAGAGTTGTGGAGGGCCAGGTTGTGATTCCTTCCTTCATCTGGTAATTCATCATCGTAGAAACTCAAATTATTACATGACGTAATGTTACCTATTACGCTGTTGAACTGGTCTATTGGCATATCACTCTCCACAAAAGCTTGGTCAAATACCCTCATCAAGGATTCTCTGTGAGCAGAGGAGTTCATCAATAACGCCAAGATAGATATTTTTGAAGGAGTCTGCAGTAGCTGATCTACGATTCTGTAGTCGCTCATCTTAATTATCTTCAAAATATCATCCACTTCTTTCTCTAACGTAGCCCCACTAGTCTCACCCATAGCCTTCTTGGGTTCAATGTTCTCAGCAATTTTCTTTCCAACACTAACATCCCCTCAAACAATGTTCTCACCCACTGCGGGTCACCCTGCTATTTTTAGCAATATTTCCAACATCAGGCATTGGCTGGATGAGAACTTCCACTCCATCCTCTAAGATTGTAGCGTTGTATTTGTAGGGCACAGCCTTATCTGACTTGTAGGGGATAGGACCCGACAAACTAATCACCAATGGGGTAATAGCTACCTTGCTATAATATTCAACTTCAAGATGGGAGGGTGCCCCAAAACAAGGTACAATGATGTTTACCCCTTCTTCAACATAATTAGTCATTATTGAGTCATTTCTGGAAAACAAATCCTCATCTGAGGAGAAATACTCATCTGCAGAGGCATACTCTTCATCCGACTCTTCTTTAGTCAAGCAAACCTCAATCAAATCAACTTTGTGGTAATCATCCCTTTGACCTATAACCTTGATAATTCCATTAAAATTCATTCATTTATTCAGTCAAGTATATCATTCATTTAAAATTCTCGAAGCAACAATAAATGATCAACGATGTTTAAGTGATTCATTTTGACCAAAGCTTATGAAGATTCATTAGAGGGATGATAAGAACAAAGCCTCCTAATAATAAATCTAAAGGTTATTGGATCAAATGTTTCAACTTAACATACTCGGGCTTGCAAACATGGGTTTTGGCTGTTAGACGATGTGATTGATCTAGAAGGGGGTTGAATAGATTATTTAAAAAATTATTTGTGATTTTTAAAATTGTTTTTCGGAAATATATGATAAAGCTCCCGGAATATCCAACCGTCTAAATGATCCTCTATTGAAAAGATCGAATATGCGTAACCATATGGGATAGGATGACAAAGTAAGAATCAATACGTTTTATTCAATTGGTCAATCACTTAAACATCCTCAATATGTATGAATTACTTCCAATGAGTTAATTAAGATAAAGCTAAACACAATGAATAATTTGTGGATAAATCAATTTGTCAAACACCTAATGTGAAAAGCACCTTAGCTTTGATTTTACTAAATTGTATCGGTGAGTTTTCTTAGATATCAATCAAACGGAATGTTACCAATGTTGTGAAATGATCTCAACACACCACAATTTCAGTACAAGAAAATTCGACAATTTAATTCCCACAAATTATAATAGTTAAGTATTAAATAACAAAAAGAAGAAGAACACACAATTTGTTAAGGCAGTTCCCCTTGTCGTCCTCGCGTAGGGTACATCTGCCCCCAATTCTAGAATCTAGAATTGAGATATTTGATATTATGATGCAAATGTTACAAGAGAATAGATAGTTCACAATACAAACAAACCAATGTTGCCGATGTAACCGTCTTCTTTCCTTTCCTTGGTTTGAGCCAAACCAAGTGCCAAATTCTTCGGATAAACCTCCGATTACCGCTACTTGATTTGCAGGAACTCTTGTTCTGCAATACTTTCACTCGGATGATTTCTATAGCAATAAATTTGACCCCAAATCTTCCTTCACAATCCTCCGATTACCGCTAATTGATTAAGAAAGCCCACAGTTTCTTAATCCTTTAACTCGGATGAATTCGACGAAGCAAAGAATTATGCAAAAACCACCGCACCAATTGGAATCTTGAAGGAGAAAATCCAAACGATTTTATTCAAGAACATCTCATAATTTCTCAACCCAAATCTGAGTTGTATCTTTGATTTAAACATTATCACCACATCACGTTTCTTGAATCAACAACCATGATTATGTGTAGATGTTGATTTTTGAGAAGAGAGGATGAAGATGATGAGCACTATGTGTATCTTTCACTACTTCTTGTTAACTACTAAAAAGGAATCAAAACTCTATTTATACGTGTTAGTAAAACAAATAATATTTGAGAAAGAAAGAAAATAAGACAAATATAACTTTGAGTATGTTAAGTGAGCGGTCGACCGCTCCAGAGGCTTGAGTCAGTGCAACACAACCCGCACCTAGGAGATAAGCCAAATAGCTTGAATGCGTCGGCCGCACCAGGAGGTTGCGTCGATGCAGCCTTCAATTTTCTTGACCATCAGGTTGAGTCGACCTAGGGGTCGGCGCAACACAACCTGGGAGAAGCACAAAGCTTTGAGTCAACCAGAGCTAGTTTTCGTCAATGCAGGCTTCATTTTTCTTTCCAAAAAGGTTATTTTCATCCAAGCTTGCATCCTACACTTTATCCCAAGTATGTTTTATGTAGCACACATGTCATTGAGTATAGGAGAGGTTTTGACATCATGAAAACATGAATCTTGCCCGCACATGGGCCACGAATGATCATTTCTCGAATCAGGATAAAATTTAGCGCTATGTTAAGAAATCATAAGTGGATTTATATAGAAGTCGCACCTATTTTGAGGCAGGTCAATAGAAATCTATGTGCCATATGTTTGGAGAGATGGTGTGTAGATCATCCTCTAACAACATGTAACACAAGTGAGAGATGGATAAGATAAAGGGGGGGGGGTGTATTAGATGGAATTTTAGTTTCAAATATCATCAACATCATTCATCCATCTCAGTGGATTTGGTTTTTCAACCTATCAACACCCAAGATCCAATTAGTTTGAAGAATTTGCCCCAAAATAAACCCCAAGTCAGTATCACATGCCATGCCAAGAATTATGTACAAAAGTTCCCAATCACAAACTTTATCAAAAGTAAAACTCTAAATACAGTCCTAAGTAAAAAATTAGGTTAAAAAATAAAAATGGATTGTAAAAATCATGATAGTTAAACCCTAAATTCCTAAAGATCTATAAAAGTCAGAAATGGAGTTTAGAGTTCTTGGATTGAGGTGGAAACTTGATTTAAAAACCTAAACATTGAAACTGGCTAGCAAAATGCTTAAACTAGAGGTGTTTTGGAAGACAATTTGTAAAAATTATGAAATCACATTTTAAAATTCAAGGAAAATTATATTTATGACCTCAACTTGTACAAGCACTCTAAACAAATTTATATCTGATTTTATAAGCATGGGAAGTTAAAATTTTCAAGCAATCAATTTGTATGATCAACCAAAACCCTAAAAAAAGAGAAATTAAGTTCAAAATTAATGGATCAGTAATTATATTTTTGAAGATTTTTAAAATGGATGGAAAATGAAAAATAAAACCAAAATTATAAAATTTAAAAAATATTTACAATAAAAACACATTTAACCAATCAAATTAATTTTCGTGTCCCTGATTTTTGAAAATCAAAATATAGAATTTAGAAAAAGAATAGTCTCTCTGAGGATTCATGGCATATTTTTTAAATAATTTTTTGATGATTAAAACTAATTTTAATAAAATAAAAAACTTAATAGAAATAAAAGAGGGAAACAATTAAAACAAAATTCAAAAATAATATAATAATGGAGATGGTGCGCAGAAGTGGGGCCCGAGGATTCAAATGGACCAATCGCGTGCTTTCTTCTTTGTTTGAAATAACCAGGAAAAACTATAAAACTTTGTTCTTATAGTGAACTTCAGTTCCATCTAGCTTTTTCGTTTCTGCATGAAAATGGATGAGATCTGAAGCAAAGTTGTAGATCTCATGGAGATCTACACCGTGACATCAAGAATTACATTAGACGAATGCGAATTCACACAGATATACAAACCACAAGTTCGCTGATTATCACTTTTTACAAATGTTCAGAACATCAAGCAAGCTCAGATTCACTCAAATTTATACATCAAACCTATCGTTTGGCCATCTAAGAATGCAATGATAATGAATTTAAAAATTGAAGGCAACTGGAAATGGAGATGCAAACTCAAATTCAGATCTATGGAGTTTGGATAATTTACCTAGTGGAGGAGTTCCACTGACTCTTCAATTTGAGAAAGGAGGTAATAGAACTCAGAAAATAATTTGAGAAGGCTTCGAGGAGAAGAGATAGCGACGAAAAACAAGAACTTCTTTGAAGAAATTTTGGAACCTTGAAAGGATTTGAGAGCAATTTGATGTAGAGAAAGAAAGGAAATTCTGCTTCAGTGAGGATGATATGTCTAAAATAAGGAGAGAAAGCTCTCTTTTATAATCATTGGAGTGAGGTTAAGAGCTAACCGTGGTTAATCAATGTTTGTTGAAAAAGCTTGATCAAATCAACCATGCATTTTATGTGTAAATGAGGGTGAATCTGATTCGTTTTAGAGAGAATAAGAGGGTGGGAATTGAGTGTGGCACACATGAGGAGTAAGCTGGCACATAGGGGGAAAATGGGTGGGAATGATTTCTCTATTTTGCACAAACATGAGGGAAGCATGTGCATGTATAATGCATTCTGTCTGGCCTTTTTAGGCAAAGAACAATGGTGATGATGCAGCCGCAAGACCTACTATGCAATAAACTCAAACAACTGCATGAAATCCTTAATGGTTTGCCAGGTCTGAATGGGCAAATCATGCGCGTGACATGCCTTGTGTGCTGGGAAAAAAATTCAATATCATGGTACCCTCTTCCCATGATTATATATTAAAATGTATGAGTTATTTTGAGAAACTTCCTGAAGAAAAATTGGACCTCACACATGTATCTTGATCTTTCATGTTGAAAACTTTTCAAAATAATGGATAATTCAAAGAGAAAAAAGGTGGTGAAGGCATGCCCATAAAATGTTTGATGAAACACTTAGCCTGGCGCACGCGTGACATGCCTTATGGTTGGGCAAGATGACAAGTTAAAGCTCCAAATCCTAAGCATTGTATCTCCTTCTACACTTGAACATTTAAGATGATTCTTGTATCAAAAATGAAGGGAACACTTCAAGCTCCAACTTTGATGTTGCCAACTTTTATATTTAAGTCGAAATGAACATTTAAAATTAGCCATGAAGAAATTTTCTTTTCGTACATATTTAGAAATTTCACTAAGTGTCCAGAAATTTCCAAGCTCCATAAATTTTTCTCCTTTCACTTTTTGGACTTGAGGCCTCTAATACAAAGTTGAAGAATTTTGTATCCTCTTTCCAAGCATGTAAAGTTTGTACATTTTCAATAAAAATTTAAAAAGTTATGTTCAATCAAAGTTCAGCACTATGAACACTTAGAAAAAATCCAAAATTTCAAATTACTTCCTTGACAAGTTTTATCTAATTCACACTTCCTCTTGATTTTATACCCCCATTGAGCATGAAATGTAAAAATAGGGACATTGAATTGATAGTTGACCAAAAGTCCCCTTGGTCAACAGTTGACTATGGTTAACTTCTGACAAAATAACCAATTTACCCCCTTTTGTCAATTGAACCTTTCCAAACCAAACTTGATGATCAAACTTCTAATCATAGATGCTCATGAACATGTAGAGAAGTATGGAATCAAGTATTTTCCAAAAAGTCAAAGATTTACTGATTAAATTCCAAACCCTAGTTTTAATCCTTTGTGCTAGGAGATTGTAAGATACACACAACTGTGCCATTAACTACTAGATGACATTCAAAGAGACATATATACATATTTTGATGTTATTCAAAAGGAAATATGTAAAAGATACACAATTAAAGGTGCTTGGTGATACCTCATGGACAAACCTAAAGATAGGATGAAGTAGAAGAAGTACCCAAACCCTAGTGTGACCTTGTTGTGCTTGAGTTGATATGAGATGGTAGAGGAATATTAGGGAAAAAATTAGGGTAGAACACTAACATAAAGGTTCCAGCAAAGTTTAAAGTTCCATAATTTGAGAGGTACAAGGGAAACTCTTGTCCTCGTGACCACCTGGTGATGTATATCACAAAAATGTCCATCCATACTGATGATCAACATTTTCTTATTCATTTCTTAGAGGATAGTTTAACTGGTTCAACTTTGAAGTGGTATATGAGTTTGGACAGTAGCAATATCCTCACCTTCAATGATCGAGGTGAAGCCTTCATCAAGCAGTATAAGTACAATATGTTCATGATGCCTGACCGTGACCAATTTAGGGTTATGGCTCAGAGAGATAAGGAGTCATTAAAAGAATATGCGCAACATTGGCGCAAGATAGTTTCCCAGATGGTACCACCGATGGGAGAACAAGAAATGACCAAGGTCTTCCTGAAAACCCTTTGATCATTTTATTATGAAAAGATGGTCTCCAGTGCGCCGAGTGATTTCACTGAGATGGTGAGCATGGGTGTTCATTTAGAAGAAGCTGCCAGGGAAGGACGCTTGATGAAAGACGAAGGGACAAAGAAGTCATCATATGGGTTCTCTCGAAAGAAAGAAAGTGAAATGAATGCTTTTATTGGGGAAATGATGATTAGACCACCTATAAGACATAATCGGTACCAATAACAGGTTGCTTCCGTGACTCTAGTTGTCAGTAGCTCCAACCACTGCTGCCTATCAGAGACCACCTCCTCAGGGAAATCAAGGGCAAAGTCAGAAGAGAGATACGTTTGAATCTATTCCAATGAGCTATGCAGAGTTATTCCCAACGTTGATTTAGAAAAATTGTTCCAAACTAGGCGTCCCCCTGTTATACCTTCACCTTTACCCTGGTATTATAAGGAAAATCAAACATCGAGAACTGTTATCCTTTGAAATCTGAAGTACAAAAGATGGTAAGATCTGGCCTCCTATCCTTTAAATAGGTTTTCCCTAATGTGAAAGATAATCCTTTGCCTAAACATGGAGGTGCAAATGCTGCAAATATGGTTGCTGGTTGTCCTGGAGACTTTCATATTTTTGATATCAACCTGGTTAGAGGGGATCTAGTGAAGATGCACGATGAGCTATGTGAATTTAGCTATTATATGCATGACCATGTTGGTTGTAGTATTTGCAGTACAAATATCCAAGGATGTGATAAGATAAAATATGATCTTCAAGAAATGATGGACGAAGGTCACATTCATATAATTAGGACAAGGGTAGAGTATGAAGAAGATGTGAATATGGTCTATGGATGTCCCGGTAAATTCTGGAATTTTGACGTGAATTATATGAATGATGATTTGGTGCAGCTGCACACTATATTCTGTCACATGGATGACCAAGAAGAACACGATTATTGGTCTTGCCAGATCTGCTACAGATATTCTCGTGGTTGTTCCATTGTGAGAAGGGGGCATTCAGTTGTTTTTAGATAATGGTACTATCAAAGTCTCAGGAAATAGAGATGATTACAATGGAATTAACGTGATTGAAGATTGCTCGGCCGAGACCATGTAAGACGATGAGTATGTTTCTACAAAGGAGTTCTTTTCTTATGATGAAGATATGTTTTCCAACAATGATTCTGTGATGCCTAAACATTTTGAATAAGGGGTGAATGCTATTGTTTCGTGTTTTGGTGTTCCTGCCCCTATAGAGATTGAGTACCATAGCAAGCCAGTTGTTGCTCCAGTGGTTATTTGCCTTCCTGGTCCTGTCCCATATAAATCAGACAAAGTCGTGCCATATAAATACAATGCGACTATCTTGGAAGATGGTGTGGAAATTCCTATCCAATCTTTGTCTGATGTTAAGAACATTGCTGAAGCCAGCCGAGTGACATGCAATGGTCGGGTTTTTTCCCCTGTCATTCGAGGGAATGTTAATTCTAATAAAATGGTTGTTGAAAGTACTAAACTTAAGAAAGTGCTGGGGGAATCTAGTGGTGCTACTTTGGAAAAGGATATGGACAACTTGTTAACGATTATCAAGATGAGTGACTACAAGATTGTAGATCAATTGTTAAAAAATCCATCTAAGATATCCATTCTAGCATAGCTAATGAACTCTTCTGCCCATAGGGAATCTTTGATGAGAGTATTGGATCAATATTTTATGGAAAGTGATATGTCTCTAGACCAATTCAACAATGTTGTAAGGAATATTACATCTTGTAATAACCTGAGTTTCTGTAATGACGAATTGCCCGATGAAGGAAGGAACCATAACCTGGCTCTCCATATCTCCATGAATTGTAAGAATGACTCTTTGTCCAATGTGTTGATTGACAATAGTCTGCTTTAAATGTCATACCAAGTGTAGGGGTAGAAATGTTGAGAATAAGCCATTGGATTGACTTAACTTGTACAGATCAAAATAACAATCGCCACCGCGCTTTATTGTTTCCAGGGGAATGGGAAAAGAGTGAATAACCCAAAAAGAGGGGGAGAGAATCTAAGTTCGGGAGTTGGTTATGCAAATGGAAGGTATTAGCACCCTAAACATCTACGGTACTCTACAGGAACCTATTTGAAAATTTATGTATTTTTGCTATAAATGTTGTATATAAAGTAGATGGTGGACATGGGAAAAAAGTATATTTTTTTTTATAATTTTTGCATGCGCCGTTGTTGCGAACCTTTAGCGTCTACATACCACCTTTCGTGCAATAGGGGATCAGGGTACTCGTAGTTCAACTTTAAAAAAATTTAAAACAAGGGTGTTGGTTAATTTTAAGAGATGAGACATCATCGTCTCATCCGAGTGGAAGAACATAC
Source organism: Vicia faba (assembly GCA_948472305.1). Lineage (NCBI taxonomy): Eukaryota > Viridiplantae > Streptophyta > Magnoliopsida > Fabales > Fabaceae > Vicia > Vicia faba. Next base: position 195,589,905 of record OX451739.1, on the reverse strand, counting down.
TTACTACCCACAATTATGAGAAATGAGAATTTGTATCATCTCAAAGTGGAGGATATGGCTTAGATTTTAAAATCAACAAAGCCTTGCTCAACACCCAAGTGGAAAATATCTTGCTTCACTACACATCGTAGAAGTATAGTAGTTCGAATCACTACATGGATTGACAAGAGTCTAATATTTTAAGAAATGTTTTAAAGTAGAAAGCCAAAGTGGAAAAATGTTTAGAATGAGATTGATTGAATTTTAGTATTCTCACAAAAAGGTCAAAGTATTGTTAAATTGCTTAAAGTTTGATTTCAGAAAATATTTTGAAAATGCATAGACCTAAGTCCAAGTTTATTGTGAAAGCGGTTCAATTTAAAAACAAGAAGAGTTTTCAAAAGGAGGGAGAAGATTTTTGAAATCAAAGAAGATGGGAGGAGATGAAGAGAATATCCTAGAGCATAAGGTAAAAGCTAGGTAAAAGAACCGTCTAACCAACAAGAAGCCAACACTTGACACAATGAGTCATTATAGAATTCCCATTCTTTGGATTGAAACCGATAAATAAAGATAATAAACCTCTTAAGAAAACCAAGCTTTAATTGCATTAAGTCTTCACAAAAATTGGGCAGAGTAACGACTATATACAAATGAATTCCTGATCACAGACAAAGCCTGTAATCAAAATAACATGCACACAAAGCAAACAAACAACCCAATGTCTTAGGGTAAACCCTAAGAACTCTGGAAAAAAATAACAGTTGAGGTCACAGGGTCTCAAGGTAGGTCAAGGCTTCTAATCCTATGTCCAATAAGTACATAACTCCAAAATGCCAAAGATAGTAACCAAATAGTCCAAGTAACATTAAAGCTTTTATGGTTCAATTTGGTTATTAGGTATCTTCAACAAGAAAAGGAAAAGCTCAATTGAGCAAAGATGAAATGTAGATGCTAACATAAATGGTGTATAAAATTAAAGACATAAAGTAAAAACCCAAAGACAAAAGTCAACTGTTAATGAGTTAGAAATTAGAAGTTAGTTAATTGACCATATTGAAGCTTGCATTTGAAACTCATTAGAAGATTGATAAAATCAAAGCCTCTCAACGACAAGTTTCATTTGCTTTTTGTCAAGTATATCATTCATTTCAAAATCTCAAGGCAACAATAAATGATCAACAATGTTTAAGTGATTCACTTTGACCAAAGCATATGAAGATTCATTAGAGGTTTGATAAGACCAAATCCTCCTAACAATGAATCACAAAGTTATTGAATCAAAGGATTCAAATTAACATACTTGGGCTTACAAACATGAGTTTGGGCCACGTATGATCATTTCTCGAATCGGGATAAAATTAAGTGCTATGTTAAGAAATCGTAAGTGGACTTATATAAAAGTTGCACCTATTTTGAGGCCGGTCAATAGCAATCTTTGTACCACATGTTTATAGAAATGATACATAGATTATTATCCAACAACATATAATACAAGTGGGAAATGGATAAGATGAAAGGGGAGGGGATGTGTTAGATGAAATTTTAGTTTCAAATATCGTCAACATCATTCATCCATCTCAGTGGATTTGGTTTTTCAACCTATCAACACCCAAGATCCAATGATGTTGAAGAATTTGTCCCAAAATAAACTCCAAGTCAGTATCACATGTCATGCTAATAATTAAACAAAAATTATGTACAAAAGTTCTCAATTACAAACCTTGATCAAAAGTAAAACCCTAAATACAATCCTAAGTCAAAAATTAGATTTAAAAAAGTAAAATGGATTGTAAAAACATGATAATTAAACCCTAGCTTCCTAAATATCTATAAAAGTCATAAATTGGGTTTAAGGTTCTTGGATTGAGGTGGAGGCTTGATTTAAAAATGCAAAACATTGAAACTAGCTAGCAAAATGCTTAAAGTAGAGGTGTTTTGGAAAACAATTTGTAAAAATTATGAAATCATATTTTAAATTTCAATAAAAATGATATTTATGACCTCAACTTGTACAAGCACTCTAAACAAATTAATTTATGATTGTATAGGTATTGGAAGTTAGAAATTCCAAGCAATCAATGTGAATGATCAAACAAAACCCTAAAAAAGGAAATTAAGTTCAAAATTAATCAATTTAATATAAAATTCAAATAAATTTGGTGTAAGACTCCCTAAATTTCAAGAAAATTCTAAGGATCAATAATTATATTTTTCTTTGAATTTTATCTCAAAATAAAGAATTAAACAAAAAATTATTTACACAATATATCAAAAAAACAATGAAAAAATTGATATAACCAAACAAATGATTTAATTTGAACTCCAAATTTTTTGTAAAAGTTAACAAAAATTATTTTCTAGAAGAAGACTCATAAAGAAGCTAAAAAACATTTTTATGGATTTTATTTATTTATTAGGAATAGGAAAATAAAATTCTAAAACAAATAGAATGATTAAAATCCTAATTAAACTACTTAAATTTATTTAATCATGAAAAAGATAAAATTAAGAAATAAAAATCAGAAAACGAAAATATGTTGAAAATAGAGTTTAAAATATTTTTGTGGTGATTTTTGAATTAAGAAAAGTAATTAAACAAAATTAGAGAAAATAAAAAAATTAAAATATAATTAAGGTGTATTACACCTGTTATTAGCAGAAAGCGTTGTGGAAGGTTTTTAGAACATGTTCAATAAAAAAACGACACGTAGTCATCCCTACCAAAACACAAAACACTTATCGTTTTGCAATTTTAAAACAAGATTTTCAGATCATGATATCTCGCGCGCTTCTCCATGAAAACCCAAGATGTAAACATCAATCTTCAAGATTAAAATGTGTAGAATATGATAAGATCAAAAATTTTCTAATGTTATGCAGGATTCATAGAGAAAATAGGGCACAAAGGTGGATGCATGATAATGATTATGAGTCGAGCATTTCAACAAACAGATTTCTGACTTAATTTTCTCATTCGATTCTCAACCATTTCCCTTGATTCAAACATCAAAATTTATCCTCTCAATGTATAGAACAACAAAGCGTGCATGGATTCATCAAATAAAGCATGATCTGATCATAAACTGAGCATGAAAGCAGTAACACGAACAAAATTTTGAGCATACTCATGGAACAAAAATCAAGCAACAAATGCATGCATGATTATACCTCAGATGTAGGATCTGGATAGCTAAATCAAATATGGACACAATTTAATGCAGGATTAGAGTTGGCATTAAATGGAAATGGATTCGAAGCTCTACCTTAATGAGTGGAAAATAAATCCACTCGGTGCCTATGTTTTGGAAGAGAATGCTGCTACTACTTCTTCTTCAAGCTTCAATGGAGTAGATTATGTAAGAGGAGCAGACTTGAGAAAGGATCTCTTGAAAGTGAATGCAGAAAAATATGAGTTTTAGAGAGAGAGAGAGAGAGAGGCGTTTCGTGAGGGAGAGAGGAAATGCTATTGAGATTTTTTTGTGTCCTTGCTATGCTGAATGTGGCTTTTTTATATAGAGTGAGGAAAATAGAGTGAGGGAAAAAGAGGTAAGAAAACGTGAGAAGCAAGTGGTTCTGCGTTTTGCCTCCATTTTAAACTATTGGCAGTCGTTTTGGGTAAGTGAGCAAAGCATGGGCGTGTGAGCTGGAAAGCTGGTGTCTTGGTTAATACAAATTCCATTCATTTATATGCAGGTTTTACCAAAATCATGATCACAACTTCATCTCATTATATCTCTCTCCATAGGGCGTGGAATAAGACAAATTTTGAATCAAAATTGGAGAGGGAATTACATACTCTTACTTTCATGTTCAAAGATTTTTAAAATAAAGCTTGAAAAAATGAGATAAGTAGCCATGAATGTATGTACATAATGTGTTTGCTGGAGTGCCCGACTTCGCGCACGCGTGACATGCCTTGTTGCTGGGCAAAATTCAGCTTACATGCCATCTATTTCTCATGATCTTATCTTGAAATATAGGAACTATTTTGAGAAAATTCCTGAAGCAAAGTTGTTCATAACACATAGACCTTGATCTTTGATTTTGGACATTTTTCAAAATAATTAATATTTCAAGGAGAAAAATGATGGTGAAGGTATGCCCATGAACTGTTTGATGAAATGCTTGGCTTGGTGCATGCGCGATTGGGCAAAATTCCATCTCCAGGCTGCAAATCCTAAGCATTGTATGTCTCTCTACCCTTTACCATTTAAAATTATTCTCGAACCAAAATTAAGAGAATACTTCAAACTCCAACTTTGATGTTTCCAACTTTTTGATTTGAGCCCAAATGGACATTCAAAATTAGCCATGAAGAAATAAGACTTTTGTGCAAATTTGGAAATTTCACTAAGTGTCCAAAACAATCCAAGCTCCATAACTTTTTTTCCTTTAACTTTTTGGACTTGAGTCCTCTAATACAAATTTAAATAATTTTGTATCCTTTTTCCAGGCATGTAAAGTTTGTACGTTTTCAATAAAAATTGAGAGAGTTATGACCAATCAAAGTTCAACACTATGAATACTTAGAAAAAAAATCCAAAATTTCAAATAACTTCATTGACAAGTTATCTCTAATTCACACTTCCTCTAATTTTATGCCACCATTGACCATGAAATATGAAAATAGGGACATTGACTTGATAGTTGACCAAAAGTCCACTTGGTCAATAGTTGACTTTGGTTGACTTCTGACAAAATGACCAATTTACCCCCCTTTTGTCAATTGAACCTTTCCAAACCAAAATTGATGATCAAATTTCCAATCATTATGAACATGTAGAGAAACATGGAATCAAATATTTTCCAAAAAGTCAGAGTTTCCTGATTAAATTCCAAACCCTAGTTTTGATCCTCTGTGCTAGGAGATGGTAAGATACATGCAATTGTGCCATTAACTACAAGATGACCTTCAAAAAGACATATATACATATTTTGATGTTAGTCAAAAATATATATGTACAAGATACATAATTCAAGGCGCTTGGTGATCCCTCATGGTAATCAGAAAAATCCTTTCAAAATAAATAATAAATGTAAATAAATCTTCATAATCACTTGTTATATGTGTTAGTTTCTAAAATCAATCATAAATCATATGTGCGGATTAATTAGAAAACCCGTTGAGTACAATGACCCTGCACCCTCTGCCAACTTTGAATGTCCTGCGTAAGTGGCTGAAGAAGAAGAATATGATGAAATCCCAGAAGAGGTTTAGTGATTGCTTGAGCGTGAGGAAAGTGTCATTCAACCGTATAAAGAGTCGTTGGAGATGATCAATTTGGGTACATAGGGAGATCCAAAAGAAGTCAATATTGGAGCATTGCTTCATCCGGATGTGAAGCGTAGGTTGATTAAATTGTTGAAATAGTATGTGGATATCTTTTCTTTGTCTTGCCAAGACATGTCGGGGTTAGATACTAATATTGTGGAACATCATTTGCCGCTAAAGTCAAAATGCCCACCAATCAAGCAGAAGTTGCGAAGAACTGACCCTGATATGGCAGTGAAAATGAAAGAATAAGTTTTAAAGCAAATTAATGCTGGTTTTCTTGTGACATCCGTGTACCCTCAGTGGATTTCCAATATTGTCCCAGTACCAAAGAAAGACAAAAAAGTTTACATGTGCATAGATTATAGAGATCTAAACAAAGCTAGTCCAAAAGATGATTTTCCATTGCCACGCATTAGTATGTTGGTTGACAGTACAACAAAATTTAAAGTATTCTCATTCATGGACGAATTTTCTGAATACAATCAACTCAGAATGGCTCCCGAGGACATGGAAAAAACAACGTTTATAACACCCTGGGGAACATTCTGTTATAGAGGGATGCCCTTCGAGTTAAAGAAAGATGGTGCAACGTACCAGAGGGCTATGAAAACCCTATTCCATGACCTAATGCATAGGGAATTCGAGGTATATGTTGATGATATGATTGCCAAATCTCATACCGAAGAAGGGCATATAGAAGATTTATTGAAATTGTTTCAGCGTTAAAGGAAGTATTGTCTCCGCTTGAATCCAAATAAATGCACCTTTGGTGTTTGATCAGGAAAATTGTAAGGTTTCATTATCAGCCAAAACAGAATTGAAGCTGGTCCTGACAAAGTTAAAGCAATTCAAGAAATGCCTACACCAAGAACTGAAAAGTAAGTTAGAGGCTTCCTAGGGCGTTTGAATTACATTTCCAGATTTATTTCCCACATGACTGCAATGTGTGAACCGATCTTGAAGTTGTTAAAGAAAGATCAAGGTTGTATGTGGACATATGATTGCCAAAGGGAATTTTAAAGCATTAAAGAGTATCTGCTTGAACCTCCTATCTTGCTCCCTCCTGTTGAAGGAAGACCATTGATTATGTATCTGACGGTGTTAGATAATTCTATGGGTTGTATTTTGGTACAACAAGATGAAATGGGGAGAAAAGAATATGCCATTTATCATCTCAGCAAGAAGTTTACTAACTGTGAGTGGTGGTATTCTATGCTGGAAAAAACATGTTGTGCTTTGCCCTAGGCGGTAAAACGGTTGCGGCGATATATGTTAAATCATACTACTTGGTTGATTTCAAAAATGGATCCAATTAAGTATATTTTTGAAAAGCCTGCTCTTACTGGAAGAATTTCTTGTTAGCAGATGCTATTGTCTGAATATGATATCGAATACCGTACTCAAAAAGCTATAAAAAGTAGTGTGTTGGAAGATTATCTTGCTCACCAACCAGTTGATGATTATCAGTTTGTTAAATATTATTTCCCTGATGAGAATGTGATGTTTTTGAAAACAAAAGATTGTGATGAACCTTTGCATGGGGAAGGTCCTGATCTTGAATCTCGATGGGGTATGGTGTTTGATGGAGTTGTAAATGCTTATGGAAAAGGAATTGGTGTCGTGAATATCACTCCTCATGGGTCACATATCCATTTTGCTGCAAGGTTGGCATTTGAGTGTACCAACAATATGGCAGAGTATGAAGCTTGTTTGATGGGTCTCAAAGAGGCTATAGATCTCATAATCAAAGTTCTAGATGTATATGGTGATTCAACTTTGGTAACAAATCAGATTAAAGGAGAATTGGATACTCTTTATGTTGGCTTGATTCCCTACAAAGACTATAGTAGAAGATTATTACCCTTCTTTAATAAAGTTGAATTTCATCATATTCCTAGAGACGAGAATCAGATGACAGATGCTTTAGCCACTTTGGCTTCCATGTATCAAGTAAATACTTGGAACAATGTGCCTCGTATCACAGCTCCATGTTTGGATAGACTAACTCATGTGTTTTCAACAAAGGGAACATCAAAAGAAACACCTTGGTATCATGATATCAAGCATTTTCTCCAAACTCAGGAATACCCGGCTAGTGCGCCAAACATGTTGAGATGTGATATACAAACTAAATAATGACATGATCTTGCACAGATGCGTGGATAGACACGAAGCAGACATGTTGATGCATGAAATCCATGAAGGTTCCTTTGGTACTTATGCCAATGGACATTCGATGGCAAAAAAGATGCTTAGGGCAGGTTACTATTGGCTGATAATGGAATCTAGTTGATACAAATTTGCAAAGAAGTTCCATAAGTTCCATATTTATGCTGACAAAATTCATGTGCCTCTGAGGCTTCTCAATGTTATTTCTTCCCCGTGGCCTTTCTCTATGTGGGGGTATTGACATGATTGGAATGATTTAACCCAAGGCATTAAATGGACATCATTTTATCTTGGTGGAAATAGACTACTTCACCAAATGGGTGGAAGCAGCTTCGTATGCTAATGTCACTAAGCAGGTGGTAGTACACTTTATTAAGAACAATCTTATATGTCGGTATGGTGTGTCAAGTAGGATTATCACCGATAATGGATCAAATTTGAATAACAAGACGATGATAGAACTTTGTGAAGAATTCAAGATTTTCCATCACAATTCATCACCTTACAGGCTAAAGATGAATGGGGTTATTGAAGCTGCTAATAAAAAAATCAAGAAGATCATCCAGAAAATGGTTATTACCTATAAAGATTGGCATGAGATGCTATCTTTTTCTTTGCATGGGTATCATACATCCGTCCCCACTTTGACAGGGGAAACCCCATTCTCTCTTGTGTATGGTATGGAAGCATTGCTCCCCATTGAGGTTGAGATTCCCTCTCTACGTGTGATAATGGAAACCAAATTGTCAGAGGCTGAATGGGTCCAGAACAGGTTCAACCAAGTGAACTTGATTGAAGAAAAGAGAATGACAACCTTGGGTCATGGCCAGTTATACGAGAAGAGAATGAAGAAATATTTTGATAAGAAGGTCAAGCCTCGTGAATTCAGAGAAGGCGACCTCATGCTCAGAAAAAATCATGTGTTTTAACATTGATTCTAGGGGAAAGTGGACTTCCAATTTTGAAGGCCCATATTTTGTCAAGAAAGCCTTCTCTAGCGGTGCATTAATTCTTGAAACTATGGATGGCGAGGAGTTCCCACGTCCTATGAATGCTGACGCAGTCAAGAAATACTTTGCTTAAAGAAATCAAAGAACAACTCGCTAAGTCGAAAACCTGAAAGGGAGGCTTAGGCAAAAAAGAGCGTCTCGGTAGGCTGAAAACCTGAAAGGGCGATCTAGGAAAAAATAAGAGACACAAATAGAATAAAATTTACCGCTAGGTTAAAAACCCACAAGGTAAACCTAGGAAAAAGTTAGGGATATCTTGGTAAGTAACTGCGTCAGACAAGACTTGATCACTGAAGCAACAATCTTCTTGGATCCTTACCACACTTCAACAAAAGTCGTTTCTCAGGAATTCAAAGTTGTTAGGGAGAATAGTGGTCATTGTATTTCAATGTAGCTTTTCCAATATATTACCATTTTCCAAACTTTGTAACCATCCATGGGGTCTCGCCATTCGCATACTACCATTATATTAATAAAATTTGAGCTTTTATCCAATTCTTTGTAATTCTTATATTTTTGTACGCAAAGATTCCCTTTATTATTGATAGTAATTTTAAAAACAAAGAGATCTAACAATAAAATAGTTTTTGAAAAGAATTTACAAATTACCTTTTACTATAGATTTCATGATTTTGGAAATGTATATTCCCCAGGAAAGTTCTCTGAGGCCACTCTCGATGATATGCGCATGATCTTCTCGTGTTTCTAAAATAGTTGGAGTTGATACCAATTGATGTATGATGCAGTGTTGGGCTTGTAATCCCATTTTCCCCAGTCAAGTCTTGGTTCAATTTTTTCTCTCTCCAGGTTTATTAATTTGATTACGGGTTTGCATGGTTTGAAGTCTTTATCCCAGATTCCCCAGTGAGGTCTTCGCTTATATGAGGAAAGTTCCTTCTCCCTTTGTGAGTTGAGGTAGAATCATTTGTAAATCATCGCTCTTTGCAATGATGACATTATTGTTATTTTTTGTTTCCCAGGAAACTAGACAAAGGCAGTATCTTTTCTAAGAAGTATGGAGACAACTATCAAATTTTTGAGTTTTCTCTCGCCAAGTTTTGGGTTTGATTTAAAATTCCCATAATTTTGATGTCTTACTGTAGTGTTTAACATCTTAGATCCCCAATTTGAAGCTGAGATAGTGTTTATCTCTAAAATTCGTTATCCCCATATGGTTTCATAATGTCTCCCTAGAGAAGTTTATGTAGTCGTCACTCTTGGCATTGAAGAATGTATTTTGGGCTCCTCTAGGTCATGCGGTGTTGAACTCCCTAATGAAGTCAGCACGAGATCCCCAGTTGATGTCTCGAAGATGTGGTTTTCATCTTCCCTACTGAAGTCAGTATTATAATCTACAGTGGAAGTCTAGACGTTGAGACATTGTTTTCCCCATTGAAGTCTGTGTGATATTCCCTGGTGAAGCCTGGAGGAGGATGTTATATCCCTGTATCTGTACTGATTTATTTGTTTTGCTGTGATTATTTTCAAGCCATGCATCTTCCCAATGGATTTAAGCCGTGATATAGGAATTTGTTTCCTCAGTTGGTGCTTACTTTCTTACGAAATTTTCATCATGGATATGATTTAGCCGAGTGTTGACTTTACCCAAGCTGGTTTTGTCTAGTTATTCCCAGTGTTGTATGTCCGTGTTTCCAGCATATACATGATAACATTAATACATTCATATATACATCATGCATAGCTGAATTTAAAATTCATTGCTCATCTACATTCATTAATATTTTGTTGGCATATTACCCTATTTTGTAGAGTTATGTTACCTTCTCTCCAATAGATTGTCCATCTTAAGCAGAAAGTGTATATCCTTTCAATTTCCCCACTGAGTTATCCCTCGTGGAAGAATCGTGCTTTGGTCTTCTTATCCAGCTCATTGTCTGGTTAGATCAGTGTTTCCCTTTTGAGTTTATTTCTCATCAGGTGCTATGTTGGTTGATTGTTTTACTTCAGTTTAATTCTGGTTTCAATCTGTGGTCCCTGATAATATTATTATTCTGATTTTCGTAGGCTCTGAGACCTGGATTGAGAGTGTGCATTTATTTTACACAAGAATACTTTATCTCCTCAGCATGAATATATTGACATTTCCATAGAGAAGTCATATTTCTTTGTCCAACATATTTCTTATAATAGAAAATGTCAGGTCTGTTTATTTGAGCAACCTGTACTTCCCCTGTAAGTCTATTAGTTCCCATAGAAGATTCATTTTGTTACTCCGATGAATGGTAGTCTCGTCATTATGGAAGATAGTTCGTTGTTAAGATTTGTTACTCTGATGAATGGTAGTCTCATCATTATCGGAGATAGTTTGTTGTTAAGATTTGTTACTCCGATGAATTGTAGTCTCGTCATTATCGGGGATAGTTTGTTATTGATATTTGTTACTCCGATGAATGTTAGTCTCTTCATTGTGGGAGATAGTTCATTATTGAGATTTGTTACTCCGATGAATGGTAGTCTTGTCATTATGGGAGATAGTTCGTTGTTGAGATTTCTTACTCCGATGAATGGTAGTCTCGTTATTATGGGAGATAGTTTGTCGTTGATATTCATTTTTCTCTAAAGAATTCATTTGTTTCTAGTTATAAGTACCGATGCAAATCATTTGTTGCCTACCCTAATATTGGTATTTACCTGTATTATCTTACCACTTCTTTTCCCGATGGGTCGACGTTACTTTTTTGTTATCTTCTCATTGAGTGGATAGTTTGTAGTTATCTTTCGATCGTTATCATCCTTTACTTCTCTCCTCAATATTGGAGTTGATGTTGCTTTATCTCCTCCTTGGGATTTACCCCAATAGAGTCGAGTCTTTTGTTCACCAGTGATTTATTTTTCCTGGTCGAATTTTCTTTGGATTCTTTATTTTTTGCTTCCCCAATAGTGTCCTGTGTCACCTTTGGATTTGTTTGTTTTCATGCAAAATCATAAGAATTGAATGGAATCTTAGGGCCAAAAATAGAGTTTGTTTTATATTTAAGTATCTTCAATCATGTCTCGGGATAGAAGATACTTAAATAAGGGCAACTGTTGTATCCCAATTTTCCCCCTATGATTCCTCATCTCATATCAACTCAATCATATCAAGATTACACTTGGGTTTGGTTCTTCTCCCTATCTTTAGGTTTGCTTACGAGGGATCACCAAGCACTTTGATTTGTACATTGTGACCATATATGTCTTGTGTTAATTAACTTTTAACTAACAAATACAATGATTGTTTGCTCTACATAATGATACTATAGGTGAGGGCACAACACATGTCATCAGGTTGATTCATAGGTTCATGAGTTTAATTCCATGCCTTCTTCAAAAAAGCTTCATTTAGATTCAAGATTCATCATTGAAAGTGCTTTAAAGTAATATCATGACAAGGTCTACTATGATTCATCATGCCTCAATTTGTCAAAGGAAGTCAAAAGATGCAAGAATTGATTGAAGAGGTTTGGCCTAATTGGGCAAGTTCTTGATTCCTTGATCACAAGTGCATAACTCTCTCAATTCTTAATATTTGGAAGTGGTTATTGTTGCTATGGGTTCTTATTATCATCCACAACAACTTCTATTCACATGGAAAAAGTGATTGTGCAAGAAATATTGCTAAAATTGAAAGGGGTTTCCAAATGATTTTGGTGCTCTAGAAGCTAGGGTTTTGAACTTCTAAGGCTATATCTTGTTAATATTTTGATATTTTTTAGTGATTCCAAATATATTATTCTCCTTAAAGGGTTATCAACCAATCACTTCAAAAGTTTCAAGCAAATTTTGTGTGGAAGATTCCTAATGATTGAGAAATATTACAAGTCCTCTAGATAGGCCATCAAATTCCCTTATGTTACTTCAAGGGATCATAACTTGGTCAATTTTTATCTCCTTGAGCCCATTATTTTTCCACAATGATCTTAAGAATGTGAACTTCCACTTTTATTTTATGTGCAAAGCTTGAAAGTGGTTACTAGATGCCTAAAAAACTCAAAAGATTATAGGTCACCTTATGGATTTTCACCAAATTTAAGGATCATAACTTGTTCAATATTTCGAATTTTTGAGTGAAACAAGTTTCACAATACTCTTTAAGGAGTCCACTTCAAGCTAGCATTAATGATCAAAGCTCAATCTTCAAGGAAGACATTGTTTGGAGTCAAAACATTATAGGACATTATTTTAGAAAAAATTAGAATTTTTCTAAGTACAAAAAGTCATCGCATTTTTTATGATTTTGACCAAACACAACTTGTAGCTCAAGCATCCAAATGATCTCTCTCTTTGCACATTGTAAAGATTCTAACCTTATATTTCAAATGCTTCAAGAATTATTCCCCAAGATCTCTTGAGCTGTGAACACTGTTGTACCCCAAAATTTTCCCTCTCATCTTATCAATATTTCCCCTCACAAGACTCTTTGGACTCCAGAGAGGATTAGGGTTTGCTCTGCTCAAGACATCTCCTTGCATTGTTGACCTGAAATTAGGGTTTGAGTTTGCACAAGGATTTTTGGACTTACAATTCCTCATTTGACTTTAATACTTCATGTTGGACTTATAAGATTGCTCATACCAAGTTTCAAGCTTTGAATCAAATTTTTGCCCAGTCAATTGGACAGATGACCTAAAAATCAACTGTATTGGGGAAAAAGTTAACTGTGGCCAATTTATAGTCAAACCTCATAATTTTTGATCCACATCAACATTATAAACTCATATGAACCATTTGATCAAGTTTGGGCCACAACTCCTCAAGAAATTTGATAAGATCATCAAAAGGGCAAAATGGTCATTTTTAGGGTTTTGACTGCAGAAGGGCAATTTCTGATTTTTCACCTAGCCAATGGAAAATTGGGTTCAAGCATAGATTCAAGGACTCAATGGAATTATCTTGACCTAATCACAAGGTTCAAAAGATCTCAATTGCATTGGATTGACAGATGAATTTTCTAGTCAATTGATCAAAAATCAACTGTACACTGAAAAGTCAAACTTTGACTTTTTGGTCAAAATCAAGTTCCAAGGGTCATTTTTCATCAAGATGTGTCAAAACATGAAACTTGTTCACCAAGAAACCTAATTTTGAAAATTAGGGTTTAAAATGGAAAATTTTCATAACTTAGAAATTTTCTAAGTTATGAAAATTTCTTATTTTTTCCCAACTTTTCCAAACTTTTTCACCATGATGCAATTGGATTCAAACAAAACTTCCAACATGAAAGTTGTAGTCCTCCACAAAATCTACAACTTTGATTCACAAAGATTTCCCAAAAGATGCTTGGATCTCAAGTTATGATTTTGTGAACAAGGGTCCATGAAACCTTTAACTTAGTGAAATTTTGCCCTAGTTTAGGCAGGATTTTAACCTATCTTCATGGCAACTTTTCACATAGTTCCAATTGGAATCTAAAAATTAATTTCAAAGATGTATTGTAGAGCATGTTACAATATTCCCAAAATGTCAAAGAACTCTCCAAAATCATTTGTGGTTAGGGAGAATCGAAGGATTGAAAATGGAAAAATATCACTTTTGGCCAAGGCATTTTACACATTGATACAAGTTGCAATTCTGTCCAAACCATGCTTGTACTTGGTTTACAGGTACTTAAACCTTTCCATACTCATAAATTAAATGCAAACTCATTGGATTAAGGCTTTATTCTGAGCTTTAGAGCATTGTACAAAGAATTAATCCATTTTTGGCAAAAAGGTAGCATTGCCACTTTGATAAAGCATGCTTTATGTCAAATTGTGTATCTTGAGCCATGGACCTGATTTCTTTATGCAAACAAAGTTCACTAATATCAGGCATTTGGTACCAACTATGTGCAGACCCTAAGCTAGATTGTACAAGCCTTTTCATTGTCAATTCCAACTTTTGCTTAAAAAACAAGAAACCTTGCAAAAGGTCAACAACTCTTGTATCTGTTAAAACCAAAGTTTGTAAACATTTGAAACAAGTTTAGCATAACATACCAAGCCAGAAACACGAGCTAGCAACCTCTAAAACACCCTCTAACATCAAAACACCAAGTTCTTGTCAAAACAGGGCAGGTTCTGCAGTTTGACTTCCAAAACAAAATGCACTCGTGCGTTTTGCTTGCAACCAGTTTCAACACACTCCATACAACACACCTAAGCTATCCCAACCATCCCCAAGTCACTGTAACTCCATTTACACACTTCACCATTTTCAAATTTTGAGTTTGCAGGTTGAGTTCTACAAGCATATTCAAGCTATTTCAAAGCAAGCCAAGCATTGGGGAAGGTCAAGGGAACATCAAGCAAGCTCAAAAGAACCTCAGGCCTCACTGAAAGTTGCTGCATTGCCATACTCGAGCTTGACTGAAATAGGTAAATTTCAAACTTCTATCTCTCTATTTAGGAATCATTAGGCTTAGGTTTGTGAAGTAAAAATGTAGTCCTCATTGCCCTTGAGCTGTACATATGCATATAATTCATTTATGTTAATTGAGCTAGGAGTATTTAATAGTTGAACTTTCTGAAAAAACTAGGTCAAGATTTAGGGCCAATGAAATTCTCTCTGGTCTTTGAGAGTTAGATTAAGAGCTATAACTTTCATGTTGCAAGTTTTTGTTTTTGAGCACATATGCAGGAGAACAGGATTTGAACTATGGCGCGCGCGTTTTTCCAAGGTCAGGGATGAAGTGTGATATTGGGCTGGGCCTGATTTGTTTCTATTATTGACACCCCTCTGCTTGCTCCTTGCACCCCCTTGGCCCATTGATTTTATTTTTTTATATTTTCCATTTTTATTTTCATTTTTAATTTTTATTATTTTTTCTAAATATAAAAAATCACCAAAAAATATTTTCTTAAATTTTCACATTTTATTTTATTATTTTTATTATTTTTTGGACATAGAAAAAGTTTATTAATAATAATATAACTTATTTTCTTAAATAAAGTTTGTAAATAATATAATAAAATATCATATATTTTTATTTTTATTATTTATACACTTAAATAATATTTTCTCACACATTTTTATTTTTTAACACTTTTGTATATACTTTATTTATTTTCTTATAAATAAATAAATAATATAATATATATATTTTCTTAAAACAAAAACTAGGGTTTTTACCCTTTCTAAAAATAATTATTAATATTTTTAATATTTTTAGGACATTAAATAATTTATTTTACATACATGAAATAAAATACAAAAACATTTTTGCATGTTTATATTTAATTGCATATTAAATATTTGTTTCATTTATTTATTTTGTACAATAAATTCAATATGGTTGTAATGGTTTTAGGGCTTTATTTTTGTGCAAATACCCCTAATTCAAACTTGTATCCCCCTCCCCATATCAATGTTGTAATAGTTGTAGATTTACTTTTACGCACTTTATTGCTTTCAAATATGTCATGATAGAAAGATTAGGGTTTTGTATGATAACCCAAAATCAAAACAAATAGCTTGACTAATACAAGACAAAAATGCATGAAAATGACAACACAATGCACACACGCACCCTAGGGTTTCATCCACTTGTTGCCTTAAAAACATGGCCATGGTATGCATGCTAGGTATCTTGGCAAAACAAAATCAAAACAAAAGATCATAGTCCCTCGATGACGCTATCTTGGTTGTCTAAACAAAAATGATCTAGTCCCTCAAACAAAAACTTGCTAAGATACTTAGCACAATTGCTATCATGGTCATACGATGACCCACGCCTGTCCCGTTTAACATCCAAATACAAGGTTGTTTACCAAATACAATGGCAAAACAACAATGTAAAAGGGTTAAAAATGTGTAGGAAAGACTTTTGAGTAGGTAGGTAGATGCTCCTAGTTACTTGATCAAACTTGCAAACATCCTTGCTATTTTCAAAAACACATCACAACATAATTTCGAAACATTTCCCAAAACAAACTTTCATACAATGAAACATTTTTCAAAATACAAACACCTTTGTATACATTCAAACAAGATACACAGCCAATTGTTTTATTTTGATTGGTTGGACCTTTTTGTGTTACATACGCGCGCATTGACTTGGGTTCATAATACTGCCTCCCCTGGGATCCATTGGATCTGCCAGCGTGTATAAGTGAGCTAGATCCAACGCGTGTGGATTTTTCTGATTTAGTTTATTTTACAAAATTATTTTTAAAATTCCTTTATCTTTAAAAATTCATAACTCTCTTATCTTTTATCCAAAAATTATGAAAAAAATATACAAAAATACTTTGATTTATTTCTGACTTTGTGAATATTTTTTTATATTTTTATTTTGATGTTTGATATTTTTCATAATTTTTGTTTTGTTTGCCTTATTTTATTTATTTTAAAAATACTTTCTGGTCTTTCTAAATTTTGAAACAATTATGGTAGGATCCAATGATCTCTTGATAAATATTGGTGACCTCATGTTATTTTTATTTCTGATTTTACTATTTTTTACAATTTTTTGTTTATTTTGCTTATTTTCTCCAAATTTTAAAAATAGTTTGACTTTAAAAAAATCTGAAATTTTTTGTCAACTACTATTGAATCATGTTTGACCTCAGACTATTTTTTAGGATTTTTATTTTGTATTTTAATATACTTTGTGTATTTTACCATTTATTTTCCTTTTTTATTAACCATTTAAGTATTGTTTTATTAAATATTATTTTATTATTTTTTATTTGGTCCTGACTTGGATTTCATTTGGTGACAAATTCCTCGACCTTATTTGATCTTAGGTGTTGATAGGTTGAGAAACTAAATCATCCAAAATGGATGAAAGATGTTGATGATATTTGAAACACTAATTTCATATAATACATCTCCTCCTTCTTCATATTATCCCTTTCTTACTTGTGCCACATGTTAGAGAATGATCTACATATCATTTCTCTAGACATATGGTACATATATTGCTATTGACCTGCCTCAAAATAGGTGCGACTTCTACATAAGTCCACTTACGATTGCTTAACATAGCGCTAAGTTATGCCCCGATTCCAGAAACGATCATTCGTGGCCCAAACTTATGTTTGCAAGCCCAAGTATGTTTAATTTGAAACCTTTTATCCAATAACCTTGAGGTTCATTATTAGGAGGCTTTGGTCTTATCAATCCTCTAATGAACCTTCATAAAAATTTTCCTAAGTGAATCATTTAAGCATTGTTGATCATTTGTTGATGCCTCGAAAATTTGAAATGAATGATATACTTGACAAAAAGCAAATGAAACTTGTTGTTGAGAGGCTTTGTTTTATCAATATTCTAATGAGTTTTCAAATGCAAGATTCGAGATGGTCATTCAACTAACCTCTAATTTCTAACTCATTAATAATTGATTTTTATGTTTTTATATTACGCCTTTACTTTTACACACCATTTATTTTAGCATTTAAATTTCATGCTATTTTTACCTTTTCTCACTTGAGCATTTATCTTTTAGTCATTTTTATTTTACTCACTTGAGCTTTTCATTTTCTTTTTGATGATACCTAATAACCAACTTGAACAATAAAAAAAAACTTCAAGGTTTCTTTGACTATTTGGTTACTATCCTTGGTGTTGTACCACAAAATTTGCCCTCCCATATTCTTCAAGAAATTTCCAGGTCAAGCTTCAAAATTCCCCAAGGGTTGCACAGTTCAAGGGCCTCCTAACAGTCAAAATTAGGGTTTTGGTTCTGGCCAAGAAAATGAAGTTTCCAAGGGTCCAATCAAGTCCCACATGCCTATAAATATGGTCAAGCATCCTCATATCAAGTTTCAAGACTTTCAGCACAAAATTGCACAGTCAAAACCCTAATTGCACTACAGTCAACTGTAGGGGCAAAATGGTCATTTGACAGTCAAAAGTTCAAATTTTTGGTCAACATCTCATTTTGAAGCCACAAACATCATTTGATCAATGCTTGATCATGATTCTCAAAGCTTGGCTCAAAAATCATCAAGATGCAAAAGTTTCCATATTTGGACAGTTGAAAAAGTCAACTGTAAATTGACTAGGGCATAACTTTCACATGGATTATCAGAAAAATTCCATCCAAATCTCATTTTGAAGATAAAGACATTTACTACAACTCCTCTTCATACTTCAAGTCCAAGAAATTCTCTCACAAAAAGTTGTCAATTTCAACATTATAGGTCATTTTCAAAAGTCAACAAAAAGGGACTTTAAGTCAAAGGCCATAACTTGAGATTGGTAAATCAAAATGACATGGGACCAAAGGAATTGGTTAAAGGACTCAAATACCTTTCCAAAATGTCCAAGAACATGAATAAGCTTAAATATTGAGCAAGTTATGTCTTGTGGAAGTGGGGAAATGTTTGGATATTTTGAAAAGTCAACATTGATTCAAATGACCTAAAATTGCTAATGGGCCTCTTTTTCTTCCACAATTCATTATCCAAGGCATGTGCACGACCATTTGGCCCAAAGGGAAGTTTTTCTTCATTTTTTATTTATTTATTTGGATTTTTATTGCTAATAATTCATTTAATTAATAAAAAATACATGAAAAATGTTAAACCTACTATTTCAAATCTTTTTGTGCATATAATATCTCCAATATTTCGTGCCAATCAGATTAGGGAAGAATTGAAGATGATTAGATATGATTGAGAGCAAATGTGCTTGAAAAAGATTTGAAAATAATGGCTTGCAAATCAAATATCTTTTCACATCAATGCATGGATTTTTGATCAAGTTCTTAACCTAAATCATTCACCTATACATACACAAGCAAACCCTAATGCATACAGACTAGAAGCTGCGCCATATACCAAGAAACAAACTTGAACTTTTTGCTTGAAAACTCAAAACTGAAAACACACTTGCAGGTCGTTTCAAGCCACAACACTGATTCCATTGTGTTCCTGAGGCTTCAAGGAACACATACAAATCAAAATCATCGCCCCTAGCACAAGGAATAGGTAGCACGACCATGGCCGGTTCAAGCTTTTTTCAGTTTTCTTGAAACATCATTCATGCATTATTTGTGAATTATAATATTGGATTTGTGCTCATTATGTCATTCTGATGCTAACTGTGTAACTTAATTGCGTTTTTATACATTATATGCAAAGACACCATTGTTGCGTTTTAGGGTTACAGGAATTTGGATTTAGGGCTTTACATTCAAGGAACAATTGGGACACGATAATGGCACCATCAGATTCAGAAGCTTCCAACCAATCCATTGATGGGGTCGCGCCCTATTTATATGCCAAGACTAGCTAATCGCTATTTTCCAAAAGGGCACATTTTGGAACGTTTACAAAACCGTGGCCTATGTTCTTTGTGTTTCAGAAAAAAAATGAACGAAGAAGAAGAAGGCGAGGTGGCAAGGAACAATTGGGTGATTTAAAATTTCGCGCTAAAAAGCACTAACGCGTGGTTTTATCTTATAATATTTGTTTGTTATTTAATATACAGATGAACAACGCAACACGAATGGCAAGCACGCTCAGTGGTAACCCCTGGGACCTGGGTTCGAGTCCCAGGTCCCCACCCCCCTTTCATATTATTTTTCCTTTAATATTTGTGTGCAGTTTCAACCTTAAGGAGCACCGTACGTCCACAAAATCTAGCCATCCACGTGCCCAAAGGAAACAATCAGAAGGTCATAATTGAAGAACATGGTAAACCCTGGTCAACGCCTATGCATGCTAGCTGGAAAGTCCACCGAGCCAGGGATAATTGGGCCCTAAATTGCTGGGCTTCACCTCACAACTGGGGACAACACCCCCCCTTAGGTTTGCAATACTTTTTTTCATTCTCTTTTTATTTCAATTATTATTCTTTTTATTAATTCTTGTAATTTAATTATTTTCATAAAAAACACAAAAATAATAAAAAAATCAGAAAAGAGACAAAAATTAATATTTTTATTTAATGTTATATTTTTTGTAAATAAAACCTTTATTAATTAATTAGTTTTAATTTAGGAGTAAATCTTAATATTTTCTTAATTAATTTAAAATTGGTAGAACTAGGGTTTAATTAATTTTTTTTATCTTTTTTTCTTTTATTTCATAATAACTAAATATTTCCTATTATTACTTTTATAATTAAATTGCATGTAAATAATTAGATTAAGTTTAGGTTAAAATTTAATTCTTTCTTAATAAACTAAAAAACAACTAGAATTAGGGTTAGCATTTTATTTTAATTAATTTTTTTCCCCATTAAAATCATAAAAATACAAAAATACCAAAAACAATTTCTTTTCTTTAATTTAATTAATTTAACAATAATTTAATTTAATCAAAAAGGGTCCAACGCCCTCGTTTCAATTTAAATTTCAATTCGCGTATTTATTTCTTTTTCTTTTAATATTTATGTATCTCTCCCAAAGCCGTGTAATTTCATAATTTCTCGCACTTTACTTTTCTTTAATTCTTTACTTTTCTGTCAAATCGGGTTCTGGAAATTTTGGCGATGTGGACCCGCGCCTTTTGTAATAGCTTTAGAACTTTACCTTTCTCGCAATTTTTAACTGTTAACAACTGCATGCAAGAATGAGTGGCCTTAAATAAAAATAAAGCGTAGATCACCCATACCACGACAAGATAAATGCAAATGAATCTGACACACAAATCACACACCACCCCTAGGGTACGCCTCACTGTTGCCTTGCCTCGAAAGGTGATCGTCGAGTAGAGGATGTCTTAGTAAGTCCTCATGATCCGGGAACCTGGCATGAGGGTAGCTTCTAAGGTGTCTTCCCATTGCTCTGGTGATCACCATGTCCCGAACCTCGAATTGACCCGAACACCTCCAACGGTGGTGCTACCTACCTCTCAATGGTGGGATGACACTACTTTAAAGGACATTTACACAGACGAATTCCTTAGGGTAGGTAGACGACTCTAGATACTTGCTCTAATTTCAAAACAAATTCAAAAATACTTTTCACACCGACACCTTTTCAAAAAGCTTTCGAAAGCAAATTTTTCAAACACTCTTGAGGACCGATACAAGAGTCGAACTGAAATTTTCAAAGAAACTTTTTTTAAAACCCACAATTGAAAATCAAACAAACAATTTTGAAAACACAAATGAGCAAGTATCTAAGAGCCCATGGATAACCATGGATAAAAAGGGTGCTAACACCTTCCCTTTCTATAATCTACCTCCCGAACCGAGAGCAATCTCTATAAGGAATTTTTCTGTGCTTTTGTCCTTTCCATTTGGAGAAAATAAAAGACGGTGGCGACTCTTGCTTCCGCGACATTTCGCGAACCAGCGTTAAACAGTCAGTTCCAGATCCACCGATCACAGAACTGGCGACTCTGCTGGGGACTTAAACTTAAAGTGAGGTGTACCTTAGGGTTAGTTCAAAACTGTGATTTCAATTGCTTTCCTTGTTTGCTTTAAATTGTGGGACTGTCTTGGGAGTTATATAGATCCTAACCCGGATCTGGGGATACCTTCTTAGAAAGTAGCAACAAGGCTGTGAGGGAACTGTGCGGGGTATACCGACATGGTTGAAACAGTCTGCTACGTTGATGTGGCACTTTGGTGTGTACCGGTAACCCTTGAGTTCAGTCAAGGAGAGTACGGGGCCTCCGCATGGTGTCGTGAAGCATCAACAAACCTTAGGAACCTTAATTGAACTATCTTGGCCTCTTTAGGGTAGTGAGATAACTGACTTTGGTGCAGTCCGAGGTTGGTTGATACTCGATACTACACTCAATTGAGGGTTGCTTTCCTGGAATATTTCGGTCGCCAGTTCAGTGGCTAAATCGAAACGATGAACAATGAAAGCAATCCCGTGATATTGGGACCCTTAGAACCCGGTTACTTCTAATAGGACAGGTTGAACCCACCAACTTCAAGAGGGTACTATCCAGACCCCATGCTGGCCTTAAACCCTAAGGGCTTGTCTTGTGTGTCTTGTGTGCCTTACATGTTTGTCTTTGTAAATATCTGTGGTGTGTTTAATCATAGCATCATGACATCATCCAGCATCATATGCATTGACTAACCATTTCAGGGGTTCGAATCTTCATCTTTGTTCTTGTTTTGTAGGACATGGAAACTGTTCGTAGAAAGACAATTCAAGTCAGTCTTGTAAGGATCCCTCCTCAGCTTAAGGAACTTATATCCAGGATTCCCGAGAGCTCTTCGTTCAGTGAAAGACATGGAAGTCTCATCAGCTTGGTCAACACCAACATTGAGGAAGACATGATAAAGGTCCTGTTCCAATTCTTTGACCCTCTGCATCACTGTTTCACCTTCTTGGATTATCAGCTGGTGGAGGAGTTCTCCTGGCTCCTGAAGATCCCTATCCTTGATCAACTACCCTACAACGGTACGGAAAAGGAACCCAAGCTTGAAGAGATTGCTAAAGCCTTGCACCTACAGTCATCTGACCTCAAGGGACATTGGGAAGTTAGAAGTGGTATCAAAGGGTTCTTAGCCAGGTTTTTGTTTGAGAAGGCCCATGAATGTTGGAACTCCCTTGACTTACAAGCTTTTGAAGAAGTTGTGGCCCTCCTTGTCTATGGTTTGGTGTTGTTCCCTAACCCAGATCAGCTTATTGATATCAGTGCTGTCCAGATCTTTATGTCCAGGAATCCTATACCTACGTTGCTGGGGGACATCCTTCACTCATGTTACACTCGAACCATGAGAAAAAGAGGTGTCCTTATGTGTTGCACTCCTCTCCTGGGAAGGTGGTTTATTTCGCACCTTCCACAATCAGTTTTGAAGAATGAGCGGGGTTTGAGATGGTCACAACGGTTGATGACTCTTACACATGCGGATATACATTGGTGCCCTAGGTCCAAAGAAGATGTCACTATCATTGATCGTTGTGGGGAGTACCCTAATGTTCCTTTACTTGGAATCAAAGGAGGTATTACTTACAACCCATGCCTGGCTTGGAGACAGTTTGGTTATGCTCGGAGGGATGGTCCTCATGACATGTTAATTCCTGACATAGTTTTTGACTTCGACAACGATACTCAAGGACTTCGCCAGAGATTTATCAGAGCCTGGAGGATGCCAAGTAGGATAGACAGCAAGACACTGGGGCACAAGAATTCCATCCCGTTGGAACCTTATCTCAAGTGGGTACGAGCCCGTTCCCAGAAGTTAGTGATGCCTTATCCTCATATGCTCCATGTGATCAAAGAACCAGTCTTGGAAGGAGAAGTGTCCTACACTATTCAGCACCCTGATATGCCCACATCCTGGGAAGAGATGCAGAAGAGCTGGATCCAGCTAAAGGAAGAACAGAATTCTCTCGAGACCAGTCTACATGCCAGTGAAAAGAAGGTCTTAGAGCTCACCCGCCTGTTGCATGAGGAGAGGAATCTCAACACCTACATAGCTCCAAAGAGGATGCGTAGTGTATTTTGGGATTGAGTTGCTTTTGTATTATTTTGCCCATGAGGCTTTGATGTACTAAACAATTATTCCCTTAATGATAACGTGTGTTCCTTTTTGTCTACAACAAATTTGAACTTTTGAACCCTTGAATGCATTGCATAAACACATATCATTCATCATGTGCATAGCAGGTTTTCCTCTTTTCAGGTTGCTTACAGTTCTTCGCTGTTTATTTCAGCATCATGAATCCTGACTCGTCATCAACTGAGATGTCCATCAAAGCTCTTCAGGCGCAGAACGCGCAATTTCAGGAATTAATCATGGGTCTGGCTCAAGGCCAAGAAGAGCTGAAGGCTCTGCTCTCGAAGAAGGAAAAGAAGAAGAAGAGAAGAACTGTTCTGTTCAACTCGGGCCGAAGGTTCGGCAATACTCTGCAAAATGAAGAGGCTGGTTCTTCCATTGGCAAGGGTACTCCTCAAGTTGAAAAGGGTCCTAGTCCGGTAGTCTCCGACAACGAGACTGATTTCGATGAAGAGCAATATCCTCCTGCAGAAGACAGATACAAGCAGTTGGAGGACAGGTTGAATGCTATGGAGATCCAACAGGTGCCTGGGCTGGATTTTGGAGATTTGGGTTTGTCTACTGGTGTGGTCATTCCTTGTAAATTCAAAGCACCATCTTTCACTAAGTACGACGGGGCGTCTTGTCCCAAACTACATCTCAGGTCCTATGTTCGAAAGATTCAACCGTACTCGGCGGATAAGAATTTGTGGATCCACTTCTTCTAGGAGAGTCTTTCAGGGACTCATCTCGAATGGTTCTATCAGCTGGATGGGACCAAGGTTCGTAACTGGGAGGAGTTGGCTACTGCTTTCTATAAGCAGTATCAGTATAATGCCGACCTTGCCCCTACGCGTACCCAACTCCAGGGTATGTCGTTAGGTTCAAGTGAAGGTTTTAAGGAGTACGCTCAGAAGTGGAGGGATCTGGCTGGCAGGGTGCAGCCTCCGTTGACTGATCGGGAGTTGGTAGACATGTTCTTGGGGACCCTATCTGGGCCATTTTTCAACCATCTTATCGGGAATTCATCTGCAGGGTTCACTGATCTGATTCTGATGGGAGAGAGAATCGAGGCTGGGTTGAAGTCTGGAAAGATTTCGAAGGGTGCATCGTCTAGTTCTGAGAAGAAACCCTTCAAGAAGGAGGCTAGTGCTGTATACGGTTCTAGACGACAAGAGAAATCTGAGCGCCGCCAATCTGTCAGTGCGGTAATGATTGCCAAGCCTGCTGCCGCTCCTTGGCCAACCAATCCTCAGAGGGCTGAAAGACCCCGGAGAGAGTTTACCCGTTTGAGCATGACCCTGTCCCAAATCTTGCCGCAATTACTATCCACCAACCTAGTGACTGTCAGAGAGGCACCCAAAGGTGTGAACACTGCCTCCCCCAAATACAACCCAAATGCTCGTTGTGCTTATCACTCTGATAGCCCGGGGCACTCCACTGATAACTGTTGGGCATTAAGGAATAAGGTGCAAGACCTTATTGACGCGAAAGAGATACAGTTCGAAGCGCCTGAGAGGCCGAATGTGGTTACTGCTCCTATGCCTCAGCATGGGGTAAATGCTGTCGATGAAGAGGTATACGCTGTTTCTGTGGACGATCTAGCCACTCCCTTAATGACTGTCAAGAAGAACCTACTGCGGGCCGGTTTATTTCCGGGTTGCAGTGAGGGTTGCCTGTTCTGTGCTGTTTCCCTATTTGGTTGTCCCTTGCTGAAGTTAGGCGTCCAAAGCCTGATGGACAGTAAGGAGATTCTGTTCAAAAAGTCTGCTGTTCAGTTGGTTCCGGTAGAAGAAGTTTCTGTGGTTACCATCTTCAATAATCCAATCAAGGCTCTCCCGAAGAAGCCTGTTCAAATCATGATTGTCGCACCTGTTGTTATCACTGTTCCAGGGCCTCTCCCCTACGTATCTGATAAAGCTGTCCCCTGGCACTATGGGGTAGATGTGTATGTGAATGGAATCAAACAAGAGTTCAACACTGGCGCCAGTATCTGCGATATCACTGGTCCAGCCAAGGTTACCCGCAGTGGCAGGCTCTTCTCGCCTGACATTGCACCGCCCGCTATTCGAAGACCCCTTACAATAACACCTGCAAGTGTACCTGTCCCTGTTACTGACCAAGTTGTTTCCCCTGCTGCCGAGTCATCCAATGCTCGGGGCAAAGGAATTGAAGATGAGCCTGCCCGGATGGAGGCACCGATACCTATAAATGCTGAGGCCTCCCAACAAGAAATGGAGGAGATTCTAAAGATAATCAAGAAGAGCGACTTCAATGTCGTGGGACAGCTGGGGCATACGCCCTCCAAAATCTCCATGCTCTCCTTATTGCTGTGCTCCGAGGCCCATGCTAAGGCCTTAATCTCATTTCTCAAGACGGCCCATGTGCCACAGGAGACATCTGCTGTCCAATTCACTGACTGCGTAGCAAATCTGACAGCGGACAACGGCTTGGGTTTCTCAGATGCTGACCTGACTGCGAAGGGAAGAGACCACAATGATGCTCTGCATGTCTCTATTGAATGCAGGGGCACTACTCTGGCGCATGTGTTGGTGGACACTGGTTCCTCCTTGAATGTTCTACCAAAGAAGGCTTTAGACCGTTTAGATTGTGAAGGCCTGGAACTGAAACCCAGCAATATCATTGTCAGAGCCTTTGACGGTTCCAAGAGGATGGTTCATGGAGAGGTTGACATTCCTATTCGTGTGGGCTCTCAGGTTTTTGACTCTACTTTTTATGTGATGGATATCCGTCCATCTTACTCTTGTCTACTGGGTCGACTGTGGATCCATAAAGCTGGGGCAGTAACCTCTACCTTGCACCAAAAGCTGAAATACCCTGTCAGAGGGAAGATCGTCACTGTGCAGGGAGAGGAGGAGTATATGGTGAGCCATCTGAATTCTTTCAGATACATTGAGATGGACGGGGAGTTTATTGAAACCCCCTTTCAGCATTTCGAGGAGGTGCTTCCAATTTCAGCAGCAGCAGAAACAGCGGTCGAAGAGGATGTTCCCTTGAGGATGGCTTCTCTAAAGGATGCCCGGGCTGTGGTTCAGAAAGGTGAATGTGCTAACTGGGGCAGGCTTCCCGACTTTACACAGAAAACTGATAAATTTGGACTGGGTTTTACTGTAGAGGGTCAGAAAGCTATGCGGAAGGCGAAGATCAGAAGACCTCCTGTGCTCATTACAAATCCAGGAGTGAATGCTGTTGGGGAAGATAATGAAGTGGACGAAGCTGAGTTCAATAGCTGGATCTACCCGACGACCGAAGGCGGATTGACCAATTGGATTGTCAAAGACCATACTCCTGTTACTTTTGTTACGCAGTAATAAACTTCTTCGTTTTGTTATTTGTAATAAACAATAAATAAACTCTATGGCCCGGTGTCTTACCCGAGGCACCGTGGTTTCATTTGTGAGGGCATATAAATTGTCATTTCATATATCATAAATGAAAATCTCGGACGTTTTCTCGCATTACAAATCTTATGCTCCTTTTCTGTCTTTCTTTCCTTTACATATTTTTCAAAACAGCTGTATTTACACACACACTCACTCATACAGGTTTCAATCCACTCTGGATCTCACTGGTAACGACTCTGCTACTGCCAGTTATGACTTCGAAAATCCGATCAACTTAGCCGAAGACGAAGGTGAAGATGATTGCGAAGTTCCTGGCGAGCTTGCAAGACTGTTACTTCAGGAAGAGAGGGCAATTCAACCACATGAAGAGCCAGTGGAAATAATAAACTTGGGTACTGAAAAAAATAGGAAAGAGGTAAAGATTGGTGCCAACCTAGAGCTCAGCGTAAAGCAACGGTTGACTAAGATGCTGCATGATTATATGGAGATCTTTGCCTGGTCCTACGAAGACATGCCCGGGTTGGATACCGATATTGTGGTCCATCACTTGCCAACTAAGGAAGACTGCCCTCCGGTTAAGCAAAAGGTCCGTCGTATGCGCCCAGAGATGTCTGAGAAGATCAAAGCCGAGGTTATGAAACAGTTTGATGCTGGGTTCCTTGCAGTGACTTCTTACCCGCAGTGGGTTGCTAATGTGGTGCCGGTACCAAAGAAAGACGCTAAGGTCAGAATGTGTGTCGACTACAAGGATCTGAACAGGTCCAGCCCCAAGGATGACTTCCCCCTACCTCACATTGATGTCCTTGTTGACAATACAGCCCAACATAAGGTGTTCTCTTTCATGGATGGCTTTTCAGGTTACAATCAGATCAAGATGGCACCCGAAGACATGGAAAAGACTACATTTGTTACTCAGTGGGGCACCTTCTGCTACAAGGTCATGCCATTCGGACTGAAGAACGCTGGGGCAACCTACCAACGTGCCATGGTTGCTTTATTTCATGACATAATCCATCATGAGATAGAAGTGTATGTTGACGACATGATCGCAAGGTCCCAGACGGAGGAAGAGCACCTAGATCATCTGCATAAATTGTTTGACCATCTGAAACTGTACAAGCTGAGGTTAAACCCGAACAAGTGCACCTTCGGGGTAAGATCTGGGAAGTTGCTAGGCTTTGTGGTAAGTGATAAGGGTATTTAAGTGGACCCTGCCAAGGTCAAAGCTATTCAAGAGATGCCAGTTCCTAAGACAGAGAAGGAAGTCAGAGGTTTTTTAGGACGCCTGAATTACATTGCTCGATTCATCTCGCACCTAACTGCTACCTGTGAGCCAATCTTCAAGCTGCTGAAGAAAGATCAGGTAGTACGTTGGAATGATGAATGTCAGGCTGCTTTTGACAGAATCAAGGATTATCTCCAAGAACCACCTATCCTTATGCCACCGGTTGAAGGGAGACCTCTGATATTGTACCTGACAGTACTTGACAACTCAATGGGGTGTGTGCTGGGGCAGCATGACGAGTCTGGCCGAAAAGAGCATGCCATTTATTACCTTAGCAAAAAGTTTACCGACTGTGAGACCCGATACTCACTGCTCGAGAAAACTTGCTACGCTTTGGTATGGGCTGCTCGCCGGCTGAGACAGTATATGCTGACTCACACTACCTTGTTGATCTCAAAGATGGATCCGATAAAGTACATATTCGAAAAGCCTGCTCTGTCTGGGAGAATTGCAAGGTGGCAAATGATCTTGACGGAATACGACATTCAGTACACAACCCAGAAAGCCATCAAGGGAAGTGTATTGGCAGATCACTTGGCACATCAGGCTGTCGACGATTATCAGTCAATGAATTTGGAGTTTCCGGACGAAAGTATCATGATTGTGACTGATTGTGAAGTACCTGGACCGGATGAAGGACCTGAGGAAGGATCCCGATGGTCTATGCACTTTGATGGAGCCTCCAACGCTTTGGGAAACGACATCGGCGCTATAATCATATCACCTTAAGGCACTCATACTCCGCTCACTGCCCGGCTATGTTTCAACTGTACCAACAACATGGCGGAGTATGAGGCGTGCATCATGGGTCTTCAAGCTGCGATCGACCTAAGGATCAAGTTTCTGAGTGTCTTCGGAGATTCCGCTCTCGTGATCAATTAGATCAAAGGAGAGTGGGATACGAAACATCCGAACCTTATTCCTTACAGAGAATGTGTGTTGACCTTGATCCCCCACTTCACGAAGATAACCTTTGAACACTTTCCAAGAGAAGAGAATCAGTTGGCGGACGCGTTAGCTACAATGTCTTCTATGTTCAAGGTCAAATGGGATAATGAGGCTCCCCGGATCATCATCTGGAAACTGGACGAACCGACATACTGTTGCGATCTCGAAGCTGAATTGGTGACTGAGAAGCCTTGGTACCATGAGGTGAAGAGATATCTGGAAGCTCAGGAATACCCTGAAGGTGCCTCTGTCAATGATAAGAAGTTCCTGAGAAGGTTCGCAGCAAAGTTCTTCCTTAGCAACGACATCTTGTACAAGCGAAACCATGATTCAACCTTACTGCGTTGTGTGGATAAGACTGAAGCAGAAAGGATCATGGAAGAGCTACATGAAGGGACCTTTGGTACACATTCCAGTGGACATACAATGGCAAAGAAGATCCTGCGGGCAGGGTATTACTGGTCCACAATGGAAGCTAATTGTTACCAACATTCCAGGACATGCCATAAATGCCAGATTTATGCAGACAAGGTGCATGCTCCTCCGGTTCCTTTGAATGTCCTGACTGCGCCTTGGCCGTTTGCAATGTGGGGCATAGACATGATCGGTGAGATTAAACCTACGGCATCTAATGGGCATCGCTTCATCCTAGTGGCAATTGATTATTTTACAAAGTGGGTCGAAGCAGCATCCTATGCTACGGTAACCAAGACTGTTGTAGCACGGTTCATTCGGCATAACCTGATCTGTCGGTACGGCGTCCCAGAGAGAGTTATTACAGATAACGGTACCAATCTGAATAACAAGATGATCACTGAGCTCTGCGAGCAGTTCAAAATACAGCACCACAATTCTTCTCCTTACAGACCGAAGATGAATGGGGCTGTAGAAGCAGCAAATAAAAATATCAAGAAAATCGTGCAGAAGATGACAGTGACTTATAAAGATTGGCACGAGATGTTACCGTTCGCTCTACACGGGTACCGCACCTCAGCCAGGACATCAACCGGGGCAACTCCTTTCTCTTTGGTTTATGGTATGGAGGCAGTCTTACCAATCGAAGTGCAAATACCCTCTCTCCGGATAATGAAGGATGCAAATCTGAACGAAGATGATTGGATCCAGACACGACTTGATCAGCTAAACCTCATTGATGAAAAGAGACTTGCTGCTATCTGTCATGGTCAGACGTATCAGAAACGAATGATCAGGGCATTTAACAAAAAGGTCAGACCACAGGAATATCAAGTTGGGGATCTGGTAATCAAGCGAATCATCCTCCCTCAGAGAGATCCAAGGGGAAAATGGACCCCTACGTACGAAGGGCCATTTGTGGTTAAACATGTGTTCTCAGGAGGAGCCATGATTCTGACCAACATGGATGGTGACGACCTTCCTCACCCCGCCAATGCAGACATAGTAAAAAGATACTACGCATGAAAAAAGACCCGCTAGGCTGACATGCCTAGGCAAAAATTAGGGCTTCCCTTCGAACCAAAAGGGTTCGGGCAAAATGAAGGGATGAAATGAAAAAAATCTGTACACCCGGCAAGTCGAAAACCTGAAAAGGCGGCTTGGGCAAAAATGGGTATCCCGGTGGACTGAAAACCCGAAAGGGCGGTCCAGACAAAAGTTAGGGATAAAAGCGTAATACTATGTCTCATTGATCACTCTGCATCCAGAATCCGGTATCTACATCAAGTTCAGACAGCATCGATCAATCAGCTTCATCTTCAACCAAGGTCATCAAGTGATGAGACGCTCGGAGTTATAAAGGCAATAGCAGGGTTGAAACCCAGTGGGATCATTCATTTCACACAGCTATTTTATTTTCTTTTGTACAAAATTTGTATAAACTCTCTTGTTCGGCGGCGTTCTCTTACTAGGACGTCAGCCTCTTGTACACAAAACGCCTATTTACAGGCAATTCAAAAATCAATGCAAATACACTTTTCAGTTAAAATTGCCAATTGTTTTTCCTTTTTTCTGTTTTGTTTTGCGAAGAACGTCCAAGGTTCAATTTGTGATATATGCATTGACAATAATTTGCTAACTCATAAATATTTGCATACGAAACAAAGGATTAATTACATGTAACATTAGAAACAGGGGCAATAAAGAGTTGTCTGAGCAATCTAATTGTTCTGTCCTCCAAGGTACCAAGGTAGGGTCAGCTGAAGAACGTAATCAGATATCCTAATTCCCCAGAGAGTGAGCCAGCAAGTCATTACACTCTCCTCAAGCAAAGTTACAATCAAACTTAAGGAAGCTGGGTATCCTCCCGCAGATCTCAACATTCCCCAGCAGCATATATGCATTCTTAACAAGCATCCCCGGCAGTCTTGGTCTAAAGATTATTCCCCGGAGGTACATCAAACATTCAGTGGAGTTCCTTCCAATACAATTCAAAACTTCCCCAGGAGAGTCCAATCCAGTTCCCCAGGAAAGTTGGAAACCATCTCCCCAAGAAGTAAGCTTATCCCCAGTAGATTCTGAAAGCTTATCCTCGCAGAGCACGAACGCGTCGCCCGGCTCTATTCAAAGAGTTATTTCCCTACTAGGATATAACTGGGTTATCCTCAGCCAAAGCCACGGAAAGATCATCCTCGACAAAAGTCTTCTTATCCCCAGTGAAGTCCATTAACACTTCCAACACAACAAGGGTATCCCCAGCAAGTTATTATCAACAGCTTAACAAAGTACCTCTCTCCCCACAGAGTATTGCTTCCCAGCAAGATCGTTAGAGTACTTTTCTCCCCACAGAGTATTGCTTCCTATCAAGATTATTAGAGCACTTTTCTCCCCGCAGAATATTCCATTCGCCAACTATATTCCCCAACGGAGTTATCTCCTCCTACCAGTATTCTTGCAACTATCATCCAGCGGAAGCAAAATCTGTTCTGCAACATCAGCCCAGGAGTGACTTCCCGGCACCCGTCAAGGATTTACTTTCCTAGACGAAAAACACATTCATAAACATCTTCATACATCATAGCATGCATATACGCATCATATCTTACGAATCTCATTTATGTTGAGAACATCATTGCTTGATCCATATCACGCATTGCATATGACTGACCTTTACCTTTCAGGAAAGATTCAGTTAAATTCTCAATCATATTTCAAGACCTAGACTGGTTCAGTTAAATCGACTCCAAAGATTTCTTATCCAGTCCAAGGCCGTCTCTGGCTCAACTAAATCGACTCCAAAGATTTCTCTGTTTCTTATCCAATTGAAGACATTCCAAGACCTAGACCGGTTCAGTTAATCGACTCCAAAGATTTCTTATCCAGTCCAAGGCCTTCTCTAGTCCAGCTAAATCGACCCCAAACAGATTTTTCTGATGAAGACTCAGTAGAAGTTATCCAAGGTTCTCTTAATGTTTGCTGTTGAGATTGTAATCGCCTATGGTTCTCTCCCCAATGCTGCGGAGATGATAATTCCACCCCAGGTTTTCTCAATGATTGCTATTGAGATTGTAATCGCCTATGGTTCTCTCCCCGATAATGCGGAGATGATAATTCCATCCAAGGTTTCTCTCAATGATTGCTATTGAGATTGTAATCGCCTATGGTTCTCTCCCCAATGCTGCGGAGATGATAATTCCATCCCAGGTTTTCTCAATAATTGCTATTGAGGTTGTAATCGCCTATGGTTCTCTCCCCGATACTGCGGAGATGATAATTCCCACCAAGATTCTCTCAATGTTTGCTGTTGAGGTTGTAGTCGCCTATGGTTCTCTCCCCGATCCTGCGGAGGTGGTAATCCCAAGATTTTCTCAACGATTGCTGTTGAGGTTAAAGTCACCCAAGGTTCTCTCACCGTCCCGTTGAGGTACGCAGGTTCTCGCTAAGGAATCTCTTACGCGATCAACATCAAGATGGCATCTATAAGCCCATCATCCTATCCATCAATCTCTAAATGGCATCTATAAGCCCATTCCACCATCACACTGCTACTATGTGAGCGCAAATTTCTGGGCACTCTAGTGTTCAATCATCTTCCACCTTCGGATTACGAAAGGCACGTCAGCCAATATGCATCCTCAGGTCTAAGAAGATTGAACAGGGGCAACTGTTGTACCCCAAAATTTGCCCTCCCATATTCTTCAAGAAATTTCCAGGTCAAGCTTCAAAATTCCCCAAGGGTTGCACAGTTCAAGGGCCTCCTAACAGTCAAAATTAGGGTTTTGGTTCTGGCCAAGAAAATGAAGTTTCCAAGGGTCCAATCAAGTCCCACATGCCTATAAATATGGTCAAGCATCCTCATATCAAGTTTCAAGACTTTCAGCACAAAATTGCACAGTCAAAACCCTAATTGCACTACAGTTAACTATAGGGGCAAAATGGTCATATGACAGTCAAAAGTTCAAATTTTTGGTCAACATCTCATTTTGAAGCCACAAACATCATTTGATCAATGCTTGATCATGATTCTCAAAGCTTGGCTCAAAAATCATGAAGATGCAAAAGTTTCCATATTTGGACAGTTGAAAAAGTCAACTGTAAATTGACCAGGACATAACTTTCACATGGATTATCAGAAAAATTCCATCCAAAGCTCATTTTGAAGATAAAGACATTTCCTACAACTCCTCTTCATACTTCAAGTCCAAGAAATTCTCTCACAAAAAGTTGTAAATTTCAACATTATAGGTCATTTTCAAAAGTCAACAAAAAGGGACTTTAAGTCAAAGGCCATAACTTGAGATTGGTAAATCAAAATGACATGGAACCAAAGGCATTGGTTAGAGGACTCAAAGACCTTTCCAAAATGTCCAAGAACATGAGAAAAGCTTAAATATTGAGCAAGTTATGTCTTGTGGAAGTGGGGAAATGTTTGGATATTTTGAAAAGTCAACATTGATTCAAATGACCTAAAATTGCTAATGGGCCTCTTTTTCTTCCACAATTCATTATCCAAGGCATGTGAACGACCATTTGGCCCAAAGGGAAGTTTTTCTTCATTTTTTATTTATTTATTTGGATTTTTATTGCTAATAATTCATTTAATTAATAAAAAATACATGAAAAATGTTAAACCTACTATTTCAAATCTTTTTGTGCATATAATATCTCCAATATTTCGTGCCAATCAGATTAGGGAAGAATTGAAGATGATTAGATATGATTGAGAGCAAATGTGCTTGAAAAAGATTTGAAAATAATGGCTTGCAAATCAAATATCTTTTCACATCAATGCATGGATTTTTGATCAAGTTCTTAACCTAAATCATTCACCTATACATACACAAGCAAACCCTAATGCATACAGACTAGAAGCTGCGCCATATACCAAGAAACAAACTTGAACTTTTTGCTTGAAAACTCAAAACTGAAAACACACTTGTAGGTCGTTTCAAGCCACAACACTGATTCCATTGTGTTCCTGAGGCTTCAAGGAACACATACAAATCAAAATCATCGCCCCTAGCACAAGGAATAGGTAGCACGACCATGGCCGGTTCAAGCTTTTTTCAGTTTTCTTGAAACATCATTCATGCATTATTTGTGAATTCTAATATTGGATTTGTGCTCATTATGTCATTCTGATGCTAACTGTGTAACTTAATTGCGTTTTTATACATTATATGCAAAGACACCATTGTTGCGTTTTAGGGTTACAGGAATTTGGATTTAGGGCTTTACATTCAAGGAACAATTGGGACACGATAATGGCACCATCAGATTCAGAAGCTTCCAACCAATCCATTGATGGGGTCGCGCCCTATTTATATGCCAAGACTAGCTAATCGCTATTTTCCAAAAGGGCACATTTTGGAACGTTTACAAAACCGTGGCCTATGTTCTTTGTGTTTCAGAAAAAAAATGAAAGAAGAAGAAGAAGGCGAGGTGGCAAGGAACAATTGGGTGATTTAAAATTTCGCGCTAAAAAGCACTAACGCGTGGTTTTATCTTATAATATTTGTTTGTTATTTAATATACAGATGAACAACGCAGCACGAATGGCAAGCACGCTTAGTGGTAACCCCTGGGACCTGGGTTCGAGTCCCAGGTCCCCACCCCCCTTTCATATTATTTTTCCTTTAATATTTGTGTGCAGTTTCAACCTTAAGGAGCACCGTACGTCCACAAAATCTAGCCATCCACGTGCCCAAAGGAAACAATCAGAAGGTCATAATTGAAGAACATGGTAAACCCTGGTCAACGCCTATGCATGCTAGCTGGAAAGTCCACCGAGCCAGGGATAATTGGGCCCTAAATTGCTGGGCTTCACCTCACAACTGGGGACAACACCCCCCTTAGGTTTGCAATACTTTTTTTCATTCTCTTTTTATTTCAATTATTATTCTTTTTATTAATTCTTGTAATTTAATTATTTTCATAAAAAACACAAAAACAATAAAAAAATCAGAAAAGAGAAAAAAATTAATATTTTTATTTAATGTTATATTTTTTGTAAATAAAACCTTTATTAATTAATTAGTTTTAATTTAGGAGTAAATCTTAATATTTTCTTAATTAATTTAAAATTGGTAGAACTAGGGTTTAATTAATTTTTTTTATCTTTTTTTCTTTTATTTCATAATAACTAAATATTTCCTATTATTACTTTTATAATTAAATTGCATGTAAATAATTAGATTAAGTTTAGGTTAAAATTTAATTCTTTCTTAATAAACTAAAAAACAACTAGAATTAGGGTTAGCATTTTATTTTAATTAATTTTTTTTCATTAAAATCATAAAAATACAAAAATACCAAAAACAATTTCTTTTCTTTAATTTAATTAATTTAACAATAATTTAATTTAATCAAAAAGGGTCCAACGCCCTCGTTTCAATTTAAATTTCAATTCGCGTATTTATTTCTTTTTCTTTTAATATTTATGTATCTCTCCCAAAGCCGTGTAATTTCATAATTTCTCGCACTTTACTTTTCTTTAATTCTTTACTTTTCTGTCAAATCGGGTTCTGGAAATTTTGGCGATGTGGACCCGCGCCTTTTGTAATAGCTTTAGAACTTTACCTTTCTCGCAATTTTAACTGTTAACAACTGCATGCAAGAATGAGTGGCCTTAAATAAAAATAAAGCGTAGATCACCCATACCACGACAAGATAAATGCAAATGAATCTGACACACAAATCACACACCACCCCTAGGGTACGCCTCACTGTTGCCTTGCCTCGAAAGGTGATCGTCGAGTAGAGGATGTCTTAGTAAGTCCTCATGATCCGGGAACCTGGCATGAGGGTAGCTTCTAAGGTGTCTTCCCATTGCTCTGGTGATCACCATGTCCCGAACCTCGAATTGACCCGAACACCTCCAACAGTGGTGCTACCTACCTCTCAATGGTGGGATGGCACTACTTTAAAGGACATTTACACAGACGAATTCCTTAGGGTAGGTAGACGACTCTAGATACTTGCTCTAATTTCAAAACAAATTCAAAAATACTTTTCACACCGACACCTTTTCAAAAAGCTTTCGAAAGCAAATTTTTCAAACACTCTTGAGGACCGATACAAGAGTCGAACTGAAATTTTCAAAGAAACTTTTTTTAAAACCCACAATTGAAAAGCAAACAAACAATTTTGAAAACACAAATGAGCAAGTATCTAAGAGCCCATGGATAACCATGGATAGAAAGGGTGCTAACACCTTCCCTTTCTATAATCTACCTCCCGAACCGAGAGCAATCTTTATAAGGAATTTTTCTGTGCTTTTGTCCTTTCCATTTGGAGAAAATAAAAGACGGTGGCGACTCTTGCTTCCGCGACATTTCGCGAACCAGCGTTAAACAGTCAGTTCCAGATCCACCGATCACACTTGGCATGATGGAGTTATGGATTTATTGGACTTAGGAGTAGAGACCATGACTACCCTTGAGACCTTGGTGACTTCTGTTGTTATTTTTGTCTTGAGTTCTTGGGATTTACCTCGAGACATTGGGTTGTTTATTTTCTTTATATGCATGTTATCCTGATTATATGCTTTGTCTGTGATTGGGAATTCCTCTGTATACAGCTGTTACTCTGCCTAATTTTTGTGAATACTTAATGCATTTGAAATTTGGTATTCTTAAGAGGTTTAATATATTTTCTTATTTTATTTCAATTCAAAGGATGAGAATACTACATTGAATCGTTGTATCAAGTGTTATCTTTTTGTTGGTTAGACGGTTCTTTTCTCTAGCTTTTACCTTATGCTTTAGGGTAGTCTCTTCATCTCCTCCCATCTTCTTTTATTTCAAAAATCTTCTCCCTCATTTTCAAAACTGTTCTTGTTTTATAAACTTGAACGACTTTCACAATAAACTTGGACTTAAGTCCATGCATTTTCAAAAAAAAAATTCTTAATCAAACTTTAATCAACTTAATCATACTTTGACATTTTTATCAGAAGACTAAAAGTCAATCAATCTCATTCAAACCCTTTTTCCACTTTGGCATTTTACCTTAAAACTTTTCTCAAAAGATTAGACTCTTGTAGTGATGCAAGCTACTATACTTCTATGATATATAGTGAAGTGAGATATTTCCCACTTTGGTGTTGAGCAAGGCTTTGTTGATTTTAAAATCCAAGCCATATCCTCCACTTTGAGATGATGCGAATTCTCCTTTCTCATAATTGTGGATAGTAAGTATGTTTTCCACTCGGATACGGCGATGATGTCTTGTCTCTTAAAGTTAAATAACACACTTGTGTTTTATAATTTTTAAAGGTGAACTACGAGCACCCTGATCCCCTATTGCACGAAAGGTCGTACGTAGAACTAAAGGTTCGCAACCGCGACGGATGAAAAATTGTTAAAAATACTTCTTTTCTCATCCCCACAATCTATTTTTGTATACAAGACTTATAGCCAAAATACACAAATTTTCAAAGAGGTTCCTGCGGAGTACCATAGATGTTTAGGGTGCTAATACCTTCCTTTTTCATAACCAACCCCCGTACCTAGATTCTCTCCCCTCTTTTTTGTGTTACTTGCTCTTTTCCCATTCCTATGGAAACAATAAAGCACGGTGGAGATTTTTATTTGATCTGTGTGAGTTAAGTCAATCCAATGGATTAGTCTCAACATTTCTACCGCTACAGACGCAAGCTACGAATGACATGGACTAGAAATTGGAGGGTCGATTGCAAACCCTCTGCTCACCTTGCCTTCTGTGTGGACTTAATAATGGGGAATAAGAATGGGACTCCTTAATCGAGGTCTTTAGCATAAAAGTAAACACACAAAATGGTAAACAAACACAAGTAGGAATTGCCTTAAACAAGGTCTTTAAATAAACAAGATTTTCCTCAAAGGGACTCCCAAAACATGCATCTCTATTCCTACTTCTCATGGCAAGGAAAGTGGTAAAGCATGAATCTCTATTCCTACTTCTCATGGCATCGGAAAGTAGTAAAGAATGCGAGAGATAAAAGGAAACATATGAGAATACCAATCGAACAACAGTTCATAGAAAAACAAGCAAAATAGGAATAATCCAGAAAACTTCGAGCAAGCTACCATTAATAACACTATAGTCAGAATATGCGTCAATCAATAAAGCACAACGAGAATGCGTGTCAGACACATCTGCAATAAATAGAACACCTTCACACATGTTCATATCAAGTGAAAAACGCAAACAATGTATATTTCTCATGAAATGAGAATCAAGATAAATTATGTTGGAAGCGAATCCACAAATATAAGGCTTCTCAATCACATACCCAACACTTTAGTCATATGATTGAAAGCTCTCACAATATACCTTGCACAAGTTAACAAACGCGTTAGTGATAACAAGAAACCACAATCGGGGTTATATATTCTCAACACAATTCAATTTATGATTAAATCATGAAGGAATAAAAATTAAATACATGTTAAAAGCATAAAACAAACTCTGTGCAACATTGCACCATGAAAGCGAGTGCGCAAAAAGTTGAAACGAAATCGAACGAAAACGACACGATATCTCCCAAACTTACCAAGAAGCTCATAAAAGTGTACCCCATGAATTAAATCACATTTCAAGTGTAACTTACCGTTCTAGGGAAGCAACATCATTTACACATGAACTGCTTAAAAAATCACATCGGACACGATGAAATTCAACCGTAATGGTCCACAAACGCACAAGGAAGCATGAATATGCATTTAGAAACTTTAGAAAATCCATTTTCAAGGTATTTATAGTTCCCTGGCAGCAACTTTTACATATATCGGTATCGAATGGAAACGGGTTTAAAAACTCATAAACGAATGTAAAAAACATGTACCGGTTCATGTATCGTCGCTTGGAAACTAAAAGCACTTTGCAAACAAATTAAGTCTGCATAATTCAAGATAAAACAATATAATTCAAGTAATAATGCAACTTATAGAATTTGAAGTTTTAACATCGAAAAATTGAATTCATCAACAAATCAGTTTGAAAAGTTGCATTAACTCATCAATTATAACCTAAACCTCCACATAATTCCATATTCGATATTAAATCTCAAATTCGGTGTTCAAAAATCAACATCAATTTACCGAATAAAATTCAACATCTAGTATCGATTATGAAATTATTCAACCAATTCCGATTTTCAACATAATACCCACTTCAAGAATCAAGTCGATTTCCGCAATTCAATTTACATAATATCAACTCATGTCCAAATCAAGAGTCAAATTAGAATCACAATTCCATTCAATTCAATGTAATTATATCTCTCAAGCATTAAGATAAACACCTAAACTTCAAGAATAATCCAATTCAAAAATCAAGCTAAGCTAATGATAAGGATCAATTACCGAAATGATGAATTGAAACAGATGAAAAGGAGATCGCCGGAAGAAAACACCCACAGATAGGAAGGAGAAGTCACTGGAAAAATCGCACGAAGGAGAGAGTACTAGCCGCGAGTCTGCGGCGGAATGAGGGAGTGAGTACTGTATTCGCATGATGGCCAGAGAAGGGCTTGCGGCGGCGGAATAGTGAGGTGGAGGTTATGTCTTCGCAGATCAAGGAAGAAAGAGGGAAAGAGATTTGAGGTTTTGTGATTTTTGTTCTTGATGATTGTTGAAGATTGTTATATGTTCCTGAGCAAAATCCAAAGAAAAGTGTGTTTAATATTTTAGAGAATAGAGAGAGATTTGTGAGGAGTTTTTGGGAGTGAGTGAAGTTATGAGAGAAAATCTGAATTTTTAACTTATATATTCCCTCCAATTAGGCCATGGATTTGAATTTGAATTTGGCATTGTTTTGACAGTGTCTGCAAATTTAATGCGCAATACGAGTACAAAATGCCATGTCATCATCGGTGAAAAATCTCGACTCGAGCCCTTAATTAAAAATGAAGATTTCGAAATTTGTGATGTGATGCCAAAAGAATAGAATCAATCAGATAAACAATGAGAAAGTTATGACTTTATGAAGGTGCACAAGAGGGATGACAGGAAGACCTAAACCCATGGGGCTCACCCGCACCAGAACCCGAGTAAACAGGTGAAAACCCGAGTTGACTTAATTTGGGTTCGGGTTTGAGTGTCACTCGATATTCCAGGTGCGGGTTTTGGTTCACTCAAACCCTCACCCGAAACCACACCCGCTTAGACACTAAATTACATAAGTACCCCTAAATATATATAAGTGTAAAATTTAAGGCCTTAATTTTAATTGCAATGATACCAAACTTGATGGAAAGTTGAAATTTAATTGCTTAATTTCATTGAGAGGCCTTGATGGAATTCTTGTGTTTCAAATTTCAATGTTATTTTTGTATTTTTTGTGTTTTTGCTGCAGGTTCGGGTTTGGATGGAAAAACCCGAACCCAACAGGTGTGGGCGTGGGTGTTATTTTTCCACCCGAATAACCTTTGGGTTTGGGTTTGGGTTTGAGTGGTGATTTCGGGTGCGGGTTTGGGTAGTGTAAAACCCGCACCCAACCCTACCCGTTGCCATCCCTACTGCACAAGCACAGAGCTACTTAGCAAATACAATATTTTTCTGTTAATTTCACCATTCAGTTTAGAAAGAATGCCACGAACAAAAATCCTTCAATCAAAATCCGAACTCGAGGCCTGAAACAAACTTGTAGCTGACATCATTTGTGAAATTATACCGAAAGAATCGTCTGAATACGATAAAAATTGAAGAAGTAACCAATTTTACGATATCAAAAAATAGTGAATTGAAATTCTGGTTCAGCACAATAAAAGCTCTGGTAATTCGCATTTATGAGGACTTTCCTCAATGAATTGATCCTCAACCCGAACATACGAAATGAAGATGGCATCAAGACAGATTTTTCTCCTAAAGAACTACTCAAAAAATGCACCTGGCGAAAGTTATGAATTTCCGAACATCCAAAAAATAACGGTTCAACTCAATATATTCATTGTTTTCTCACTGTTTAGTTTCAAAGTACTCGGCATTTGGAGATCTTCCTTACCGAATCAACTTATGAGCCTAGCATACGAAATGAGGAAGGCATTAAGACAGATTTAACACCTCAAGAACCATTCTGAAACAGTGTTCCAATCAGAAGTTATGAATTTGTAAGTGCTAGCATAACGACAAATCATCAATTAAATTCAGTACGCTGTCTTCATAGAATTAAATTCCGGAGGCCTTCTTCACAAAATTAGCCTTCGATCCAAACACGAAAAATGATAAGAAAATCATGACGGTCTCAATGCTCGAAGAATCAATTGGAAATATCGAACCAGTTGAAAGTTACAAATTTCCAAACACCCGAAGAACGGATAACCAGTAATTAAACTCCAATACCATTTCAAGGAAATCAAATTATTTGGAGACTTTATGCATAAAATTGGATTCCAGTATGAACAGATGAAATGAAGAAAATATGGAGACGGTTCCAATGCCTGAGAAATCAACTCAAAACAATATCCTAATTGCAAGTTGCAAATTTCTAAGCTCAGACCAGCAAAAACACTGTCTCTGGTTCAAACTATCTCAAATCTAACGAAACACTTGATTTCTCGCCAATTTAGAGTATGTTTAAATACACGCGAGCTTGACATGATGGTTCCTTGATCAATAATTGGTTTGATAGCTTGTGAAGCATGCGAAAAACATTTAAACCTTTAAAAACTGGAGTTTTGCCTTATTACTTCTGTCTGGCAGAACAATCTTTTTGTATGGCTTTTGGGAAGAAATGCCTTGATCCCATGACCATTTACTGATTAATGATGCATGCTGTTGTACCCCAAAATTTTCCCTCCCATATTCTTCAAGATTTGCAAAAAGCATGCCTCAAAATCTCCCCAAGGGTTGCACAGTTCAAAGGCCTCCTAACAGTCAAAAACTAAGGTTTTGGTTCTGGAAAAGAAATTGAAGTTTTCAAGGGTCCAATCAAGCCCCACATGCCTAAAAACATGGTCAAACATCCATATGCCAAGTTTCAAGACTTACAGCACAAAATTGCACAGTCAAAAGCCCTAATTGCTCAGCAGTCAACTATAGGGGTAAAATGGTCATTTCACAGTCAAAAGTCCAAATTTTTGGTCAACATCTTATTTTGAAGCCACAAACATCATTTGATCAATGCTTGATCATGATTCTCAAAGTATGGCTCAAAAAGTCTCAAGATGCAAAAGTTTCCATATTTGGACAGTTGAAAAAGTCAACTGCAAATTGACCAGGGCATAACTTCCACATGGTTTATCAGAAAAATTCAATCCAAAGCTCATTTTGAAGAGAATGACATTTCCTACAACTCCTCTTCACACTTCAAGTCCAAGAAATGCTCTCACAAAAAGTTATCAATCTCAACATTATAGGTCATTTTCAAAAGTCAACAAAAAGGCATTTTAAGTCAAAGACCATAACTTGAGATTGGCAAATTAAAATGACATGGGACTAAAGGAATTGGTTAGAGGACTTCAAGACCTTTCCAAAAT
The DNA here is from genome assembly GCA_948472305.1 of Vicia faba. Taxonomy (NCBI): domain Eukaryota; kingdom Viridiplantae; phylum Streptophyta; class Magnoliopsida; order Fabales; family Fabaceae; genus Vicia; species Vicia faba. The sequence goes on along the minus strand of OX451739.1, from coordinate 195,546,617 downwards.
GTCCAAGAACATGATCAAAGCTTAAAAATTGAGCAAGATATGCCTTGTGGAAGTTGGGAAATTTTTGGGAATTTTGAAAAGTCAACTTTGCTTCAAATGCCTCAAAATTGCTAATGGGCCACATTTTCTTCCAAGAATCATCATCCAAAGGCTATGCACGACCATTTGGCCCAAATGGGAATTATTTCATCATTTTTTATTATTTATTTGAATTTTTAATCACCATTAATTCATTTAATGAAATAAAATATGACACAAATACTAAACAAATGTGTTTGAATCTTTTTATGTAGTATAATCACTCATCAAAACCTCAGGATCTCGTGCACATCAAAAAAGGAAAGATTTGGCCATGATTGGTATCAAAAGACATGAAAAAGATTGAAAAAATATTCATTGAAAATCAAATATTTGATACATCAATGCAAAGGCTTTTTGACTCAAATTTCTACCCTAATCCATTGGCATACATAAGGAGATGATAACCCTAATGCTCACAACCTCCAAGCTGCGCCTCAAGTCTCATAAAATTTTTGCATTTTTTGTCAAAAAGCTCAACACTGAAAACGCACTTAGAGTTCGTTTCAGGGCAAGAGGACCATTCCATTACCTTCCTGAGATATCAAGGGAGCTTCCTGAATCAAAATCATAACCTCTAACATTAAGAAACGGTAGAATCAAGTGGTCCTATTTCCAATTTTGTTCATATTCGTGTTTCAATTAATACGCATCCTCATTGCATTTTTTCTGTTGATTTGTACTAATCCAATCATTCTAAAGCTAACAACATCGTTTAATTGAGTTTTCATGCCCTGTACATGAATCCACCATTGGAGCCTTCTAGGTTTTCAGAGGTCAAAAATTAGGGCTTTACGCTTGGGGAAAAATTGGCCAACAAGACCTGGACCACTGAACTCACGACCTTCATACGAATTCATTGCACATATCGCGCTCAATTTATGAGCAACGATGGCCTAATCGCTATTATCCTGTTCTTCATTTAGTGGGGGTTTAAAACCCCTGCTATCCATTTGTTTTTTTTTCAGGCTAAAGCAAACGAGTGGAGAAGAAGATCATGTGGCGAGATATGGTTGGATAGTTTGAATCCCAGCGCGCGTTTTTTTATTTCTATGTCATTAACGTCAATTTTCTTTTATATTATTTGTTCTTTATTCTATGTCCAACGCGTTCAAATGGCACAGTTGGTAGAGAAGAGCATTGGTAAGCCTTGGGACCTGGGTTCGATTCCCAGGTCCCCCATATTTCTTTCTATTTTTCCTTACAATGTGATTAGGTGCGTAACATGTCCTGAAGACCACCATGCATCCCACGCTGACGCTGGCCACATGGCCACTAAGATCAATCCAAGAGCCAAAAATCAAGGTCCAGGGAACACCCCAGTCAATGCATATGCACGTGGCCAGAAAAGTCAAAAGAGGCCTCCAATAATTGGGCCTGATTGCTCACAACATAACCTCCACATTGGGGTCAACACCCCCCATTGGTTTGCTTTTTTCATTCTCTTTATTTTTTCTATTTTATTTGTTTTATTTAGTTTTAGTTTAATTCTTTAAATTAATTTTTTTCTTTAACATAAAAAAATAATAAAAAATCAGAAAGACAAAAAATAAAAATATATATTTTATTTAAATGTTTTCTTTGTAAATAAATTTAACAATTAATTTAGCTTTAATTCTAGGTTTAATTTTAATATTTTTTTAATAAACTAAAAAATGTAGAATTAGGGTTTTAAATGCTTTCATCTTTTTTCTTTTCTTTTACTATTATTAATAATTAATTATTTATTTTGTAAATAAATTGCCATGTAAATAATTAGGTTAAAATTAGGGTACAAACTTAAACGTTTTCTTAATAAACTAAAAATAGTTTAGAATTAGGTTTTTTTAATTCCATTAATTCTCATTAAACCCCATAAATACAAAAAACTCCAAAAATTCTTTCTTTTTATTTTAACTTAATTAATTTATTAATTGTAATTTAATTTCTTTAAAAGGGTCCAACGCCCTCGCATTCCCGACTTTACTTCTTCTCGCATTTTACTTTTATTTCTTTTTGTAAATATAATGTATTTATCCCAAAGCCATGTAATAGATTAATTAGACATTTATCTTTCCGCATTTTATTTCAAATCGGGTCTTGGATTAATTTAGCGATGTAGACCCGCGCCTTTGTAATAACGTAGGACTTTTAATTCTGCATCTTTTTAACTGTTAATAATTTGCATGAAAGAATGGATGCCAAAAATAAAAACAACGCGTAGATCACCAATGCATGAACAAGACAAAAATATCTGAAAACGACACACAAATCACACACCACCCCTAGGGTACGCCTCATTGTTGCCTTGCCCCTCGAAAGGTGGTCGTCGAGTAGAGGATGTTTTAGTAAGTCCTCATGTCCATGAACATGGCATGAGGGTAGCTTCTAAGGTGTCTTCCTATTGCTCCGGTGATCACCATGTCCCGAACCCTCGAATTGACCCGAACACCTCCCACGGTGGTGCTACCTACCTTTCAATGGTGGGATGGCACCACTTTAAGGACATTTACACAGACGAATTCCTTAGGGTAGGTAGACAACTCGTAGATACTTGCTCTAATTTCAAAACAAATAAAAAAAAAAACTTCTTTTCACACCGACACTTTTCAAAAGGCTTTCAAAAGCAACTTTTCAAACACTCTTGAGGACTGATACAAGAGTCGAACTGAAATTTTCAAAGAAACTTTTTTTAAAACCCACAGTTGAAAGGCAAACAAACATTTTGAAAACACAAATGAGCAATTATCTAAGAGCCCATGGATAACCATGGATAGAAAGGGTGCTAACACCTTCCCTTTCTATAAATCTACCTCCCGAACCGAGAGCAATCTCTATAAGGAATTTTTCTGTGCTTTTGTCCTTTCCCTTTGGAGAAAATAAAAGACGGTGGCGACTCTTGCTTCCGCGACATTTCGCGAACCAGCGTTAAACAGTCAGTTCCAGATCCACCAATCACAGAACTGGCGACTCTGCTGGGGACACTTTTAAAGTGAGGTGTACCTTAGGATAGTTCATAACTGTGTTTTCAATTGTATTGACTTGTTTGCTTTAAATTGTGGGTTGCATGGGAGTTACATAGATCCTAACCCAGATCTGGGGAATACCCTGTTTAGGTAGCATAAGCTGTGAGGGACCTGTCCGGCGTAGACCGACATGGGTGAAGCAGTGGCTACGTTGGTGTGGCACCTTGGTCTGTACCGATATCCCTTGTGTCGCAACGAGGAGAATATGGGTCTTCCAAGGAGTCGTTAAACACCAACAGACCTTAGAACCTTAAATGACACAACTTGGCCATTAGAACAGTAGCAGTATGCTACGCCCATTGAGGCTAAACTCTCGTGATGGTTCTGGCCGCAAGAAAATATTGCGATGCTGGAGTTATGACCGATTGAGGGTAGTCAGTGATATTGGGATCCTCTAGAACCCGGTTACTTCTGATAGGACAGGTATGAACCAACAAACTGAAAGAGGGTAATACCTAGACCTCATGCTGGCCTAAACTTTAAGGGCTTGTCTTGTGTGACTTGTGTGCCTTACCATATGTGCCTTTGTAACTATTTGTGGTGTGCTTTATCATAACATCATAACATCATGAGCATTGCATGCATCCTGCATAAGGACTGACCATTTCAAAGACAAGAGGGTTTCACCTTTGCTCTGTTTTGTAGGACACCATGATGCCTGTGCGAAGGAATACTATCCGGTTCAACTTTGTTCACCCACCTGAGTTGCTTGAAGAGTTGGTTAGCAGGATTCCAAATACCACTTCCTTCATTCAGAGGCATGGTTCTCTTATCAGTTTAGTCACTGCAAAGCGGGATCAACAGTTGATGAGTGTCCTGACCCAGTTCTATGACCCTCTGTACCAGTGCTTCACCTTTCAAGACTTCCAGCTGGTCCCTACCCTGGAAGAGTTCTATGATTTGCTTGGTATCCCTATCTTGGATCAGACTCCCTTTACTGGTTGGGAAAAGACCCTCAGGCTTGAGGAGGTTGCTGCAGCTCTTCCTTTGACCTATCAAGAAGTAATGGACAACTGGGTGACTAGAAGCGGGGTTAAGGGTTTCTTGGCCAAGTTTCTGATTGGTAAAGCTAACAGTTTCTGGAATGACTTGGACTTTAGGGCATATGAAGACATCTTGGCTCTCTTAATCTATGGGCTAGTCTTGTTTCCTAATCCTGACAACTTCATCAATGTCACTGCCATAAGGATCTTTATGTCTCAGAACCCTGTGCCCACTCTCTTGGGTGACATCCTGCAACAACTTTACGCTCGCACTGCCTGAAGACGAGGAACCCTGTGGTGTTGTATCCCTTTGTTGGTGAGGTGGTTTATTTCGCACCTCCCTAAGTTCGTGCTGAAGAACCAAGAAGGAAGAGGTTGGGCTCATAGGTTAATGTCTCTCACCGATAAGGACATCATTTGGACTTTCAGAGGCCTAGATGAGATAGCTGTTATTGATCGTTGCGGGGAATACCCTAATGTTCCTTTGATTGGTACCCAAGGAGGAATCTCTTACAATCCATGTCTAGCGCTCCGTCAGTTTGGGAGAGCCAGAAGAGCAGGGCCTCATGAGATGTTGGTGCCTCACATCTGTTTTGAGTTTCAGGGGGATAGTGACGAGCTGCGTCATAGGTTCATCAAGGCTTGGGACAAAGTTCATAAAGCTGACCCACAAGAATTGGGGCCAAAGACTTCTTTACCTATGGAAGCCTACTACAAATGGGTTCGCGTCCGTGCTCAGAAGTTAGGTATGCCGTACGAAGCTGTCAGACCCGTCATTCTTGAGTATCCTGACAAAGATGGGGCTCCTCCAACTGTCCTCCCTCCTCAGATACCTACAGATTATGAGACATTAAAGAGGTCTTGGTCGCAACTGCGAGAAGAACGGGATTCTTATCGAGAAAAGTTCAATGAGCAGGAATTGAAGATCCAGAAGCTGACAAAGCAGCTGGAGAATGAGCGAGCTCTGAATGATTACATCCGTACTGAGAAGAGGAGACCATGGGATCAATAAGGAGCTCTGGATGTTCTTTTACAGTTTTATTTCCCTTTTCAGTATTTCCCTTTTATGTAACGCCTAAGGGCAATCTGTTGAACAATCTAAGTTTCAAAGTTGAATCTAATGAAGTGTGTTCCTTTTTGTTTACAAAGTTGATTCCCGATTGTCTTTGAAAACATAAATCATACGCATTCCATTCATCATGTGCATAGCAGGTTTTCTTCTTTTCAGGTTGCTTACTGTTCTTCGCTGTTTATTTCAGCATCATGAACCCTGACTCATCATCAACCGAGATGTCTATCAAGGCTCTTCAGGCGCAGAACGAGCAATTTCAGGAACTGATCATGGGTTTCGCTCAAGGCCAAGAAGAGCTGAAGGTTTTATTCCTGAAGAAGGAGAAGAAGAAGAAGAAGAGAACTGTTCTTTTCAACTCGGGCCGAAGGTTTGGCAACACTCTACAGAATGAAGAGGCCGGTTCTTCTATAGGCAAGAGCAGTCCCCATGGGGGAAAAGGTCCTAGTCCGGTAGTCTCTGACAACGAGACTGACTTTAATGAGGAACAGTATCCTCCTGCTGAAGACAGATATAAGCAGTTGGAAGACAGACTGAATGCAATGGAGATCCAACAAGTGCCTGGGCTGGATTTCGGAGATTTGGGCTTATCTACTGGTGTGATCATTCCTCACAAGTTTAAGGCACCATCTTTCACCAAGTATGACGGGGCGTCTTGTCCCAAGCTACACCTCAGATCTTATGTGCGGAAGATTCAACCGTACACAGCGGATAAGAACTTGTGGATCCACTTCTTCCAGGAGAGTCTTTCAGGGACTCATCTCGAATGGTTCTATCAGCTGGATGGGACCAAGGTTCGTAACTGGGAGGAGTTGGCTACTGCTTTTTACAAGCAGTATCAATATAATGCCGACCTTGCCCCTACACGTACCCAACTCCAGGGTATGTCGCTAGGGTCAAGCGAAGGTTTCAAAGAGTATGCACAGAAGTGGAGGGATCTGGCTGGCAGGGTGCAGCCTCCATTAACAGACCGTGAGCTGGTGGATATGTTCTTGGGGACCCTATCTGGGCCATTTTTCAATCATCTTATCGGTAACTCATCTGCAGGGTTTACTGATCTTATTCTGACTGGAGAGAGAATAGAGGCTGGAATGAAGTCTGGAAAAATTCAGAAGGGTGCATCTGCAAGTTCTGAGAAGAAGCCCTTTAAGAAGGATGCCAGTGCTGTATACGGGCCTAGAAGGCAAGAGAAACCAGAGCGCCGCCAATCTGTCAACGCGGTGATGATTGCTAAACCTGTTGCCGCTCCTCGGCAAACCAATCCACAAAGGGGTGAAAGACCCAGAAGAGAGTTTACCCGCCTAAGTATGACTCTATCACAAATCTTGCCGCAGTTGCTATCCACCAATTTGGTGACTGTTAGAGAGGCCCCGAAAGTTGTGAATACTGCCTCTCCGAAGTACAATCCAAATGCTCGCTGTGCTTATCACTCCGATAGCCCGGGGCATTCCACTGATGACTGTTGGGCCTTAAGGAATAAGGTGCAAGACCTTATTGATGCAAAAGAGATACAATTTGAAGCGCCTGAGAGGCCAAATGTGGTGACCGCTCCTATGCCCCAGCATGGAGTGAATGCCGTTGATGAAGATGTGTACGCCGTTTCTGTGAATGATGTAGCTACTCCCTTGATGACTGTTAAGAGGAACCTACTGCTGGCCGGTTTATTTCCGGGTTGTAGTGAAGGTTGCCTTTTCTGTGCTGTTTCCCTTTCTGGTTGTCCTTTGCTGAAGTTGGGCATCCAAAGCCTGATGGACAGCAAAGAGATTCTCTTCAAGAAGACTGCTGTTCAGTTTGTTCCGGTGGAAGAAGTTTCCGTTGTTACAATCTTCAATAATCCGATCAAGGCTCTCCCGAGGAAGCCGGTTAAAATCATGACTGTCGCACCCATTGTGATTACTGTTCCGAGGCCTCTCCCTTATGAATCTGATAAGGCTGTCCCATGGCACTATGAGGCAGATGTGTATGTACATGGAATAAAGCAAGAGTTCAACACTGGCACCAACATCAGCAATATCACTGGTCCAGCCAAAGTTACCCGCAGTGGCAGGCTCTTCTCGCCTGACATTGCGCCACCAGCCATTCGAAGACCCCTCACTATAACACCTGCAAGTGTACCTGTTCCCAGTTCTGATCAAGTTGTTTCCCCTGCTGCCGAGTCATCTAATGCTCGGGGCAAAGGGATTGAAGATGAGCCTGCCCGGATGGAGGCACCAAAATCTGTGAATGCTGAGGCCTCCCAACAAGAGATGGAGGAAATTCTGAAAATAATCAAGAAGAGTGACTTTAATGTTGTTGAGCAGCTGGGGCATACCCCCTCCAAGATCTCCATGCTCTCCTTGCTGCTGTGCTCAGAGGCCCATGCTAAGGCCCTGATTTCATTCCTCAAGACGGCCCATGTGCCACAGGAGACATCTGCAGTCCAGTTTACTGATTGCGTAGCCAATCTGACAGCCGACAATGGTTTGGGTTTCTCGGATGCTGACCTTACTGCTAAGGGAAAGGACCACAATGACGCCCTGCATGTCTCTATTGAATGCAGGGGCACTACTCTTGCGCACGTGTTGGTGGACACTGGTTCTTCCCTGAATGTTCTACCCAAGAAGGCCTTAGACCGTTTGGATTGTGAACGCCTGAAGCTGAAACCTAGCAACATCATCGTAAGAGCCTTTGACGGTTCTAAGAGGATGGTTCATAGAGAGGTAGACATTCCTATTCGTGTGGGTTCTCAAGTATTCGACTCTACTTTCTATGTGATGGATATCCGTCCATTGTATTCTTGTCTACTGGGTCGACCTTGGATCCACAAAGCTGGGGCAGTGACCTCTACCCTCCACCAGAAGCTCAAGTATCCCGTCAGAGGGAAGATTGTCACTGTGCAGGGAGAGGAGGAGTATATGGTGAGCCATTTGAATTCCTTCAGGTATATTGAGATGGACGGGGAGTTTATTGAAACCCCCTTTCATCATTTCGAAGAGGTACCTCCAACATTGGCAGCAGCGAAAACAGTGGTTGAAGAGGATGTTCCTTTGAAGATGGCTTCCTTGAAGGATGCCCGAGCTGTGATCAAGAAAGGTGAATGTGCTAACTGGGGCAGGCTCCCTGATTTTACACAAAAAACTGACAAGTTTGGACTGTGTTTTACTGCAGAGGGTCAGAAGGCTGTGCGCAAGGCAAAGACCAGAAGACCTCCCGTGCTCATTACCAATCCAAGAGTGAATGCTGTTGGGGATGAAGATGAGGTGGAAGAATCAGAGTTCGATAGCTGGATCTACCCGACGACTGATGGTGGATTGACCAATTGGACTGCTAAAGATCATACTCCTGTTACTTTTGTTACGCAGTAATAAACCCCTTTGTTTTTGTTATTTATAATAAACAATGATTTGAAACTCTATGGCCCGGTGTCTTACCCGGGGCACCGTGGCTTCATTTGTGAGGGCATATTAATTGTCATTTCATATATCATGAATAAAGACCTTGGACGTTTTCTCGCATTTCAAATCTTATGCTCCTTTTCTTTCTTTCCTTGCTTTATATATTGCAAAACAGCTGTATTTACACACACTCACTCATACAGGTTTCAATCCACTCTGGATCTCACTAGTAACGACTCTGCTACTGCCAGTTATGACTTCGAAAATCCGATCAACTTAGCCGAAGACGAAGGTGAAGATGATTGCGAAATGCCTGGCGAGCTTGCAAGACTGTTACTTCAGGAAGAGAGGGCAATTCAACCACACGAAGAGCCGGTGGAAACAATAAATCTGGGTACTGAGACGGACAGAAAGGAGGTAAAGATTGGTGCCAACCTAGAGCTCAGCGTGAAGCAACGGTTGACTCAGATGCTATATGATTACATGGAAATCTTTGCATGGTCCTACGAAGACATGCCTGGGTTGGATACCGATATTGTGGTCCATCATTTGCCTACCAAGGAAGACTGCCCTCCGGTTAAGCAAAAGGTCCGCCGTATGCGTCCAGAGATGTCTAAGAAGATCAAAGCCGAGGTTATGAAACAGTTTGATGCCGGGTTCCTTGCAGTGACTTCTTACCCTCAGTGGGTTGCTAATGTGGTGCCAGTGCCAAAGAAAGATGGAAAGGTCAGAATGTGTGTCGATTACAGGGATCTGAACAGGGCCAGCCCCAAAGATGACTTCCCTCTACCTCACATTGATGTCCTTGTTGACAATACTGCTCAGCATAAGGTGTTCTCTTTCATGGATGGTTTTTCAGGCTACAATCAAATCAAGATGGCTCCTGAAGACATGGAGAAGACTACCTTTGTCACTCAGTGGGGCACCTTCTGCTACAAGGTCATGCCTTTCGGGTTGAAAAATGCTGGGGCAACCTACCAACGTGCCATGGTTGCTTTATTTCATGACATGATCCATCATGAGATAGAAGTGTATGTTGACGACATGATCGCAAGGTCCCAGACTGAGGAAGAACACCTAGATCATCTGCAGAAATTGTTTGACCGGCTGAAGTTGTACAAGCTGAGGTTGAACCCGAACAAGTGCACCTTCGGGGTTAGATCTGGAAAGTTGCTAGGCTTCGTCGTAAGTGACAAGGGTATTCAAGTGGACCCTGCCAAGGTTAAAGCCATTCAAGAGATGCCAGTTCCTAAGACAGAGAAAGAGGTCGGAGGCTTTCTAGGACGTCTGAATTACATTGCTCGATTCATCTCGCATCTAACTGCTACCTGTGAGCCAATCTTTAAGCTGCTGAATAAAGATCAGGTAGTACGTTGGAATGATGAATGTCAGGCTGCTTTTGACAGAATCAAAGAGTATCTCCAAGAACCACCCATCCTTATGTCGCCGGTTGAGGGGAGACCTCTGATATTATACCTGACAGTACTCGACAACTCAATGGGGTGTGTGCTGGGGCAGCATGACGAGTCTTTCCGAAAAGAGCATGCCATTTATTACCTTAGCAAAAAGTTTACCGACTGTGAGACCCGATACTCACTGCTTGAGAAAACTTGCTGCGCTTTGGTATGGGCTGCTCGCCGGCTGAGACAGTATATGCTGACTCACACTACCTTGTTGATCTCAAAGATGGATCCTATAAAGTACATATTTGAAAAGCCTGCTCTGTCTGGGAGAATAGAAAGATGGCAAATGATCTTGACGGAATACGACATCCAATACACAACTCAGAAAGCCATCAAAGGGAGTGTATTGGCAGACCACTTGGCACATCAGGCAGTAGACGACTATCAGTCAATGAACTTTGAATTTCCTGACGAGAGTATCATGATAGTGAATGATTGTGAAGTACCTGGACCGGATGAAGGACCTGAGGAAGGATCCCGATGGTCTATGCACTTTGATGGAGCCTCGAATGCTTTGGGTAACGACATCGGCGCTGTGATCATATCACCTCAAGGCACTCATACTCCACTCACTGCCCGACTATGTTTCAACTGCACCAACAACATGGCGGAGTATGAGGCATGCATCATGGGTCTTCAAGCTGCGATCGACTTAAGGATCAAGTTTCTGAGTGTCTTCGAAGATTCCGCTCTCGTGATCAATCAGATCAAAGGAGAGTGGGATACGAAACATCCGAATCTTATCCCTTACAGAGAATATGTGTTGACCTTGATCCCCCACTTCACAGAGATAACCTTTGAACACTTTCCGAGAGAGGAGAATCAGTTAGCGGACGCGTTAGCTACAATGTCTTCTATGTTCAAGGTTAAATGGGACAATGAGGCTCCCCGGATCGTCATCTGGAAACTGGACGAACCGGCATACTGTTGTGATCTCGAGACTAAATTGGCGACTGAGAAGCCTTGGTACCATGAGGTGAAGAGATATTTGGAAGCTCAGGAGTATCCTGAAGGTGCATCTGTCAACGACAAGAAGTTTCTGAGAAGGTTCGCAGCGAAGTTCTTCCTTAGCAACGACATCCTGTACAAGCGAAACCATGATTCGACCTTACTGCGTCGTGTGGATAAAACTGAGGCAGAAAGGATCATGGAAGAGATACACGAAGGGACATTCGGAACACATTCCAGTGGACACACTATGGCAAGGAAAATCCTTCGGGCAGGGTATTTCTGGTCCACAATGGAAGCCGACTGTTACCAACACTCTCGGACATGCCATAAATGCCAGATATATGCAGACAAGGTGCATATTCCTCCAGTTCCTCTGAATGTCTTGACAGCACCTTGGCCGTTTGCAATGTGGGGCATAGATATGATCGGAGAGATTAAACCTACAACATCCAATGGGCATCGCTTCATCCTGGTAGCGATTGATTACTTTACGAAGTGGGTTGAAGCAGCTTCCTACGCTACAGTAACCAAGACTGTTGTGGCACGGTTCATTCGGCATAATCTGATCTGTCGATACGGTGTCCCGGAAAGAATCATTACAGACAACGGTACCAATCTCAATAACAAGATGATCACTAAACTCTGCGAGCAGTTTAAGATACAGCACCACAACTCTTCTCCTTATCGGCCGAAGATGAATGGGGCTGTAGAAGCAGCAAATAAAAATATCAAGAAAATCGTGCAGAAGATGACAATGACTTATAAAGATTGGCACGAGATGTTACCGTTCGATCTACATGGGTACCGTACCTCAGCCAGGACGTCAACCGGGGCAACTCCCTTCTCCTTGGTCTACGGTATGGAGGCAGTCTTATTGATCGAAGTGCAGATACCCTCTCTCCGGATAATGAAGGATGCAGATCTGAACAAAGATGATTGGATCCAGACACGACTTGATCAGCTAAACCTGATTGATGAAAAAAGACTTGCTGCTATCTATCATGGTCAGACGTATCAGAAACGGATGATTAGGGCATTTAACAAAAAGGTCAGACCACAAGAATATCAAGTTAGGGATCTGGTAATCAAGCGTATCATCCTACCTCAGAGTGATCCAAGGGGCAAATGGACCCCTACGTACGAAGGGCCATTTGTGGTTAAACATGTGTTCTCAGGAGGAGCCATGATTCTAACCAACATGGATGGTGACGACCTTCCTCACCCCGCCAATGCAGACATAGTAAAAAGATACTACGCATGAAAAAAAGACCCGCTAGGTTGACATACCTAGGCAAAAATTAGGGCTTCCCGGCGAACCAAAAGGGTTCGGGCAAAATGAAGGGATGAAATGAAAAAAAATTTGTACACCCGGCAAGTCGAAAACCTGAAAAGGCGGCTTGGGCAAAAATGGGTATCCCGGTGGACCGAAAACCCGAAAGGGCGGTCCAGGCAAAAGTTAGGGATAAAGCGCAATACTATGTCTCATTGGATCACTTTGCATCCAGAATCAGGTATCAGCAGCAAATTCAGACGACATTGATCAATCAGCTTCATCTTCAACTAAGGTCATCAAGTGATGAGACGCTCAAAGACATAAAGGCGATAGCAGAGTTGGAACCCAGTGGGATCATTCATTTCACACAGCTGTTTTATTTTCCTTTGTACAAATTTGTATAAACTCTTTTTGTTCGGCGGCGTTCTCCTACTAGGACGTCAACCTCTTGTACATAAACGCCTATTTTACAGGCAAATTCAAAAATCAATACAAAGATCACTTTTCAGTTAAAATTGCCAATTGTTTTTCCTTTTCTGTTTTGCTTTGCGAAGAACGTCCAAGGTTCAATTTGTGATATATGCATTGACAATAATTTGCTAACTCATGAATATTTGCATACGAAACAAAGGATTAATTACAGGTAACATTAGAAACAGGGGCAATAAAGAGTTGTCTAAGCGATCTAATTGTTCAGTCCACCAAGGTACCAAGGTGAGTTCGGCTGAAGAACATAACCAGTATACCTTAACTCCCCAGAGAGTGAGCCAGCAAGTCAGTGCACTCTCCCCAAGCAAAGTTACAGTCAACCTTAAGGAAGTTGGGTATCCTCCAGCAGATCTCAACATTCCCCAGCAATATACATGCATTCTTAACAAGCATCCCCGGCAGTCTTGACCTAAAGATTGTTCCCCGGTGGTATATCAAACATTCAATGGAGTCACTTCCCAATGAAGTTCAAAATTTCCCCAGGAGAGTCCAACCCAGTTTCCCCAGGAAAGTTGGAATCCATCTCCCCAAGCAGTAAGCTTATCCCCAGTAGATTCTGGAAGCTTCTCCCCCGTAGAGCACGAACGCGTCTCCCGGCTTTATTCAAAGAGTTATTTCCCTACCAGGATATAACTGGGTTATCCTCAGCCAAAAGTCACGGAAAGATCATCCTCGGCGAAGTCTTCTTATCCCCAGCGAAGTCTATTAACACTTCCAACACAACAATGGTATCCCCAGCAAAGTTACCATCAACATTTCAGCAAAGTACCTCTCTCCCCACAGAGTATTGTTCCCAGCAAGATCGTTAGAGTACTTTTCTCCCCGCAGAGTAATCCATTCGCCAAGTTTATTCCCCTAACAGAGTCATCGTCTCCTACCGGTTTATTCTTGCAACCATCACTCCCCAGTGGAAACAAAGAATGCTATTCACATCAGCCCAGGATTTAACTTCCCGGCACCCGTCAAGGATTTATTTTTCTAAGACGAAGATACATTCATAAGCATCACCTTTCCACACATTATAGCATACATATATGCATCATGAACATACAATCTCATTTATGTTGAGAACATCATTGCTCGATCCATATCACGCATTGCATATGACTGACCTTTACCTTTCAGGAAAGATCCAGTCAAGTTCTCAGCTATGTTCAAGACCTTGTCCGGTTCAGTTAAATCGACCCTAAGATTTTCCTGATTCTTATCCAGTCAAAGGCCTTCTCTGGTTCAGTCAGATCGACCCTAAGATCTCCCTGTTTCTTATCCAGTTGAAGATATTCCAAGACCTTATCCGGTTCAGTTAAATCGACCCTAAGATTTTCCTGATTCTTATCCAGTCAAAGGCCTTCTCTGGTTCAGTCAGATCGACCCTAAGATCTCCCTGATTCTTATCCAGTTGAAGATTTCAAAACCTTGTCCGGTTCAGTTAAATCGACCCTAAGATTTTCCTGATTCTTATCTAGTCAAAGGCCTTCTCTGGTTCAGTCAGATCGACCCTAAGATCTCCCTGTTTCTTACCCAGTTGAAGATTTCAAGACCTTGTCCGGTTCAGTTAAATCGACCCTAAGATTTTCCTGATTCTTATCCAGTCAAAGACCTTCTCTGGTTCAGTCAGATCGACCCTAAGATCTCCCTGTTTCTTATCCAGTTGAAGATATTCCAAGACCTTGTCCGGTTCAGTTAAATCGACCCTAAGATTTTCCTGATTCTTATCCAGTCAAAGGCCTTCTCTGGTTCAGTCAGATCGACCCTAAGATCTCCCTGATTCTTATCCAGTTGAAGATTTCAAGACCTTTTCCGGTTCAGTTAAATCGACCCTAAGATTTTCCTGATTCTTATCCAGTCAAAGGCCTTCTCTGGTTCAGTCAGATCGACCCTAAGATCTCCCTGTTTCTTACCCAGTTGAAGATTTCAAGACCTTGTCCGGTTCAGTTAAATCGACCCTAAGATTTTCTTGATTCTTATCCAGTCAAAGGCCTTCTCTGGTTCAGTTAGATCGACCCTAAGATCTCCCAGATTCTTATCCAGTTGAAGATTCCAAGACCTTGTCCGGTTCAGTTAAATCGACCCTAAGATTTTCCTGATTCTTATCCAGTCAAAGGCCTTCTCTGGTTTAGTCAGATCGACCCTAAGATCTCCCTGATTCTTATCCAGTTGAAGATTCCAAGACCTTGTCCGGTTCAGTTAAATCGACCCTAAGATTTTCCTGATTCTTATCCAGTCAAAGGCCTTCTCCGGTTCAGTCAGATCGACCCTAAGATCGCCCTGATTCTTATCCCAGTAGAAGACATCCAAGATTCTCTCAGCGTTACTGTTAAGGTTGAAGTCTCCCAAGATTCTCTCAGCGTTACTGTTGAGGTTGAAGTCGCCCCAGATTCTCTCAACGTTACTGTTGAGGTTGAAGTCGCCCCAGATTCTCTCAGCGTTACTGTTGAGGATGAAGTCGCCCAAGATTCTCTCAGCGTTCCTGTTGAGGTAGTAATCGTCCAAAGTTCTCTCACCGCCCCGTTGAGGTAGTAACCATCCCTAGTTCATTCATAACCTTTTGAAGCTCCAGATTCAACTCCTGTAACCAGTCAGGGCGCATCTATACAAAGAGTTTGAAGACCAGCTCCTGTAACAGGCCAGGTAATCATTTTCTTTTTTAGGTACGCAAGTTCTCGCTAAGGAATCTCTTATGCGATCGACATCCAGATGGCATCTATAAGCCCATCCACCTATCCATCATCTCTTAGCATGGCATCTATAAGCCCATCGTCCTATCCATCAATCTCCAAATGGCATCTATAAGCCCATTCCCCCCATCATACTGCCAACATGTGAGCGCAAATTTCTGGGCACTCTAGTGTTCAATCATCTTCCACCTTCGGATTACGAAAGGCACGTCAGCCAATCTGCATCCTCAGGTTTAAGAAGATTGAACAGGGGCAACTGTTGTACCCCAAAATTTGCCCTCCCATATTCTTCAAGATTTGCAAAAAGCATGCCTCAAAATCTCCCCAAGGGTTGCACAGTTCAAAGGCCTCCTAACAGTCAAAAACTAGGGTTTTGGTTCTGGCAAAGAAATTGAAGTTTTCAAGGGTCCAATAAAGCCCTACATGCCTACAAACATGGTCAAGCATCCATATGCCAAGTTTCAAGACTTACAGCACAAAATTGCACAGTCAAAAGCCCTAATTGCTCAGCAGTCAACTGTAGGGGTAAAATGGTCATTTCACAGTCAAAAGTCCAAATTTTTGGTCAACATCTTATTTTGAAGCCACAAACATCATTTGATCAATTCTTGATCATGATTCTCAAAGTATGGCTCAAAAAGTCTCAAGATGCAAAAGTTTCCATATTTGGACAGTTAAAAAAGTCAACTGCAAATTGACCAGGGCATAACTTCCACATGGTTTATCAGAAAAATTCCATCCAAAGCTCATTTTGAAGAGAATGACATTTCCTACAACTCCTCTTCACACTTCAAGTCCAAGAAATTCTCTCACAAAAAGTTATCAATCTCAACATTATAGGTCATTTTCAAAAGTCAACAAAAAGGCATTTTAAGTCAAAGACCATAACTTGAGATTGGCAAATAAAAATGACATGGGACCAAAGGAATTGGTTAGAGGACTTCAAGACCTTTCCAAAATGTCCAAGAACATGATCAAAGCTTAAAAATTGAGCAAGATATGCCTTGTGGAAGTTGGGAAATTTTTGGGAATTTTGAAAAGTCAACTTTGCTTCAAATGCCTCAAAATTGCTAATGGGCCACATTTTCTTCCAAGAATCATCATCCAAAGGCTATGCACGACCATTTGGCCCAAAGGGGAATTATTTCATCATTTTTTATTATTTATTTGAATTTTTAATCACCATTAATTCATTTAATGAAATAAAATATGACACAAATACTAAACAAATGTGTTTGAATCTTTTTATGTAGTATAATCACTCATCAAAACCTCAGGATCTCGTGCACATCAAAAAAGGAAAGATTTGGCCATGATTGGTATCAAAAGACATGAAAAAGATTGAAAAAATATTCATTAAAAATCAAATATTTGATACATCAATGCAAAGGCTTTTTGACTCAAATTTCTACCCTAATCCATTGGCATACATAAGGAGATGATAACCCTAATGCTCACAACCTCCAAGATGCGCCTCAAGTCTCATAAAATTTTTGCATTTTTTGTCAAAAAGCTCAACACTGAAAACGCACTTAGAGTTCGTTTCAGGGCAAGAGGACCATTCCATTACCTTCCTGAGATATCAAGGGAGCTTCCTGAATCAAAATCATAACCTCTAACATTAAGAAACGGTAGAATCAAGTGGTCCTGTTTCCAATTTTGTTCATATTTGTGTTTCAATTAATACGCATCCTCATTACATTTTTTCTGTTGATTTATACTAATCCAATCATTCTAAAGCTAACAGCATCGTTTAATTGAGTTTTCGTGCCCTGTACATGAATCCACCATTGGAGCCTTCTAGGTTTTTAGAGGTCAAAAATTAGGGCTTTGTGCTTGGGGAAAAATTGGCCAACAAGACCTGGACCACTGAACTCACGACCTTCATACGAATTCATTGCACATATCGCGCTCAATTTATGAGCAACGATGGCCTAATCGCTATTATCCTGTTCTTCATTTAGTGGGGGTTTAAAACCCCCGCTATCCATTTGTTTTTTTTTCAGGCTAAAGAAAACGAGTGGAGAAGAAGATCATGTGGCGAGATATGGTTGGATAGTTTGAATCCCAGCGCGCGTTTTTTTATTTCTATGTCATTAACGTCAATTTTCTTTTATATTATTTGTTCTTTATTCTATGTCCAACGCGTTCAAATGGCACAGTTGGTAGAGAAGAGCATTGGTAAGCCTTGGGACCTGGGTTCGATTCCCAGGTCCCCCATATTTCTTTCTATTTTTCCTTACAATGTGATTAGGTGCCTAACATGTCCAGAAGACCACCATGCATCCCACGCTGACGCTGGCCACATGGCCACTAAGATCAATCCAAGAGCCAAAAATCAAGGTCCAGGGAACACCCCAGTCAACGCATATGCACGTGGCCAGAAAAGTCAAAAGAGGCCTCCAATAATTGGGCCTGATTGCTCACAACATAACCTCCACATTGGGGTCAACACCCCCCATTGGTTTGCTTTTTTCATTCTCTTTATTTTTTCTATTTTATTTGTTTTATTTAGTTTTAGTTTAATTCTTTAAATTAATTTTTTTCTTTAACATAAAAAAATAATAAAAAATCAGAAAGACAAAAAATAAAAAAATAAATTTTATTTAAATGTTTTCTTTGTAAATAAATTTAACAATTAATTTAGCTTTAATTCTAGGTTTAATTTTAATATTTTTTTAATAAACTAAAAAATGTAGAATTAGGGTTTTAAATGCTTTCATCTTTTTTCTTTTCTTTTACTATTATTAATAATTAATTAATTATTTTGTAAATAAATTGCCATGTAAATAATTAGGTTAAAATTAGGGTACAAACTTAAACGTTTTCTTAATAAACTAAAAATAGTTTAGAATTAGGTTTTTTTAATTCCATTAATTCTCATTAAACCCCATAAATACAAAAAACTCCAAAAATTCTTTCTTTTTATTTTAACTTAATTAATTTATTAATTGTAATTTAATTTCTTTAAAAGGGTCCAACGCCCTCGCATTCCCGACTTTACTTCTTCTCGCATTTTACTTTTATTTCTTTTTGTAAATATAATGTATTTATCCCAAAGCCATGTATTGATTAATTAGACATTTATCTTTCCGCATTTTATTTCAAATCGGGTCTTGGATTAATTTGGCGATGTAGACCCGCGCCTTTGTAATAGCGTAGGACTTTTAATTCTGCATCTTTTTAACTGTTAATAATTTGCATGAAAGAATGGATGCCAAAAATAAAAACAACGCGTAGATCACCAATGCATGAACAAGACAAAAATATCTGAAAACGACACACAAATCACACACCACCCCTAGGGTACGCCTCATTGTTGCCTTGCCCCTCGAAAGGTGGTCGTCGAGTAGAGGATGTTTTAGTAAGTCCTCATGTCCGTGAACATGGCATGAGGGTAGCTTCTAAGGTGTCTTCCTATTGCTCCGGTGATCACCATGTCCCGAACCCTCGAATTGACCCGAACACCTCCAACGGTGGTGCTACCTACCTCTCAATGGTGGGATGGCACCACTTTAAGGACATTTACACAGACGAATTCCTTAGGGTAGGTAGACAACTCGTAGATACTTGCTCTAATTTCAAAACAAATAAAAAAAAACTTCTTTTCACACCGACACTTTTCAAAAGGCTTTCAAAAGCAACTTTTCAAACACTCTTGAGGACTGATACAAGAGTCGAACTGAAATTTTCAAAGAAACTTTTTTTAAAACCCACAGTTGAAAGGCAAACAAACATTTTGAAAACACAAATGAGCAAGTATCTAAGAGCCCATGGATAACCATGGACAGAAAGGGTGCTAACACCTTCCCTTTCTATAAATCTACCTCCCGAACCGAGAGCAATCTCTATAAGGAATTTTTCTGTGCTTTTGTCCTTTCCCTTTGGAGAAAATAAAAGACGGTGGCGACTCTTGCTTCCGCGACATTTCGCGAACCAGCATTAAACAGTCAGTTCCAGATCCACCGATCACACATGCGATGCTAAATGACCTAATGAAGAGTATGAACATGAAGGATGTGATATGTATAAGCCAGACGATCCTTATAAAGGGGTAGGAAAAATTTGGGGTATGATAAACATCATTGTCCTCATTTTGATTTCCATCTACTATCAGATCTACAAGTTTACATTTAACTTTTGAATTTCTTTAATATTTATCAGAAAATAATTTTTCACTTATGGTATCCTCAACCTTCCACTTTTCAGCGTTAGCTCACATACGCACTTAGGTCTCCAGACTGTTCACTAAGTCCCAACCCTTTCTTAAACACTCTTCCATTAGGTTCATGCGAAACGGTGAACGACTATCCTCTTGATAGAATGTCAATCACTTTACACAATATTAAGCTGGCAAGATAAGTCTACTTAGTCTAACACGATCTCGTCTACTATCAGCAAGAGATTGAGGGTGATCAATTTGGAAATTTGTCAATAGATAACCGACAACCATAATGGAGAATAAACCATCATTACCAAACTATAATAGCGTTCCTTTAGAACTTGTGCTCAATGTCACCTAAAGCACCAAGGTCTAATAATCTCCTTTGAGGTTTACAAATTCTTCCATGATTTTCCTTCTCATTCGATCTCGTCCATGAGACATCATCACCCAAACACATTCTATAGTCTCCTTTACATGCACGCAACACAACATAATTGTTAAGTATCCTTATTACATGAAGGCTACTACACCAAGTATAATCCAAATTTTCTCGCTCCAAATGAAGTATTTATTCATCCAAGTAGAGGATTTGAACAACACCAATAAATCCTTAGTCATTCCTTTAATCTCATAGCCTCAGTGATCCGTATAATTTCACATTTGAATCTCATTCCATCAACTCATTCATTAACAACACATCACACTTGACCTCGTCTCAAACAAACTGCGATGATAACCAGTTATGCCTAAAAAGGTTTTAGTCATCATAACCGACTTCAGAGCCTCATAATTTAGAACTAGATCTACTTGGAATTGATCCACAATTACCACAACCCGAAATAGAATACTCAAGAAAACTCACCTCCTCAAACTATAATTTACACCTTAAAAACTTAACATAAAGTTTCCTCCCTTTCGACACTACAATACAAATTGCAACATTCAACATGTCCATATTTTGACTTGGATTAAATTCGAATGGCCTCAATAAATATCGTAATAAACTGATCCAAATATTTGTAATGCCTATACCAAGTTCTAAAAGATTTCCTCTAACTATCCTCATCCTTCACCCAAATCTGAAGGCAACTCAACCTCAATTTGATCATACTGAAGGCATAATCGCCTACTTGTTGGTCCATCGAATCATCAATCATTTGAAGTGGATGTTTAATTTCAACCATTATCTTAATTAAATGTCTATAGTCAACACATCAAATCATACTAGCACACGTCTTATTTACTAACAATACCGGAGCTCCCAAGTGATACGCTCGGTCTTACAAATATATTGTCCATACATCTCCTAATAGCTTCTACAATTCACTCAACTTTGAAGCTGGCATCCTGTATGGTTCCATAGGAACAATTATGGTACCAAGAACGAGGTCAATAGCAAACTCCACCTCTCATCTAGCATCACAATGTGAAAAATAACTTAATTCCAGGTTCTGGAACCATTTACAAAATAAAATTCATTATGCTATCTTTCTAACGCTTCAAATGAAACTCGAATCGAACGTCCGAAACTCAAGTTATGAATTTTTCAAAGAATTACAAAAATGCTGTCAACTCAGTGGTAACAGGTTACCCTAATAGTAGTAACCGATTACACCCCTTAAAACAGCTAATCCATGCTACTCTTCGATGGTGTACCCGGTACCCATATATTGGTAACCAATTACATGCAGTACAGAAGACCTTTTCTGATGTTTCTCGACATGAAGATCACTTTTCTTATAACTCCAAAACATCATTCCTCTTATAACTCAAAAGACACATTAGTTTTCCAAAACATTAGTTTTCAAAACATTAAAATTCCAATTCTTTTCACAAGACTACTAATATCTTTGAGTTTAGACTCTGACTCTCGATTCACAAATACCCAACAACATCAACGACATTCAGCAACCACTTACATGATTCCAACAAAAAAATGCACAACAATTCATCACTCTAGTATTACTCCGAACAACGAAAATACACACAATGGTAACTCAACACTGAGAACTTCAAGATCAACATGTAGTGTTGAAAACATTATAACCATCTGAACTTCACCTTCTAAGAGTCTGAAATTCTGGTATAGCAGACTTCAGATGTTCTATGACATGTTGGGACATATGAATCTGAACAAATCAAACATGTCAAGGTATAAACAGCAAAAATAATACTGAGAAGCATAAACAACACACAAGAATCATTAACCCAGTTTGGAACAACCTTCATACTCTAGGGGCTACCAAGCCAGGGATAAGTCCACTAAAATAGAATCAATTCATAGACGCTCAGCAAATCTCTAGTTTATGGCCTAATCAATTAATCAATACCCTTGCTATACTTATATATAAGACTCACCTAGATATGAGGCCCTCCTCAATCCCTCATCAATCACAAACATAGATTGGACAAAATCAGGAAGACACACTTCCATGACATAACAACCAGAAGACACACTTCAATGACAATACTTATTCAAGACTCTTGACTAAGAACACAACTTGGAGTTGCTTACAAGATTCCTCCAAGAACAATACTCACTCTTACTTCACAACTTCTAGGAGAATAATAATAGAAACAATAACTCTGTAACATAGACCCCTCTCCTAGAGAGTGGCACAAGAACTCAGCCCTAATGATTACATCATTCTAATTCACGGCTGGTATCTTTCCTAGGTTACAATGCTTCTATTTTAAACCTATCTCCCAACTGGATTTGGGCTTTAAATCACAACACTTTGGCTGTTACAAATCTACAGAAGATTCTGCTACAAAGTAGGTCTTCAATCAAATCTTTCCTAAAAAGTCTCCTTATTTAGAAAGTCAATATTCTTCAATATTCTTCTTGATTCTTCCAGACATTTAAATCAACGCCACATAGGAATACACAATATTCCCAGAATATTCTACATCTGTTAAATCACAACAGAATCCAATTGTTCAGCTAAGCTCGGGCACGATGCGTATGACCCTACATAGGACATCTTATCTGACATGTTGCTCCAGATGTTGAAACACTTCAACTCAACATGTCTCAACATAAAATAGGACTCCTTTCTTAACATGTTCATCATAGCAAGTAATCACATCATATTTAACATATTGGTGCTATATTTGTTTTACAAAAATTAATGTCAATCCTAAAACCAGAGAACTTACAATCTCCCCCTTTGGAAAATTTTGGCTAAAACAAATAAACATATTACAATTTCGATTACAATAATAAACACAAACATCCACCAACAGTAGTTCTCAAAAACTACTAAACACAACAACATAACATCATAGAGTCAGTCTTCAAAAGCACAATGATGTTAGGACATCGTATTCGACATCTTCTTTGCAGTATTCTGAATGAACTCCATTGCAGCAAGAGCTTCAACACCAAAGAACAACTCCTTCAAAAAAAGGAGTAGAAGTTTCTAAGGTCTCCATTTGGTGTACATGAGGAAGAAGATAACTAACACTCCCCCTTAAACCAGGAACCATTCCTTGTCACAGAAGACCAATGGTGGCATAAGAGATCTCTCAATCACTTTTTAGTCAGCAACCATCAGACGACCTAGAAAAATCAACCACCACCCCTGGCAACTCAGAACACAGGTCATAATTATGTTCGTAACTCAGATCACAGGTCACAAAACCAAAAACACAGGCCATGACCACAAGATAGAACATCTTGTATGACATTTGTGTACAACATGTGGAAAACCAGACTCCAGACTGATCATCCTAGCAAACCCTTTCTCCCCATTTTTTCGCTAAAAATTAATGAAGGAGGCCTTCATAGAACCAGACCCAGGCACAACTCACCCTGACCTGAACAAAACCCATAGTAATTATGGATACACCAGACACTCCACGATGAAAGAGGATAGGAGGAACTTCTATAAATAGCTGAGCAGTTACTTGGGAATTAACGATCTTTGAATGAAACAATGTTCTTAGTCAAAAGAAATGTTATTTGAGGAGAAAACTGTGGCTAAAATCAACATGGACCGTCCAAAACTGCTTTGAATGTCTTTATTAGCTCTGGACTATTTCTACCGAAAAGAAGTAGTCCCAATACATGCACATGTACATTCAATCACACTTTATACACTCTCTTCAAACACGTGTTTGGTCACACTGTACACATAACTTCTTTGTTGGTCACACAAGAAACACGTCCTGAATAATGTCTTGACATTCAGTTAGACCTTGTCTTCTTTCTATTGAATGCACAAACCCGTTACCTACACCACTTCACCCACCAGCTTAAAAATGCTTCACAAAAATCCACATATGTTCTGAAGCACATGCAGAATACCTTCAACTGGACTCTAAGTGTTCTCCTTTCACTTAGACTTAGTTACATACACCAAAACATCAGAATATCACATATGTGACATCTCTCAACAATAAAGACCCTCAGAGAGTCCTTCCAAAATCTGCAGGGAAAAATAAATTCTCCCAGATACAACTATTGACCACTAGAGAGATATGCTTACTTCTAATTCAATCACCCAACTTCATATGTCTTGAATCAAGCACAACCTTTCAATACCATCAATCACTATATTATGTCACAACATGTTGTCTGATATCACACCCTTATAAGAGGCATAAAATATTCTCCATAAGCTGATTAGCACGCAAGCTTCCACAATAGCTGCACTATTGCAACAACATCCATAGACATTCATTTGAATCCCCTGTCATGGATAACCAATTCTCCTTGAAAATAACTTCAAGAACCCTAAGCTATTCACACAAAAAGGACACAACTGATAAATGTCCTTACAATATCATACAAGACATACTTGATTTGGAATTTCTCACATATTCCAGCATAAATGCTCTTAGCTTTCTTGCTACACAAGTTCCAGATTTCCACCATCTTTTACTTGTAGTAGAAGAAACCGTCTTAAATATCTTCCTGATCAGATCACACTATCTGATCTTGATTATGTACCCTTACATTCACTAGTAATTGATGGTACTAGTGGAGTCTTTAACATAGTAGTCATGCATTCACTGAGCATACTACTGTAGACAAGATCAGAATATGCATATGCTGATCCACATAGTCAGAACTGTCTATTCTAACACTAATGTTGAGCCACAATTTCCACATCCATAATCCAAAGCATCCTTCACGAAAAATGACCACACAACCACCACACATGATGTTACAATATCATTTGGGACATCAACTCCTCATCAAAGAACCCAATATCATTGGTTCTTTAAAAAATTTTGAATTATTATGGAGAGAAGTACTTCAAGAAGCTCCCACGATCAAACCTTCTACAACTCAATCAGGTTATCACAAACACTTAAATGTCATGGAGAGAAATAAACTCTTAAACACTTTCTGAACCAACAGTTCACTACAGAATTGCATAACTCCTCAAGAAAAATCAATCTCCCATCAAAGTATTCACCATCTGTTTCATGCACAACCTCTTTAGACAAACACTCATCTCCGGTCAAAGTATTTACCATAAGCCATATAAGGCTACCTTCTCACACTAGGTAGGATATTTGATTTGACATCCTTCTTCTGCATACATCTGACACCAGCTAATACATCTTCGTGACACCCAGTCATGACATCCATTCACAACATTCCAGATTAGGTCAGTGGCTTGACCTTTATACTCCACTCATGGTGATTAGCAATTCTCACCCCATGATCTTCAACACAACTTTCTATAATGAAGCTGCAAATACCTGTGATGATGTCTCAATATCTTATTCTGACATCACTCTCAGTCATATGGATTTCTCCCTTAATTATGGTTCTGGAGACAACACCATAGTAATCCATACATCACTCTTGAAGGAACCACAAGAGAATCAACCATAAGTAGTTCATCATCCTTTAAAACCAGATCATAAAATCATGCAGAGCATGCACACCTCAAGAATATTTTTCTCATAAGCACAATATTCAGACCTCCTGTCTTACTTTGAAGTGATAGATTCCATCCTTCTACACCTAAAGAGGATATTCCCTCTAACAAGTATCTGGAGGATACTTCAACAAAAAAGGCATTGGATGATCAATATACGACATAAGCAGACTATTCAGACTAAGTATGCTTCCCACAAGGATGCCCTTCAATCCTTGCAAAGATAAATGTTCCATCATGTGAGGATACCACATGACTAAACTCCGACAACTTCTCCTTGCTCCTGATACAAATATGAACTGCTCATCCTAGGTGATTTGGATGACACTCCAAGATGTAGACACCAATCAACTACTGAACACAGGTTGATACATCTCTAATGCTCATACTCCCCTGATTAGAACAAGAGTTCCATGCTCTTATAGAGTTGATAAGTGATATCAAGTTAGAGTAGACAACCTCTATCTTTCTTGTGAGAAATATCAGCCAAACACGTTGAGAAAATTAAATTCTCGACTCAAAGATGTCCAATCATTATGTCTGACATTTCTTCAAGGTCTTCTAACTCCAGATTTGGAATTCCCTTTCAAGAGCTGCTAGGAACCACTTAGATAATTATACATTCTCTCCCTAAATAGCAATGCGACATGTGGTTAGTTCTCACCACCATTACTTCCCTCAAACATAATTTGTTCTATGGCCATAAACAGGATTCCATAAATCTGGCATCTTTGATCAGAGGAATATCCTAGATGACAGAGAGAATGTCCTTGACATTTGACCTTTATGTACAAAAATCCTGGCACACTCTTCTGGACATTAGAGCTTAGCCTCTGCACTTCTACTAACTTGGACAAGAAATAAACTGAACCAAGAAGTAACTAATTTGTTGATCAGCATTAAACCAGCCCATCAATCTAAGACATGTTTTCTGGATAAACAACCTAGATTCCTCATCTTCCAAATTAGGAGTAGGTTCCAAACACATGTGATGATTACACATTTGTTTAGCACCCAAAGCATCTGTTGTTCAATAGGAAGTTGCACACCTCCTAACATGATGTCCCAACATCTGGTAGGACATCAATTCCCTTCATAAAACTGAGCTTGGTTCTGAAGCTATTATTGCTTCCAGATAAACAAAATATCCTTTGATCATCTTTAGGGTCTTCAAAAATAATTCAAGCTCTAGCTACAACAAGACTCATAGTCACTTTCCTAGTTAGGTCAAGAAATAGGAATACTCTTTTAGAAACCAAAATAAATGGATCTATCCTTTATTCTATAGACTGTCAAATAAATGTCAGGTTTCTTGAAAAAATACATCAACCACATACTAAAGTGCCTTTATGAGTGGACTTGAGAAATAAAACTCAAGTATCGTTGGCCATTTTACACAGATGGTTGAACCAGCCTTGCATATATCCTATCACCCTAGGATAAACCTGCCGAGGAGACCAAACCCTAATGTCCTTCCAAGAAACAACTAGGGTTACATCAGATACCATGCAGCAAAACAAACAACAAAACTCCTCAACATCCTTTAGGCGCCACATAACACCATAATCCAGGTGACACAAAAAACTACACAAGTTTGAAAATTAATCAAACCTAACACAGTAGCTCACCACCAAGCTACAACATCAGATAAGTCAAACTCACATCCCCTGTCACGAATAGTCCATCCTCCACTTCTAGGGACCATTCAAACAACAATATGAACATTCCAAGTTCAAACAACATTTCAGTAATCACCTTTTTCCTTGCCCATGACCAGAACCTATCATCCCAGGATCTCACCCAGAAACAGAACATGATGCCTGCTCCGATACCAATTAAAATTCTGGTATAAGAGACTTCAGATGTCCTATGACATGTTGGGACATTTGAATCTGAAAAAAAAAACCATGGAAAGGTATAAACAGTAAAACCAATACTGAAAAGCATAAACAACACACAAGAATTGTTAACCCAGTTTGAAACAACCTTCCTACTCTGGGGAATACCAAGCCAAGGATAAGTCCACTAAATAGTATCAATTCATAGACCCTCAGCAAACCTCAATTTTACGGCCTAAACACTTAATCACTACCCTTGCTAGATTTCTATCTAAGACTCATATAGATATGAGGCCCTCCTCAATCCTCCATCAATCATAGACATCAATTGTACAAAAATAGGAAGACACACTTCCATGATATAACAACCAGAAGACACACTTCCATGATAATACTTAGTCAAGTCTCTTGACTAAGAACACAAATTGGAGTTGCTTACAAGCTTCCTCCAAGAACAATGCTCGTTCTTACTTCACAGCTTCGAGGAGAACAATAACAGAGACAGTAACTCTGTAACATAGACCAACTCTCCTAGAGAGTGGCACACAGACTCTGCCCTAATGATTACATCATTCTAATTCCGGCTGGTATCTTTCCTAAGTTTCAATGCATCTATTTATAACCTATCTCACAACTAGTTTTGGACTTCAAATTACAACACTTTGGCTGTTACAAATCTGCAGAAGATTCTGCTACAAAATAGGTCTTCAATCAAATTTTCTCTAAAAAGTCTCCTTATTTAGAAAGTCAATATTCTTCAATATTCTCTCTTGATTCTTCCAGACATTTAAATCAGCGCCACATAGGACTGTACAATATTCCATAATATTCTGCATTTGTTAAATCACAACAGAATCCAACTATTTAGCTCAGCTCAGGCACGATGTCGTATGACCCTGCATATGACATCTTATCTGACATGTTTCTCCAGATGTTGAAACACTTCAACTCAACATTTCTCAACATAAAATGGGACTCCTTGCTCAACCTGTCCTTCATAGCAAGTAATCACATTTTATTTAACATATTGCTGCTATATTTGTTTTACAAAAATTAATGCCAATACTAAAACTAGAGAACTTACAGAGTCATCCTACATGCTTAACAAATATCTTCTGGCATAAGAGTATGCATCGAATCATTAAAATAATTCGTAATCACTTGGTTTAACTCCAAACAGTTCACTCCAAGGATAACATTAAGTCAATCCAACATCTCTCTCTAACGACAAGTCACAATTGTCCCCGGGAAAGCACCAGGACCCCCACACAACTTACACGTCATTATCCATAACATTACCCTCCACTCCTAGAGATGCAAACAACACAATTACCTGATCATTCCCTCTCAAGGACACTTTGACCTAACCACTAGATATAGATCCTGAATTCGTACTTCCTCTAAAGTCAGGAAACACAACATAGTCTCACCAACATTTGCATTTATCCAACTCACAACACACTGAACCAACTATTCACACCTAAACCATCTCAGAGAAGCACAAGCTTCTCCTCCACTTGTTTCAATCCCACTCCTGTAAACAAATGATTAGAAAAGCAAGAAAGCACCAAAAATGTTTCACACACATGTCGCATACTAAGGAATAACACATCGAAAATATTCAACTGTTATACTAAACTGACTCGACAACTTCCCAGATAGACCGACTTGCTCTGATACCACTAATGTAACACCTTATTTCCACATCGATAATTTAACAAAAATTAGAGTAAATTAATTCTTAAATCAAAACACCAAGAATAGGATGCCACATTTTTCAACATAATAAAAACTGATCGAGTGTAAATAAACGGATACATAACACACTTTCGGATGAACTGACAACATTTTTAACATATTTCTCAAACTTAAACTTTATTAATGCAGCGGAAAATAATTCATGTTTATTATTCAACATCCTCATCTAATCATAAACCAACATTTAATCAAATAAAAGAGAGTTTACAATATTCCAACAATTCATTAAAAACAAAATAACAACTAAGAAAAACAAGCAAGCGTTCATCCCCCCGATGTTATGTATCAGAGCACGACACTAAATCAAAATAAATGATGAGTAACTTCGTCTACTGCAGATCACCTGCATGTTAGCCACGTAAAGGAAACATTCAAACAGAAGGATGAGATATCACAATAATATTAAAGAAGATATAATAATAAGTATGCAACAAATATATCATGCAAGGTCACATACTTCACACCATCAACAACAATTCATGCGCATAGTAATCATACAAGCACTTAGATTCATCAACAACTGTCATAAAATGTTTTCCAAATTATGCAGCTCTGCATGAACAACAATTAAACAATTCAACAGTCCAACAATATGTAATGCGACTGACAACGACTAAAATGCACGTGGTACTAACCAATAGATCATGAGCCCTCACCATAACACCGAATAGGGCAGCAACAAGGCATAATCCCTCACCATCACGTCAATACAGGCAACCAACAGGGCATAAGTCCTCACCAAATATGCATTCAACATTAACATGCAACAACATAATTATGCAACAACAGAGCATAAGCTCTCAACCTTACGCTAATCCAGGCCAACGATATCATCATCGTCATCATCATTATGCAATCAACATTTATTATGCAACTATAAGTAAATATCCTTCAACATAAAACCAATCCAGACCAACAACATCATCATCATTATGAAATCAACATTAATTATGCAACTATAAGGAAACATCCTTCAGCATAAAACCAATCCAGGACAATAACATCATAATTATCAAGCAATATAACTTGTTTTCCCTTCATACACATTCACAAAATTTATAATGTTCAATTATCACAAATACTTCTCAATCTATCTAACACTGACGCCCAAGGCATAAGCCTCCAACCCCAAAATAATTCACCTAATTTTACTAAAGTTATTATCATATTTGATAAAATATTTTTATCTTTCCAACGGTCCAAACGACGTGTCAAACGGACACCCGAGTCAAAAGTTATGAATTTTTAAAGTTTCACAAGAATTGTCAACTTCAGGTGTACCCGAGTACCCATATACCTGTAACCAGTTACACACTGTCAAAACTGTCAAACACTCTATTTTTCGAGTGGTAACTGGCTACGTATATACTGGTAACCGATTCCCACTATACCAGAGTAAAAAACCCAAATTTTTATGTTACGAAAATCACTTATTTCATACCCAAACATCCCTAACCTCCACATACTTCATCGTTCATGTTCCAAATTATAATTCCTATCTATATACATCATTATCAACATTCTAATTCACAATGTAAACACATTTAAGCATGCAATTTCTCAATTATATCACATCAATCCCAACACTGACGCGTTAAACACATCTCAACAATTTCCACACTGACACATCAGTTATATCACCATAACAAAGCATCAATTTCACTAATCCAATCACAAGACATTCAATCATTCAAAAACCAAGAAGAACACAATTATGAACAAGAACATATAAATTCAACCATGAAAATCCAAACCCCACATACCCATCATTATATCATCCCTTTAGAAAGTTGGAACCCCACCCTTACCTTAGATTGATGGTTCCCAAGCTTGAGCTTTTCTCCTCTTCTTCCATGGAAATATTCCCCAAGCCCTAGCTTTTCTTCTCACCTTCTTTTGTTTTTCTTCCCCAATGTTACTGTCGTTCCTAAAATACGATTGAACTTCTCACTTCTTTTCTTTTTACTAATTTAAACCTTAGACCCCTATTATGGTCTTCCTTCCTTACCCTCACCAAACCTCATGAAATGACCACCTTGCCCTCTTTAATTCTACTCTTATTAACCAATTTAAATATTAATAAAATTATAACAATTATTCTTAAATCTAAATAATTCCAACTAAATTATTTAAATTAAAAATAAATCTCACCACTACTTTAATCCAACACTATCCAATACATATTATCGTTAAACTACTTAATGCATCACATAAATCACAAAGACTCGCAATTATTCACAACCACCCAATCAAATAATAGTTTATAATTTTTGGGTGTTACACAACTCTCTACGGAAAATACTTATATGAGTTGTTTGGAGGAGGAACTTCAGAATGATCCGCAGGTATTCAAAATGCCGCATGCACCGCTCGGGCAGATACCTACACATGATATTTGTCCCACATTCCAACCATCTAGAGTATAAGGAAATATGGTCAAATGAAGTTATTTCTCGGTGAGTAGTGTATGACATCCTGACAAAATTATCATGTTGAGTCCAATCAATATACACATGGAACTGCAAGATAGCATAATTCCCTATATTAGGGATAAACCGACAAGCAACTGGATAATCATCAATATATAAGGGGTCGCATTTAAACTAGTGAATGCGGTGATACTAGGCAAGGATATGACCTTGAAATTGAATAATAATAAATATTAGTAACAAGTGTGAAAAAAGTTGTTTGTAACTTCATAGTGGGATTTGGAAATTATCATAAGCTGGGCGCATGAGCCTGCCATTTGCTTTGTCGTCCATTTACAACCTTCGCTCAAATTTGAGTACATGTAAAGTAAGCATGTTCCCCCCAATTCCACTCGTGAATGGAATCTAAATCGATGAAATGTTTAAGGTAAGCCACATCCACATAGTGTTCACTTTTGTCCACAAACATGGACGTGCCAACAAAGAACATTAAGAAGCACCTCGGAGCACACTCGCTGTGGTAGGCAACCCAAATATCACCGGCATCCTGGTGTTCATATATCTTCAAGTTGTTTCCATACAACTTCGCCATCCAAACAAAATTGGCATGTGCACCCCTAGTTCTTCTACATTTCTCAAAGGTTTTCGCGGGGTCAACTCCCAAATAAACCACCGTCATCTCCACCTCCTCAACCCTGGTGATCTTAGAATGATCAAGCAACCTTCCTTTGATGGAAAAGTGTAACACCCTTCTAATACCCGATAAGAAATTCCGAATAATCATATATAAATCACTACTCAAGGGTGTCACATCATTATAAAACATCATATAATTCTATCATGCTCCGTAACACGGGTTACATACATCTAAAGCATGCATACAATCATAATTCAAAATATTAATTAAAATCGTTGCAGCGGGAATCATCGTCATAGAAAAACTTCATTCATCTTTCAAAACTCAAGTATGATAGTCTCATCATAAAGTGTAATTAAAACACTTGAACACCAGATAATCTCATAAAAACATGTTACATATCAAAGCAAGACACCACTAATGAAACAAACTTAATAAAACACTCTGAAGCTATCATCGATGCTTCTACGAACTACTCCTGGTCACCTGTGTGTTACCCACGTGGAGGCAACATTCAGACAGAAAGGGTAAGTAATCACAATCCATTATAAAAGATATAAGGAAAAGAAGAGTAGTTATAACAACATAATCATATAATAACACATACTATTCATTAATACTTCTTGCTCACAGATACATCATAATACCACTTAGATACCTTTCATCATCAGAGTCATCATATACTCACATAGTTCACAATTATCATCACATCAAAGCATAATCAACAAAATCATGCAATGTCACATAGGATGTTAATGCATAATACCGACTCAATGCATGTGGTACCAGTATTTATGAACACCTGGTTCATTACCCTCCAAAGATCCTCACCATAGGATCGACTCCCTCTTGGAACCGGATAACATCATAAATGTACTCAATCCACACAATAGGATTGAGGCTCGTCACAAGCGGACCACCATCCAAAAGTAGAGGACCACCATCCAAAATAGTGCTATAGATGCATGATGCACAAACGTCTCATAAAGTTCAACCATGGTTAGGCAAGTGCATCATCATTCACATAATCATAACCGCATACAACACCAATTACATCATAGCAAAGTCATAGCAATTCACAACGACTTCATAGAAACATCAAATTCATCATTAAAACAAGTAGACTATTATAACATAATGACATATAATGATTAAAATTTATCAACATATAGGTAAATGATTAATACATAAAATAACTTCTATAATTCTATCATACTATAGCTATGAGCGTTAGCTTCGCAAAACTTCTAACGGAGCGTCAAACGGAGTCCTGAAACTAAAGTTTTGGTCTCTGCAAGTTACTGTTAGGGTTGCTCGCATAAGGCTTGCCCGACGATGCTAGAGGCGCTCAGCACGCCTAGTTCTCGCCTAATGATTCTTGCACGATAGACCATTCCCAATACATTTTCCAGTAGCTCCTCATCCACCATTCCTTTAGCCACCTGTCTTGCCCGGCGGCAGGTTCGCCCCAAGCTTGCCATAAGCTCGCCCGACGATGATCCTGATTTTGTGCTTTGCAGTTTGCGATCTCGACTCCATCCAGGCCCTTCAACTCCAATTTTTGGTAATCATACTATGTCCAAACGCATCACAAATATCATATAATTCATATTAACATCAACCACATTATATACACATTATAGGGTCGACTTACGGGATCTCTATTTTGTCAAAATCACTAAATTCATTACGCAATCCATCATACTTTTCACCAAAACAACATACAAGACAAAATCCTACCACTACCCTAACCTTCTATTGATCATAATAAATCATATTAAACCCATTACCTTAATTTTTCAGCGATTTGATCACCTTCAAGCTCTATGGAAAATCCCTCTATGAGCCCTAGCCTTCGTTTTCCTCTTTTCTTCTCACTCTTCCCTAATTTTCTTCTTATTTTTATCCTTAGACCCTTTCAATGATCTTCCCATCATCACCTCAGTAATCTCTCTTATTATTAACATCTTGCCCTTAATACTTCTACACCTAATCATCCCCTTTATATTATTATTAAACTATATTGAATTATTATTTGAATAATTCCAATTCTCCCAACCACACAAACAATAACATATCATCACATATCATATAATATTCACAAATAATCAATTAAATAATCAATTGTAAATCTAGGGTGTTACAACTCTCCCCCTCTTAAAGAATTTTCATCCTAAAAAATTATCTGACGAAAACAAAACCAGATAAGACGCCCTCATCTGATCCTCACACTCCCAAGTCAAGATTTCACTAGCTGGTCCACCCCACAATACCTTCACAAAGGAAATATTTTTACCCTGTAATTGCTTCACTTTCCGACCTTCTATCGCCACTGATGATGCTACAACTATCAAGTTATCTCTCACATGTACATCATCCATTTGGATCACATGCAAATGATCTAGAACGTACCTCCTTAACTGAGATACATGAAACACATCATGAATATTCATAAGCGTTGAAGGTAAAGTAATCTGATAGGCCACCTCACATATCCTCTATGAAATCTGATAGACCAATAAAATGCAGTGTAAGCTTTCGCGACTTCAGGGCTCTACCCACACCAGTTACCGGAGTAACTCTCAAAAACACATGATTTCCCACTTGGAACTCAAGTTCTTTCCTTCACTTGTCATGATAACTCTTTTAACGAGTCTGAAAAGCTCTCATCCTTTATTGGATCATCTTGATCTTTTCAGTCATTTACTGCACCATCTTAGTTCCGAGCACAACTGGAGTCCTACACCTCCTATTGTACAACGCTTCATATGGTGCCATCCAAATACTAGCATTGAAATTGTTGTTGTACGTAAAGTCAATCAATGACAAGTGGCTATCCTAGGCTCCTCCTTGTTCTGTATGATTGTCTTTCTCCGGATGATATGCAGAACTCAACCTCAATTTAGTACCAAAAGCATTATGCAAACATTCCTAAAACATTGACGTAGACCTCGAACCTCTGTCCGACACAATACTCGAAGGAGTACTATGCAATTTCATAATCTCTTCAATATACATCTCATCCAACTTCTGCATAGGATGATTGATCTTCATCAGTAATAAATGAGCCAACATAGTCAACCTATCCACTATCACCCAAATCGAATCATTCCCCTTAGAAGTCTTCGGCGAACCATATACAAAATCC
The DNA here is from genome assembly GCA_948472305.1 of Vicia faba. Classification (NCBI taxonomy): domain Eukaryota; kingdom Viridiplantae; phylum Streptophyta; class Magnoliopsida; order Fabales; family Fabaceae; genus Vicia; species Vicia faba. Next base: position 195,511,382 of record OX451739.1, on the reverse strand, counting down.
ATGGAAATGATGTCCCATTTCCACTCTGGAATCTTTAACAGTTTCATCAGACCCAAAGGCTTCTAATGTTCAATCTTTGACTTTTGACAAGTCAAACAAGCATAAACAAATTCAATAGTTTTCTTTTCCATATTGGGCTACCAAAATAATTTCTTCAAATCCTTATGCATCTTTGTAGCACCGGGATGAATACTTAAACCACTTCAATGTCCTTCCTCAAGAATACTCTTCTTAAGAACCTCGGGAACATAAACTCTATTTCCGAACCTCATTACACCATTTTCATCGACTCAAAAATATCCTCCATTACCCTAGTCAATTAGTAACAACCGGTCAACCAAACTAGGATCATGTATCTGAATTTCTCTAATCTCTTCAATGATACCACTAGTCAGTTTCAACACTCCCAACTTCACACTGTTAGGAGTTTCTTCACACACTAAACTCATTTCTATGAATTTATCAATCAATTCTAGCTCATGCACCATAAGCATTAATATATGCAAGGACTTTCTGCTCAAAGAATCTGCCACAACATTTTCTTTATCAAGATGGTGACTCAAATCAAAATCATAATCTTTTAACAACTCAAACCATCTTCTCTGCCTCATATTCAATTCCTTCTGATCGAACAAGTATTTCAGGCTCTTATGATCACTAAACACATCGAATTTGGATCAGAACAAATAATGTCTCCAAATTTTTAACACATACACCATTACTGCCAACTCTAAGTCATGCGTAGGATAACTCCTTCCATGAACTTTCAGTTGTCTAGAAGCATACACAACGACTTGACCGTTCTGCATTAACACACCACCAAGACCCATCTTCAACGCATCATAATATACCATAAAATATTCACTTTTGGATTAGGCCAAACCAATCTCGGGGAAGTCATTGACTTCTTCTTCAGCTCTATAAAACTCTCTCTGCGTGCAACATACCAAACATAGGCTTGACCATTTTGAGTCAACTGAGTCACGGTAATGCCAACTTAGAAAAGCCTTTGATAAACCTGCGATAGTAACCAGCTAAGCCAAGAAAACTTCAAATCTCAGTTGTAGACTTTAGAGTTTCCCATTTCAACACAACATCAACTTTAGATGGATCAACGATAATTCAATCACTAGAGATCACATGGCCTAGGAAACTTACTTCCTTCAACCAAAACTCACATTTTTGATAATTTAGCATACAACTTCTTCTCCTTCAACACTTGGGACACAATTAGAAAATGATCAACATGTTCTTCTTCTAATTTAGAATAGAATATAATATCATTAATGAATTCCACCACAAACTTGTCCAAATACGAATGGAAAGTTTGATTCATATACTCCATGAAAACACCTGGCGCATTAGATACACCAAACATAATTATAGTGTACTCATAATGACCATACCTCATTTTGAACACCGTCTTCAGAATATCATTTGGTTTAACACGAACCTGATGATAACCCGGTCTCAACTAAATTTTGCTAAAAACACAAGCACCTACCAACTGATCCATCAAATCATCAATCCTCAGAAGTGGATACTTATTCTTAATAGTCACTTTATTTAACTTCTTGTAATCCACACACAACCTCATACTTCCATCTTTCTTCTTAACCAACAACACAAAAGCTCCCCTCAGAGAGACACTCGGTGGAACAAACTTCTTCTCAAGCAATTCTTCCAATTGTTTCTTTAATTCACCCAACTCTGAAGCTGACATCCTATAAGGAGCCATCAATATTGGACTTGTACCTGTCACTAACTCTACAGAAAACTCCACCTCATGTTCTGGTGGTAAATCATTGATTTCATCTGGAAACACTTCTGGAAATTCACATACAACAAGCACTTCAACACTTACAACTTTACAATCAACTTGTAATGATACAAACATTGCAAACATCAAAGCTTCATCTTCTAGAAGTTCTTCCACTTGCTTCGCGGACAGAAACATTAGCTCTCCACTATCGCCAAACTTAGGGAACCTAACAATCTTATTATAACAGTTGATATGACATAGTTGAACTCTAACCAGTTCATTCCAAGGATAACTTCAATTTGGTGCAAAGGCAGACACACCAAATCCATCATAAAACTCTTGTCAAAGATAGTTAAAGGACAAATCGAACAAACAAAATTAGTGGTAACATAACCCTTAGCCGTAGTATCTATCACCATACTACCATTCATAATAGAAAATTTCAATCCCAATATCATATCACATTCAAGCGAAATAAATGAATGAGTAGCACCAGTATCAATAATAGCAATCAACTCAACATTATTAATAAAGCAAGTACCTCGAATCAAGTTATCCTTCTTAGGAACCTCCAAACCAATCAAAGAAAACACTCTACCATTAGTATGAGCAACAATATAAGTCTTCTTCAGCTTATGACATTGGGTACTAATGTGACCCTGTTCACCACAGTTGAAACAAGTCGGGCCGTTATTCTTGCACTCAGAAGCATGATGACATGTCTTACCCATTTGTAACATCTCTGCACCTTATTATCAATTATCAACATGGTGGACTTATTCGCCACAATTAAAAAACTTGACCGAAGCAGGAGCTCCTCCCCCACTTGGCTTCTTCTAATTAGAAAATTTTTGCTTCCCTTTGTCAGTAGGAGCACTATACGGCTTATCACGATCCTGGTTCTTCCCTTTCTTCTCATTATAGCTCTTATAAAAAGAATATTTGGCTCTAGTATCCTGATCATAGATCCTACACTTATTCACTAGAACTAGAAACAGGTGAATCTCCTGATATCTAATTCCTAGCTTAATCCTGGGATGCAACCCATTCTCAAATTTGATACTCCTCGAACATTATAGCATACTCAGCAATAATCAAATTCCCTTATTTCAGCTTAAGGAATTCAATCTCCTTTTTTCCACACACATCTTCAAGAAATTAATTCTCCAAGATAACAAATCTAAAAACATCCCAAGTGATCTATGTACCCAAAATCACCATCCTCTAACGTGTGTTGTCGCACTAGTCTTCAACCTGCACTTCTAACATATGGGTACCAAATTGCACCTTCTTCTCCTCTTAGCAAGCCATCACTCTGAAGATCTTCTCGATCTTACAAAGCCACCCTTGTGAACCATCGGGATCATGTGCACCCTTAAATATTAGCGGGTTGTTTTGATGAAACTTCTCCAAAACATGGAACTCATCATTTCCTCCAGCAATCGGGGGAATCTACTCATTCTGGGACATTGCCTGAGCCAATGACTCCAAAGCCTCAACAATTTCAACATCATTTCTTCCTCTAGCCATTTCTCTTTTCATAAAGGAAAACATCATTATAGGAATGAAACATCGACTGTGTTCACACACGAATCAATCACTAGGATACAAACATCATATAAAAACCTAACCAGACAGACCAACGTGCTCCGATACCACTAATGTAACATCCTTCTAAAACCCCACAATAAATTATGAATAATTTTATATAATCACCACTAAAGGGTGTCACATCGTCATAAAACATCATATAGTTCAATCTTGCTCCGTAACACGTGTTACATCAATTTTAAGCATGCATGCAATCATAATTTAACATATTAATTAAAATCATTGCAGCAGAAATCATCGTCATAAAACTACTCCATTCATATTTCAAAACTCAAGTATGATAGTGTCATTAAAAAGTGTAATTAAAACACTTTAACATCCGATAATCTCATAAAAACATGTTAATAAAAATACATCATTCTGAAAACACAACATTCCCAACCCGATGTTACATATCCGAGCAAGACACCACTAATGGAACAAACTCAATAAAACACTTTGAAGCTATCATCGACCCTTCTACGAACTACTCCTAGTCACCTGCGTGTTATCCACGTGGAGGCAACATTCAAACATAAAGGGAGAGTAATCACAATCCATTATAAGATATATAAGGAAAAGACGAATAGTTATAATAATATAATCATGTAACAATACATACTATTCATCAATACTTATTGCTCATAGATACATCATAATATCAATTAGACATATTTCATCATCAGAGTCATCATATACTCACATAGTTAACAATTATCATCACATCAAAACATCATCAACAAAATCATGCACTGTCACATAGGATGTTAATGCACAATATTGACTCAATGCATGTGGTAACAATATTTTATGAAAACTTGGTTCATTATCCTCCAAAGATCCCCACCATAGGATGAATTCCCTCTTGGATTTGAAGCACATCATAAATGCAATCAATCCACACAATGGGATTGAGGCTCCTCACAAGCTGACCACCTTCCAAAATAGTGCTATGGATGCATGGTGCACAAACGTCACATAAACGTCGACCACAACTAGTCAAGTGCATCATCATTCATATAATCATCATCACATACTACATAAATTATATTATATCAACATCATAGCAATTCACAACCACTTCATAGCAACATCAAATTCATCATTAAAACAAGAATAATATCATAGCATGGCAACATATAATAATCCAAATTTATCAACATATAGGTACAGGAATAATACATAAAATAAATCCTATAATTATATTATACTTTATCTATATGTGTTAGCTTCTCAACGCTTCAAATGACACGTCAAACAAAGTCCCGAAACTCAAGTTATGGCCTCTGCAAGTTATTTCCAAGGTTGCTCGCCTGAGGCTTGCCTGACGATGCTAGAGGCGCTCAACTTGTCTATTACTTGCTCGAAGAAACTTGGGTGATAGACCATACCCTATAATTTTTCTAGGATCACTATGTTTCCACCATTCCCTTCGCCACCTGTCTTTCCTGGCAACCGGCTCGCCCGACGACGGTCGCGACTCTGCATTTTGCAGTTTGCAATATCACCTTTGTCCAGGCCTTTAAACTCCAATTTTTGGTCATCATTCTCAGTCTAAACGTATCACAAACATCATTCAATTCATGTTAACATTAACCATATTATATACACATTATAGGGTCGACTTATGGGATCTCTATTTCATCAAAATAACTAAATTCATTATGCAATCCATCATACTTTTCACCAAAACAACATACAAGAAAAAACCCTACCACTACCTTAACCTTCTATCGATCATAATAAATCTGATTAAACCCCTTACCTTAATTTCTTTGCGATTTGATCACCTTTAAGCTCTATGGAAAGTCCTCTTTAAGCCCTAGCCTTCATTTTCATCTTTTCCTTTCTATTTCACGATCGATGCAAAAGTGTTCTCACTCTTCCCTAATTTTCTTCTTATTTTACCCCTAAGACCCTTCCTATTATCTTTCCATCATACCCTCACTAATATCTCTTATTATTACCATCTTGCCCTTAACACTTGTACACCCAATCATCCCATTTATTTTATTATTAAACTATATTGAATTATTATTTAAATAATTCCAATTCTCCCAACCACATAAACCACAACATATTATCACACATCATATAATATTAAAAAGTAATCAATTAAATAATTAATTATAAATCTGGGGTGTTTCAGAAGGTGTAGGAAGAAAACTATGTCATCTAATATAATAGTCATCTCACCAATGGGGAGGTGGAAAGATAATGTTTCACTATGCCATCTCTCAACAAATGCATCCTGCATTCCATGGATGAAGGTGTTGTAACCAGAAGCATAAATACCTGCAAGCCCGAAGTTCTTGAGTGAATTTTAGAACCACTCATCTGGAGGCTGATAAAGATTGTGAATATTTCTTGCATGGTTCAAAAATTTAAGACATTCACGTTCCTGTTGAATATAAAATATAACTGTCTCAATCGAGTTGAATTTTATTACAAAATAAAAAATAGCACTGTTAAAAAATATACCTCTCTATTCCTTATATGTGAAGCCACATGCTCTTTAAAGTATATCAGTAAAGAAGTGTTCATGGGCCCTCTTGGAAAAGGGTCTGCAAGTGGGGAATCCTCAAAAACTGAGACCTGTTATGTAACTGGGGCATCCTCATCATGGTTCGCATGACTCTGGGATCCCGACCCCCATGATATTCAACTACTAGAGGTTGACTTATCCCTATCATGAGGCATAGCGGGGGGGGGGGGGGGGGGGGGGGGGGGTGGGGGGTGACTCTAGGATGCTCATGCTGACAAGACCTCTCGTGACGAGAAATGGATTTTAGGGTGGGTCGCTCGAGTCTCAAACTTTTGTTGTTTTTAACCATAGCCCTTGAAAAATAACATAATAAACGAGATTAGTTTATGAGGAAGGAAAGATTTCAGATATGTATCTCCGAAAACCTGAAAAGAACACTTCGAAGATACATCTCCGAGAAAAAGCTTCATTCAACATTAATGGAAAAAACTCTTTTTCAACTTCCCTAATCATCCAAGTATCATAAAAAGTCATCCAAATCATATAAACAGAGTCTACACATAATCTATTTTAAATGCTAATGATATCTAATGCATTAAAACTAACCTATTTGAGCTAATACATTAATCAAAAATTAAAATAATCTAAATGAGAAACTTACTCAAAAATGTGTTGATAAGGGTGTGAAGTGATTCGATGTTAAATGCATTAGTTATAGGGAATTAGAAATTGCAATATAAAAGTAAATGTTGATTCAAAACTTGACCTTGAGTGGGAACTGGAAATGGGTAGAGAGAAAATTGTGAGTTTCTGAAAAAATGAAGAAGGAGAAGAGGAAGAGTCTGGCGCAAGCTTTAAATGTGCTCACCTACTCTAGAGATTCATATTCAAAATTGTTTTTTGAACTTAAAAAAGGTTTATTTGGACATGTATCTCCGAACACACCCTAAAATGCCCTTCGAAGATACATCTCCGAATTAACCTTTGTTTAAAATGGAGATTTGGTGCGTCGGGAGATAAATCTTCAAAAATAGGGGGCATTTTAGAATTTTCTCACAGGACTTGGGAGAATGTACAACGGTTCAATGGGAAATTGCGTTTAAATTTGGAAGTATAATTCCGTATGAACTCAAAATATACCACATAAGTTAGTCACATATTCTATTTTGGAAAACATTAGTGTGGAAGTGTATGCTCGTATTGATGGAAGGATGAGTCCGCATGTGAACTTCCATAATAATCTTTAAACACATCTTGAACTTATAGTTGTGTGTTTATTTGACAACTCGGGAAATAATTTGAAAGTATAATTCTGAACTAACCCTCAGGACAGTTGGTTTCCATCCTAAGCAATAACGTTGTTATAAATTTGATTTTTTTTTAAGAAACCTTATATTTTGGGCCATTTTATTGAGTACAATGTAAATCCCATAGCTGATCAATTTTAACGAGCCTTTGAAATAAGTACTTTATATTGAGCATACATAATTGTTATTCAATTAAATCATACGCTGATGTAATTCAATTATAGTGCAATTTGAAATTAATGTTCATAATTGTACATCATTGTTGACAAACTACAAACTATAATGTAAATATCATCAAATTACAAGTAAAAGTGAACCATTGTGTATATCTAACTGTGATACGATGGGAGAACTGACTTGAGGGTTTTGCATTTGATCGCAAATATTGCGGTTAGCAAGAGTCGCCACCGACTTTTCTTTTATCCAAAAGGAAAGGTGAAAAAGCACAGGAAAGACCTTTGAGATTATTTCTTGAGTTCGGGGGTAGATTATGAAAAGGGAAGGTATTAGCACCCTTTTCATCCATGGTTTTCCACGGGCTCTTAGTTACTTGCTAGATCACTTGCTTTTGTTTGAAATTGTGCTTTGTGTGGTTTTTGAAAATATTTTGTAAAGAGGCCATTGTTTAGGCAATCTTTGTAATGATTCTTGTTTGTAAGAATGTATACAAAGATATTGATCTTTTAAAAATGTTTTCAGTTTTGTAAGATATTTGAAGGTGTAGGTGATTCTTTTTTTTGAAAATAGCAAGGATGTTTTGTTTTAAAATTGAGCAAGTAATTAGGAGTATCTACCTACTCAAATGTCTTTCTTGTTCATTTTCTTTTCCTTTGACATTGTTGTCTTACCATTGATTTGTTAAGCAACTCTATCTTTGGATGTTAACGGGACGGGCGTGGGTCATTGTATAACCATGATTAGAAATGTTGCAAGGTATCTTAACATTATTTTTGAGGGACTAAGATCATTTGTAAGACAACTTATATAGCGTTATCGAGGGACTATGATCTTGTATTCATTTGTTTTTGCTAAGATGCCTCACATGCGTAATATGGCCATTTTGTAAGGCAACCAAGTGGATTTTACCCTAGGGGTGCTTGTGTGTAAGTGTATTGTTTTCATGCTTGATTTTGTCTTGAATTAGGGTTTGCTATTTGGTTGGTTTTAATCTTTCCATACAAAAACTAATTACTAGCATTGTATATATCAAAGCGATAAATTACGAAATTTAAAATTACTACGCTATTACAATACTTGTGGGAGGGGTATGCAATTTATGAATGGGGATTGCAATAATATAAACCTAATTAATCTATTACAACCAAATTGAATATGTACAAAACTTACATAAATGCAAAGTATAATGATGGATAAATGTATAAGGATAAAAAATGTAAAGAAGATGAATTTTGTTTGATTTTCATAAAGAAAGATTTTTTTTTTGTCTTAACCTAATTTAAATAAAGAAAAAATAATTAATTAAGTTTGAAATTATTAAGAAAAAGATTTTTAAAAGAAAACTCTAATTCTATTAATTAACCAAAAGAAAATAATTTTTAAGGAAAAGTATTTTTGGCATTTTTATATTGAAAATATTTATAGCTTTAAAAATATTTTTAGTCTTTTTTTGATATTTAAATAATATATTTTTAAATGGTATGAAGAAAATAAATAATATAACATTAATTAAGTTTATAAGAAAAATAAATAAAGTATAGTAAATAAAAAAAATTTGTTCATGGAAAAATAAAATAAAATAACTCAAAATATAAAATTTATCATTTTTGGTTTTTTTTTTCATGATTTTTAGTATTTTAGAAAATATATTTAAAAGGAAAAATGAAATAAATAAGTAAATAAAAAAATGGGCCAGGGGGGTGCCAAAAGTAGGCTGGGAGGTGAGTTAGCAAATAAAAAAACAATGTCAGGCCCAAAGGGCCCATCGCCTGCAAAAAAATATGAGGATCAGAAAATATGAAAAAAAATACAAAAGGGGGGTTCACATTGGTTCGAACCCTCGCCCTTTAGGTAAGAAGTGACTTAGTACGCGCGCGCTTGCCACTGGGGTGGCTGTTTCATCCGGTCATATAAACAAAACCATAAATATATAAGGTAAATCAAGTCCTGGTGACTTCATCTTCAACCTCCAGTCGGTGTACCTGTAACTTCTTCATTTCTCCACAAAAATGGAAAGTTCAAACATGAAAGTTGTGGTGTTTCTTCCCACGAATCCAACCATATAAGTTATGTAAGCTAAAAGTCAAATATGAAAACTAATTTTGCTCGCCCTAAATTGAAACCTAATTTTCTCAAAAATTTCAAATCCAAAATTCTTTATACACAGTCAATATAAATGGGAACTATGAACATGGTCAGCTTTAGAGCAAAGATATCTACATTTTGTCTTCACAAATCAGGATCAAATGATGCTTGTATGAAGAGATAGAAGTTTGAAAATTTACCTCTTGCAGCTGGAGTCATGAATGGAGTTTGAGCAACTTTTGAGATGGCCTGAGGATCTGTTTAGCTTGCCTGGACTTCCTTGAATGTATTCCAACTCCTACTTTGCCTTGAAAGTTCCCGAACCTCTCTACTCAAGTCAACCTGCAAGCTTGATGTTTGAAAATGGTGGATAGTAATGGAGGAGTTACAATCTTGAAACAAGGGTTTGGATCACTTTGATATGATGTATATTAAGTGTTTGGATGGTTAAAACTCAATACACACGAGTGGATTTGGAGATGGCTATGTGAGGTTCAAAATTGTCAAGTTAAGGCAGATTATGAGTTGCAGAGTGCTTGGGAGTGTTTTGGGGTCTTAGCATCCGTGTCATCTTGCAAATAGTGTATGTACTTATAGGCAAGATGTTTTGAGGCTTGAAACAACTCAGAAATTGAAAATCACATGTTATGGCTTGGTTACTTGTTTTTGAAGAAAAGTTGAGAAACATGGTTTCAATGTGAAGTACAAGGATTTGCAGGGTGGTTAGCAGGATGTAGATATGTTGCTTCTTGCTTTTAAATGCTTTTGTGTCAGAAACAACAATGTATGGGCTCAAGAAGAGTTGACATTGTGATTAAAGTCACTTTTCCAAAATGGAAGTGGTGACTTTCTTCCCAAAATGGAAATGCAACTTGGATAATGGCTCAAATGCTTGGACAATAGCTCTATCAGTTGTGTAAACATTAAATTATTAAGTTATTAGTAAGTTTGAACCCTTCAAAGCAAGATTTGTACAACATGCTTGAAGATTGGATCAATTGTTCTTCACAAAATGGCTTGTAATTCAAGTTTGAAAACCCTAACTTCTTGCCTTAGATTCTCCTTTATCAAGAATGATCTCAAGGATTTCTTGGAAATTTTGGAAATCTTGAAATGTTCTCTTTAACTCATCTTTGAATTTCTTTTGAAGATTCCCCATGTAACTATGTGAAAAATTGCCATAAAGTTAGGTCAAAAATCTGCCTAACTAGGGCAAAATTTCACTAAGTCTTTTTTAGTTCATGAGCACCTTTAGGAGAAGTTGTGTGAAGCAAAGTTGTAGATTTCATGGAGATCTAAAACTTTCATGTTGTAGGATTCCTTTGAATCATCTTGCATCATGGTGAAAAAATTGCTTAAAGTTATGAAAAAATAAGAAACTTTCAACACTTAGAAAAATTTCTAAGTTTAGAAATTTTGACTTTTCAAAATGAAATCTTGAGTTCTTGATTTCTTGATGAATAAGTTTCCTATTTTGACATGCTTTGATGAATTGTGATCTTTGGCACTTGAATTTGACCAAAAAGTCAATGTTTGACTTTTCAGTATACAGTTGACTTTTGATCAATTGACTGTAAAATTCATCTGTCAATCCAATGGATTTGTAATGTTTTGAATCATGTCATTAGGTCAAAATGATGCAAATGGATTCTTGAGATCATGCCTTAAACCAGTTGACCATTTTCTAGGTCAAAAATCAGAAATTGCCTTTCCCAGTCAAAACCCTAATTTTGACCAATTTGCCCTTTTGGAGATTTGATCAAATTTCTTGAGGAATTGTTGTCCAAACTTGATCAAATGATACATATTAGTTTAAAATGTTGACGTGGATAAAAAACTATGAAGTTTGACTATAAATTGGCCATGGTTGACTTTTTCCCCAATACAATTGATTTTTAGGTCAATTGTTCAATTGACTGATCAAGAGTGTGATCTAAGGATTAAAACTTGACATGAGTAATCTTGGGGGTCCATAATGATCCATTAAAGTCATATGGGGCATTGATAGTTCAAAAATCATTGCGCAAACTTAAACCCTAATTTTGGTCATCAGTGCGTAAGGAGGTGTCTCGAGCTGATCAAACCCTAGTGCAGTCTTGAGCCCAATGAGATCTTGTGAGAAGATTCTTGGTAAGTGAGAGGGAAAATTTTGGGGTATAATAGCTGCCCCTGTTCAATCTTCTTAAGCCTGAAGAGTTAGATTGGCGTATTTCGCCAGTCGTGATTCGAAGGTAGAAGATGATTGGACACTAAAGTGCCCAGAAATGTGCACTCGGTGATGTGATGGTTGAGGGAATGGGCTTAAAGATGATATTTGGAGAGGTGATAGAAAGCCGTAGGAGATGGGCTTAAAGATGCCATCCAAAAGTGATTGTTTGTATTGTAATTGGTAAGCTGGAAGAATGAGTATTAGAATGGAATCTATTTTTGGAGCGTATCTGAACTGTATCTGAGAGTTGAATTTTGAATGAGTGTCAGAATGGAATCCGTGTCTGGAACGTATCTGAAATGTATCTGAAAGTTGAATCTGAATGAGTATCAGAATGGAATCCTTATCTGGAGCGTATCTGAACTGTATCTGAGAAGTTGAATCTGAATGAGTATCAGAATGGAATCCGTGTCTGTAGCGTATTTGAACTTTATATGAGAAATTGAATCTGAATGAGTATCAGAATGGCATCCGTGTTTGGAGCGTATCTGAACTGTATCTGAAAGTTGAATCCAAATGAGTATCAGAACGGCGTCCGTATCTGGAGCATATCTGAACTGTATCTGAAAGTTGAATCTGAATGAGTATCAGAATGGCATCTGTGTCTGGAGCGTATTTGAACTGTATCTGAAATCTTTGAATATTGTTAATGGTAGATGTTAACCTTATCCTGAAAAGGGTAAAATGTTAGCTAAAATGCAATGTTTATGTTGTATGAAATGCATGGTATAATGCATTCGTGTTATCAATGTTTATGATATATGGATGTAATGTATACGTATGTGAGCTAGTTTGCTGCACTGCTATCGGGTTGGGGAAAATAAATCCCTGACTGCTGTTGAGGATATAAGTCTTCATGTTGTGAAGTCTAAGTACTGATGAATTTATTCTTATAGAAATAAACTCTTTTGTAAAGGAAATGCCATGTACTACTTGTAAAATCCTATTGGGGAATCCTGAGAATTTTGATGACTTCTACTGGGGATTGATAATTGGAAGCTCGTTCCGCTGGGAATCAAACTGTAAATTATGGGGGATTTATGGAAATAACTTAGAGATATTTCCCTACCTCTTAAAACCATTAGCAATTGTCTTTTATTTTGTTTATTTGTAACCAGTAATTATGTTCAAATGCATATGTTCAACAATGAATCCTTGGACGTTTTTGTAAACAAAACACAAGAGTAAAGAAAAACAGATAGTTTTTCATTTTCAAAGGAATATCTTTGAATTGAATTTGAGTAAGTATTTTTGTACAGTGAGACAAACATTCTAGCAGGAGAACACCGTCGTAAGAAAAAAAATGAAAATTTAAATGCAAAGAAAAGATAGTTATGTGCATTAATCCCATGGGGTTCCCATTTTGCTATAGCCTTTGTATCTCTGAGCATCTTGTCTATTTGTTGCCTTGTCCGAAGATGATTGAATTGATCAGAACCTTTGAGTTTGTCAGTTGAAGCCAAAGGTTGTTCGTAAGGTGATCCAATGGGACATAGTCATACGCTTTAATTCCCTAACTTTTGCTTGGACCGCCTTTCGGGTTTTCAGTCCACCGGGAAACCACTTTTTGCCCAAGCCGCCCTTTCGGGTTTTCAGCTTGCCTGGTGTACAGATTTTTTTGTTTTATCCCTAATTTTTGCCCAAACCTTTTTGGCTCGCCGGGATGCCCTTGTTTTGCCTAGGTATGTCAACCTAGCGGGTCTCTTATGCGTAGTATCTTTTGACTATGTCCGCATTTGCAGGATGTGGCAGGTCGTCACCATCCATGGTGGTCAAAATCATTGCTCCGCCAGAGAATATGTTTTTGATTACAAATGGTCCTTCGTATGTAGGATTCCATTTTCCCCTGGGATCACCTTGTGGAAGTATGATGTGTTTGATCACTAGATCCCCAACTTGATATACCTGGCGCCTGACCTTCTTGTTGAAAGCCTTGATCATCCGTTTTTGATACATTTGACCATGTAAACAACAGTAAGTCTCTTCTCATCAATCAAGTTCAGTTGATCAAGTCGATTCTGGATCCAATCGTCTTCTTTCAAACCAGAATCCTTCATAATCCTCAGAGAGGGGATCTGGACCTCGATAGGGAAGACAACTTCCATGCCGTAAACCAGAGAATAGGGTGTTTCCCTGGTTGATGTGCGAGTTGTGGTACGATACCCGTGGAGAGCGAATGGTAACATCTCATGCCAGTCTTTGTATGTGACTGTCATTTTCTATATGATCTTTTTAATGTTTTTATTTGCAGCTTCGACAACACCATTCATTTTTGTCCGGTAAGGGGAAGAATTGTGATGCTGAATCTTGAATTGCTCGCACAAAGCGGTGATCATAGTGTTGTTGAGATTTGTACCATTGTCAGTGATGATCCTTTTCGGGATACCGTACCGGAAAATGAGATTTTTCTTGATGAAACGGGCAACAACATTCTTGGTAACGGAAGCGAAAGAAGTTGCCTCCACCCACTTTGTAAAATAATCAATGGCCACTAAGATGAAGCGGTGTCCATTGGAGGCCGTCGACTTGATTTCCCCAATCATATTTATTCCCCACATAGCAAAGAGCCAAGGATCCGTCAAGACATTCAGAGGAACTGGAGGTATGTGCACCTTGTCAGCATAGATCTGACACTTGTGGCAGGTTCGAGAGTGTTGATATTAGTCTGATTCCTTGGTAGAACAGTAATAGCCTGCCCGTAGGATTTTCTTTGCCATCGTATGCCCACTAGAATGGGTGCCAAAAGTGCCTTCATGTAACTCAGCCATGATCCTTTCAGCTTCAACCTTATCTACGCACCGAAGTAACATAAAGTCATGGTTGCATTTGTAAAGAATGTCGTTACTAAGGAAAAATTTAGCAGAGAATCTCCTTAAGAACTTCTTATTATTGATTGAAGCTCCTTTTGGATATTCTTGAGCCTCGAGATACTTCTTGACTTCGTGAAACCAAGGCTGGTTCACTACTTCTTCAGTATTAATCTCGTGACAGTGCGCTGGTACTTCCATTCGTTCGATGGTGATCTGGGGAGCCTCGTTATCCCAATTAAGTTTAAACATAAATGACATTCTGGCTAGAGCGTCTGCTAGCTGATTTTCTTCTCGCGGGAAATGCTCGAAGGTAATATTCTCAAATTGTGGTAACAATGTCAAAACATGTTCTTTATAAGGGATAAGGTTAGGGTGTTTGGTGTCCCATTCCCCTTTGATCTGATTGATAACCAAAGCTGAATCTCCGAGTACATCCAAGGATTTGATCCCCAAGTCTATGGAAGCTCTGTGACCAAAGATGTATGCCACGTATTCTGCCATGTTGTTTGTACAATTGAAGCAGAGTCTTGCAGTAAAGGGAGTATGACACCCTTCAGGAGATATGAGTACATCACCAATACCATTTCCGAGTGCGTTAGATGCCCCATCAAGAATAGGGTCCATCAGAATCCTTGTTCAGGTCCGTCATATGGCCTAAATTCTTCATAGTTATTTACCGTCATGATGTCTTCATCTGGAAATTAGAACTTCATGGATTGGTAGTCTTCTACAGCTTGGTGAGCAAGGTGATCATCTAATACACTACCCTTTATAGCTTTCTTGGTAGTATACTGTATGTCATATTTCGTCAGGATCATCTGCCATCTCGCTATTCTTCCAGAAAGAGAAGGCTTCTCGAAGATGTATTTTATCGGATCCATTTTAGATATTAACAAGGTAGTATGAGTCAGTCTATACTGTCTTAGCCGGCGAGCAACCCATGCCAAAGCGTAACAAGTTTTCTCGAGCAGTGAATATCTTGTTTCACAGTCGGTAAACTTTTTGCTCAGGTAGTAAATAGCATGCTCTTTTCGGCCAGACTCACCATGCTTCCCCAATACACACCCCATTGAGATTTCTAAAAAAGTAAAATACATGATCAACGGTCTTCCCTCGACTGGTGGCATCAACACAGGAGGCTCTTGTAAGTATTCTTTGATTTTGTCAAAAGAAACTTGGCACTCGTCATTCCATTTGACTACCTGATCTTTCTTCAACAACTTGAAGATTGGTTCGTAAGTAGCTGTCAGGTGAGAGATGAATCTGGCAATGTATTTCAAACGTCCCAAGAACCCTCTGACTTCCTTCTCAGTACGAGGGGCAGGCATCTCTTGTATTGCTTTTACCTTGGCAGGATCGACCTTGATACCTTTGTTGCTGACGATAAAGCCTAGGAGTTTACCAGACCGTACCCCAAATGTGCATTTGTTTGGATTCAACCTCAGTTTATACTTCTTTAGTCTCTTAAACAGTTTTTATAAGTGATCAAGATGCCCTTCTTCTATTTGAGATATGGCTATCATGTCGTCCACATAGACCTCTATTTCGTGATGTATCATGTCGTGAAATAAAGCTACCATGGCACGTTGATAGGTTTCCCCAGCATTCTTCAGCCCGAATGGAAACACCTTATAGAAGAAAGTGCCCCACTGCGTGACAAAGGTTGTTTTCTCCATGTCCTCAGGCGCCATTTTGATTTGGTTGTAACCTGAGAATCCGTCCATGAAGTAAAACACTTTGTGTTTTACCGTATTGTCAACTAGAATATCAATGTGGGGGAGTGGAAAATCATCCTTAGGGCTTGCCCCATTTAAATCTCTGTAGTCCACACACATTCGCACTTTGCCATCCTTTTTGGGCACGGGAACAACATTGGCAACCCATTGGGGATAAGAGGTGACAGCCAAGAATCCAGCGTTGAATTTCTTCATGACTTTTGCTTTAATCTTTTCTGACATATCCGGCCTCATGCGGCGAACCTTTTACTTTACTAGCGGACAATCCTCACTTGTAGGCAGACGATATACCATAATATTTGTGTCAAGTCATGGCATGTCTTCATACGACCAGGAAAAGACTTCGACATAATCGTGCAACAATTAAATCAGACGCTTCTTGATACTGGGTTCCATATTGGCACCCACCTTGACCTCTTTTTTGTCTTCTTCGGTACCTAGGTTGATTGTATCCACGGGTTCCTAGTGAGGTTGAATGGTTCTCTCTTCTTGTTGTAGTAGTCTGGCAAGTTCTCATGGTACTTCACAATATTCCTCACCTTCGTCTTCGGCTTGGTAGATTAGATTCTTAGAGTCACAAAAGGCCATAGCAGTATTGTTACCCATGGGATCCCGAATGGATGTATACCTGCATTGTGAGTGTGAGTGTATGTAAGGGTATAGCTATCTTTGAAAGAAAATAAAATGTAAAATAACAAAAAATGAGCACAAAGGTTTGTATGCGAAAATGTCCATGATTCATTCATGTCATATGAAAATGAGATAATAACCCTTACAAATGGACCATTGTGAAGTGGTGAAAAACACAAGAAGGGGGGGTTGAATTGTAAAACTGAAATCTAATGCAATGAACAAGATATTTTTATCCTGGTTCGTTTGATCTCAAACTACTCCAGTCCACCCGTCAAGGTGATTTCGCCTCTCTCCAACGAGGTCTTAATCCACTATATTCAACTGAATATTACAGACTGCTTTAACAACTGCTAAAGCCTTCTTGATCCAAACCACAACCCGGTTTGTCAAGGAAACACTTTCTTACAGAGAAATCAAATCTAAGTGTGTGAATGTTTTCTACAAAACTGTATCACAACTGTGATGTATACACAAATTAAAGCTTAGAAACTAGATTGCTAAACAATGATAGAATATCAGAATGTGTAGTGTTTAGCAAAACTGAGAGAAGGAAGATTTTGATCAGCTTTTATGCGTGTAGAGATTTGGAGAGCATTAGCCATTTCAATCTTCAAAGTCTTGTTTATATAGCACTGAGATGTTGAACGTTGGATGCAATATTCTTGATTCAATGCTATTAACAAACTTTCCTTATCGAGCAGATCCTGTCTGGAATGAGGCCGTTGGTATTAATTTGCTTTCAATGCACAGTACCGTTGCTTACTTAATGCAAGTTCTGGCTTGGCTCATTCTGACTCTGCTTAGCTGCTGATGAACTATTGTGTTTCTTTATCAGAGTGTTGAGCGCAGTCTTGTTCATCAGGCTTCAGCATATACGTGAGTTGATCATCTGATTCTGACATTCTGATATGGCAACTTCTGATGCTGATGTCTGAAACCAAATTCTGATGCTGAATAGGTGTGATCTTGCTTATATCAATCAGAGTATCTGCAAGTCAGAACATAGTAATTTTAGGCAGCAGATAGTTCATACATGAATCTTATAAATAATATATCTTTTCACTTTGTTATCATCAAAACTTAAATATAGGGTAGTAGATTCAAACTTTGTTCTAACAATCTCCCCCTTTTTGATGATGACAAAAACTAGATATTTTTAAATGAAAATAACGTGAAAAGGTATCAGAAAGATGCATCAGAGTAAGAGGTAAAAAGATAAGGAGTAAAAAGATATCAGAGTTGAGAGATACTCCCCCTGAGTTTATTACTTCCCTTTGATTACAAGTGTTCTTCAGGATCAAATCTTTTTGCCTTTCTTTGAACATCAGAGTATCAGAGTCTTTGACTATCAGAAGCTTTAGATCAGCATGTCAGAGCAGAGCTTCAGAGCTTTTCTTGTCAGAGCTTTGCTTTGGATCAGAGTATCAGAGCGGATCAGAGCTTCATAGTGATCAGAGCTTCTAGTCTTCAGAGTGTCCAGGAGCTTCCTTGTACCTGTAGACTTTAAGCAAAACAGAAAAAACATTTTCAAGTAATAGAGTTAGAATGTTTGAGAATTTCTGTCTAGTTAGCCGTTATTGTTTAAAATATCATTCTTGTTCTCCCCCTTTTTGTCAGCAATCAAAAAGTGTAGGTGAGTGCTAAAACAATTAAGATCAGAAAAACTTGTCATATTGAAATGGTTCAGAATCAAAACATGAAAATAGTACGAAACATATTCAAACAGTACATCATAAAATCAAAGAAAACATGAAAAAGACATGAATGAAAAAAGACTAAGGTTGAGGAGGCAAGCGTGTGAACAGGTTCTCCAGCATGGCTTTGATCTGATCAGCAGTCTCATTCTGCTTATGCACCATGCTGACAACAGTGTCAATCTTGTTATCCTGCACATCCATTCTTTCTTTCATCTTCTGGTCATTTTCATCCATCCTCTGCTGCAGACGCATGTCATTCAGCTTTAGTTCTTCCAGAGTCTGCCTGTCCAAGGCAGCTTGAGAAGCATCAGAAGCAGGGAGCTTTTGAGAGCTTTCTGCAACATCTTCTGCTTGACTTTCTTCAGCTTGAATGGTCTTGTCTTCTTCTGGTTGCACCTTTGAAGCTGGCTGTTTCTCAAACCAAGGTTCACTATCCAGAGGGAGCACGTCTTCTTTCAGAAGCTGACTTCCAACTTCATTCAGAAGCTTGCTGAAATTTTGTTGTGCCTGCTCATAGTTGATATCCTGCAACTTGAGGGCTTCAGCACGTACCCAAAGTCTGAATTGTGACCAGAGCTGATCAGAAGCAGCTGGGTCAATTATTCCAGGACAGACTTGCTTCAAAGAAGCAATCCATTGCTGCACACCTGTTTCAAAATTCATAATACCAGAGCCAACATCTGGTTGTTTTGGTTTAGGGATGGCTATTTTATGTTTCATATCAGCAAGACGGTCAAGACTGGTTAAGTCTATGAAAGTCCTGCTGGGGTTTTCAGAGGTTTTCTTGGCAGCAGTTTGTTTTGGAGATGGAGTTTCAGAATCAGAAATTATGATTGGACTGGGTGGTGTTTTGGGAGTATTTGGTGGTGTAGATTCTGATGAGGATGGCAATTGTGCTAAGGTGATTATTGTTCCACCTGGCAGCTGGATTTCCAAAGGTGATGGTTGAGGTGAATGAGGTTCAGATGGTTGAGGAGAAGGAGTTTCAGAGTGATGAAACTCTGGTTGAGGTGATGGTGGATTAATTTCTGGTTGAGGAGAGGGAGGCGGAATTTCTGATTGTTCAGGGATAAGGGGTTCTTCAGGAATTGATGAGAGTGATTGTTGTTGTTGTTCTGGTTCTTCAGCAGATTGCTGTTGTTCTGGTTGTGGAGGAGGGACAATTTGTGGTTCAGAGTTTGGTTGATCAGAAGTGTGTTGATCAATGTCAGACAGCACTTTGTCAATTGCTGATGTTGTTGAGATTGTTGGTTTAGGATGTTTGGTTCTGGGTCTTCTGAGTTTTAATGCCTCAGAAGGGTCCTCTTCTGGTACAGTTTCATCTATGGTAGGGATGGGAATTGAGATTCTATGAGAGGTTTGAGGAGGAATAGATGCTGGAATAGTAGAAGAATTTAAAACAGAAGCAGCAGATAAATTACCTCTTTTCTTGGGTGTCTGCTGGGATGATCCTTCTGAAGGTGCCTTCCTCTTCTTCGTCTTCTTCAGAGTCACTTCTTGCTGAGGTTGATGCAGAGCTTTGATAATCAGATTTGGATCTGTACCATCTGCCTTGCAAGCATCCAAGTATCTGAGAACCACCTCTGGTTTAGATTCTATTTCAGAGAATAAAGGAAAGTCACTCAGAGGAACTCTTCTGCTGGTGATATCAGCAATAGGAGTAGCTCTGGGTTCCTTCTGGATATTCTCTATCAGCTTCATTTTCTTCAAGTTCTTTGCATTCAGAGGTTTCCCAACTGTTGGTTCAATAGTGCTTAGCTCTTGAGCTTCTATCAGATGCTCTATCAGCCTATTCTCTGTCAGAATATCTGATATCAACCTTCCAAAGGGTATCCAATCCCTCTTGGTTCTTTCTTCTTCCCTGGTTTCCTTCACACTTGTTCTGAGGTGGTTGAACAGAAAATGAGCCAGATTGATTTTTACCTTCTGATCAATAAAGTAGATCAGAAACTGCTGATCCACATTTATGTAATCAGGTGAACTGGTTGGTTTCCTATGGTTGAAGCACCCCAGAATTATCTTAGCCCAAACTCTGTAATGATCCTTCAGATCTTTGATCTTGTTGTTGGGCACCCCATGAGTGAAAATCCTTGCAGCTATCACACCCACATCAGCACATCTTTCAGCCATGTCCACACAACGGACGCCACCGCCACTGTAACCGATTAACCTTGCAATGTGATCCTCAGTGATCACAATCTTCTTCCCCATAACGAAGGAGGTGACTAGATGTGTTGAAGCCTTGGCGTGAATCCAGAATTCCTTGACTAGCATAGGGAATGTTGGTCCAACCAACCTGTCAAAATACCTTTCCCACTTCTGTGCCCTAACTTCTTCAGTTAGGTCAAAACCGTTCTCCTTCAAGCTTCCAAAATCAATGATTAATTCAGAAAGCACTTCAAGATTCTTCACAGGAGTGAGGAGTGTTCTGAATGGTACTTGATATTGCTCAGATGATGCTTTCTTCTGAGGACCTGCAGAAGCACTGCTGGAGGTTGCCATGTTCACGCTAAAAGGTTTTGAGAAGAAACTGAGAAAAGGGTTTTTTTGCAAGAGATGAACACAGAAATATGTAGAGAATGCTTGAGTATTAGTGAGAAAACGTAAAGAATGAGAATGAGAGATTAATGTGTTTAAATAGAGTTTCAAAATATTTTGAAAAGATAAACGTTTTTAAGAAAGAGAAAAATCATGATTGCATTTTAAAAGCATGATTACTTTTCATTAAACGCTTGCTGATTTTGGGGGATTTGAGAAAGATACTTAAAAATGGTTACCAGACATGTGTCTCAATGCACCCAATCAGCGCTTTGCCTTCTCAGAAGCGTGCACGCGTTCTGCTTCAGAGATATGCTGATGATTGGATGACACTTGTTTGATGTAGTGATCAGCACGTCTGTCTTTGAGCTTAGACTCTCAGATCTTTAGACTTGCATCTGATACAATCTGCATGTTCTATCTTTCTGAAAGAAGATTGATCAGAAGTTCACAGTAAAACAATTACATTCTGAAGGTAAATATATGGAATTAAAACATTTTCACTCTGGACAGATTTTCATGCTGAGATGTTTCAGAATGAAATTAAACCTATCTTCTGAAAGGGGTTTAGTAAAGATATCAGCCCATTGATGGTCTGTATCTATAAATTTTAAGTTCAAAATTCCTTTCTGAATATAGTCCCTAATGAAGTGATGTTTTATTTCTATATGCTTAGCTCTAGAATGTAAAATGGGATTCTTACTTAAGCAAATAGCAGAAGTATTATCACAGAGTATAGGAATGTTACTCTCAAAAATCTGGAAGTCTTCAAGCTGACTTTTCATCCAGAGCATTTGTGTGCTACATCCTGCTGCTGCTATGTACTCAGCTTCTGCTGTTGATAGTGCAATTGTTGATTGCCTTTTGCTGGACCAAGAGATCAGATTTTCTCCCAGAAACTGGCAGCTTCCAGAAGTACTTTTACGTTCCACTCTGTCTCCAGCAAAATCAGCATCGTAGTAGCCTACTAAGCTGTAATCACTAGATTTTCTATAAAACAAACCCAGATTAGTAGTACCTTTCAGATACTTGAAAATTCGCTTAACAGCTGTTAAGTGAGATTCTCTAGGATCTGATTGGAATCTAGCACAGATACAAACACTAAATAATATGTCAGGTCTTGAAGCAGTCAAATAGAGGAGAGAACCAATCATACCTCTGTAGACTTTCTGTTCTACATTTTTGCTTACCTCTTCTCTTTCCAGAATGCACGTGGGATGCATTGGAATCTTTGATGGCTTACATTCTGAGAGGTCAAATTTCTTCAGAAGATCTCTGATGTATTTGCTCTGATGAATGTAAGTTCCCTCTGGAGTTTGATTGATCTGAATTCCTAGAAAGAATTTCAGTTCCCCCATGAGGCTCATCTCAAATTCTGCCTTCATACACTTAGCAAATTTTCTTCCAAGAGAAGGATTAGTAGAACCAAAAATAATATCATCAACATAAATTTGACAGACTAAGATGTCATTTTTAACTGATTTACAGAATAGAGTAGTGTCCACTTTCCCTCTGGTGAATTCATTTTCTAACAGAAAGTTACTTAGCCTTTCATACCAAGCTCTGGGAGCTTGTTTCAGACCATACAGTGACTTCTTTAGTTTGAAAACATGTTCTGGATGTTTTGTATTTTCAAAACCAGGGGGTTGGTGTACATAAACTTCTTCTTCTATATAACCATTTAAGAATGCACTTTTGACATCCATCTGATACAGAGTGATGCCTCTATTAACAGCAAATGAAATTAAAAGTCTGATAGATTCTAACCTGGCGACTGGGGCAAAGGTTTCTGTATAGTATATCCCCTCTTGATGACTATAACCTTGTGCAACCAGTCGTGCCTTGTTTCTGATGACCTTGTTCATTTAGCTTGTTTCTGAACACCCATCTTGTTCCAATGACGTTGAATCCTTTTGGTCTGGGAACGAGATCCCATACGTCGTTTCTGGTGAATTGATTCAGCTCTTCTTGCATTGCCAGAATCCAGTCATTATCCAGAAGTGCTTCATCAATGGAAGAAGGTTCAATCAGAGACACAAGTCCCATGAGAGTTTCTTCAGAGTTTCTGAAGCTTGCTCTTGTTCTGATTGCATCTTCCTTTCTTCCTAAGATAGTTTCTTCTGGGTGATCCAAGCTGCTTCTGGGTAATCTCTTCTGAGGTTGATCAGCAGCTGTTGTAGGATTGCTAGCAGTGCTTCTTTCAGACGTTGAAGGAGTGTCTGTGTTGAGAGCTTCTGATGACTTGTCTTCAGAACCTGTAAATTCAATTTCTATACCTGCAAAGACTTCATTCTGGTTTGACTTTTCATAGTCAAGCTTATCATCAAAACGAACACTGATTGATTCTTCCACAATCTGTGTTTCTGTATTGTATACTCTGTACCCTCTTGAGCGTTCAGAGTATCCTAACATAATACACTTCTGTGCTTTAGAGTCAAACTTGTTCAAATAATTCTTTGTATTTAATATAAAGCAAGTACATCCAAATGGATGAAAATATGAAATGTTGGGCTTTCTGTTCTTCCACAATTCATATGGAGTCTTTTCCAGAATAGGTCTTATTGAGATTCTATTCTGAATGTAGCACGCTGTGTTTATTGCTTCTGCCCAGAAGCTCTTAGCAACGTTTGTCTCATTGATCATGGTTCTGGCCATTTCTTGCAATGTTCTGTTCTTTCGTTCTACAACTCCATTTTGTTGGGGAGTTCTAGGACAAGAGAAATCATGCAGAATGCCTCTGTCATTAAAGAATGACTCAAAGTCTTTGTTTTCAAATTCTCCACCATGATCACTTCTGACTTTAACGATTCTAAGATCCTTTTCATTCTGAACTTGGTTACAGAAGGTAACAAACACAGAGTGTGACTCGTCCTTGTGTCTTAAGAACTTTACCCATGTCCATCTGCTATAGTCATCTACGATTACTAACCCATACTTCTTGCCACTAACTGAAGCAGTTTTAACTGGTCCAAATAAGTCAATGTGCAGAAGTTCTAATGGCTTAGAGGTAGAAACAACATTTTTGGATTTAAAAGAAGGTTTTGCAAATTTGCCTTTCTGACATGCTTCACACAGAGCATCTGAATTGAACTTCAAATTAGGAAGTCCTCTGACCAGATTGAGTTTGTTAATCTGAGATATTCTTCTCATACTAACATGCCCCAATCTTCTGTGCCAGATCCACTGCTCGTTGTTAACAGACAGAAGACATTTTACATTCTGACTCTTTAGTTCAGAAAGTTCGATTTTGTAAATGTTGTTTTTCCTCTTACCATTAAACAGGATAGTCCCATCTTTCTGACTAACATCTTTACATGATTTTTGATTAAATATTATATCATAACCGTTATCACTTAATTGACTTATGGATAACAGATTATGCATCAATCCATCTACTAGCAGAACATTATTAATAGAGGGAAGATTTCCATTATCTACAGTTCCAGAGCCAATTATCTTTCCCCTCTGATTGCCTCCAAAGCCAACGTGGCCTCCAGGCTTAAGTTCCAGGCTTTGGAACATATGCCTTCTTCCCGTCATGTGTCGTGAGCAGCCAGAGTACAGGTACCATGACTGGTGTTTCTGACTTGCTGCTAAAGATATCTGCAACATGTATTATTTTATCCTTAGGTACCCAGATTTTCTTGGGTCCTGATTTGTTAGTTTTACCAAAACTCTGGTTGAATTTTGGTTTCACAGAGTGCTTACTGCTAGTGTATTTAATATCATGTGTGTGACCATATACAAAATGTGAATTCAGAGGAGTGTGTTTAATGGTTAAGTCCATGACATTCTTTGGTGTAGGAACCTTACCTTGGTATCATATTCCTTTCCTGCCGTTTCTGCTAACTCCATAGATCATTGAAGCCATTTTGCTTCTATCTATGCTTTTAGCTAGGAACTTCTGGAAACTGTGATCATACTCCTTGATGATCTCATCAGCGTTGCTGGGAGTTTCAGAAATTGGTTCCTTCTGAGAGTTTTGTAAAGTGTTTTCTAATTTTGAAATCTTATTTCTCAGCTCAGAATTTTCCAATTTGAGACTCTCAGTCTTATTAGAGTCAGATTCAAGATTCCTTTTCAGGTCTCTGAATTTAGCTCTAATTTGCTGATAACGTTCCAGAATCTCATTAAGGCTTTCAGCAAGTTCAGCCTTTGTAAAATTAACAGCAAAGTTAGGAAATACCTCTTCAGTATATGATTCTGAGTCTGATTCAGAAGCTTCACTATCTTCTGAGATGTTAGCCATGAGAGCTATGTTTTCCCTCTCATCATCTGATTCTGAGTCAGCTTCAGACGAGTCAGAGTCATCCCATGTAGCCATGAGACTTTTCTTCTTCTCTCTTCCAAACTTCTTTTTGGGCTTTTCCCTCTGAAGCTTTGGGCAGTCACTCTTATAGTGTCCTTGCTCATTGCACTCATAGCAGATGATGTCCTTGGTGTTTGGCTTTTTGCTACTGGAGGAGCCTTCAGATCTTCTGTATCCAGAGGAAGAATCTGTCCTTCTGTATCTGGAAGAAGACTCGTTCTGATCAGATCTTCTGGGATTCCTGAACTTTCTTTGTCTTTGCTTCCACAGTTGATTTACTCTTCTGGAAAGGAGATAGAGTTCGTCTTCTTCTGATGAGGATCCATCAGATGTTTCTTCAACTGCCTGCAAAACTTTAGACTCAAATTTTTTGTTAGATTTTAATGCTAAAGGCTTACCTTGCTTCTGAGGCTCGTCAGCTTCTAGCTCTATCTCATGACTTCTGAGGGAGCTGATAAGTTCCTCCAGAGTGATTTTGTTGAGATCTTTAGCTAGCTTCAGAGCTGTAACCATAGGTCTCCACTGCTTGGGTAAACTTCTGATGATTTTCTTGACATGGTCAGCAGTAGAGTATCCTTTGTCCAGAACTTTGAGACCAGCTACCAGAATCTGGAATCTAGAGAACATGGTTTCAATGGATTCAGATTCTTCCATTTTGAACGCCTCATACTTCTGAATGAGCGCCAGAGCTTTTGTTTCTTTGACCTGAACGTTGCCCTCATGCGTCATTCTGAGTGAGTCAAAAATATTCTTTGTTGTGTCTCTGTTGGAGATCTTTTCATACTCAGTATAGGAGATGGCGCTGAGGAGGATGGTTCTGGCCTTGTGGTGATTCTTGAAGTCACGCTTTTGTTGATCAGACATTGTTTTTCTATCAATCTTCTGCCCGCTTGCATTCACAGGGTGTGTGTATCCATCTGTCACCATATCCCACATATCAGCATCATGTGCCAGAAAGAAGCTTTCAATTCTGTCTTTCCAGTAATCAAAGTTTTCTCCATCAAAGACTGGAGGTTTGCCGCTGAATCTGTCTCTGTCCTCATTGTTGTCATTGCTGATGTGAGAATTGTTTCCTGCCATTGTGTTTTTCTGACGCTGGATCTTGTACTGACACGGTTAAGTGTTTTAGCTCAGAACCAGACGCTCTGATGCCAATTGAACTGGTGAAAAACACAAGAAGGGGGGGGGGTGAATTGTAAAACTGAAATCTAATGCAATGAACAAGATATTTTTATCCTGGTTCGTTTGATCTCAAACTACTCCAGTCCACCCGTCAAGGTGATTTCGCCTCTCTCCAACGAGGTCTTAATCCACTATATTCAACTGAATATTACAGACTGCTTTAACAACTGCTAAAGCCTTCTTGATCCAAACCACAACCCGGTTTGTCAAGGAAACACTTTCTTACAGAGAAATCAAATCTAAGTGTGTGAATGTTTTCTACAAAACTGTATCACAACTGTGATGTATACACAAATTAAAGCTTAGAAACTAGATTGCTAAACAATGATAGAATATCAGAATGTGTAGTGTTTAGCAAAACTGAGAGAAGGAAGATTTTGATCAGCTTTTATGCGTGTAGAGATTTGGAGAGCATTAGCCATTTCAATCTTCAAAGTCTTGTTTATATAGCACTGAGATGTTGAACGTTGGATGCAATATTCTTGATTCAATGCTATTAACAAACTTTCCTTATCGAGCAGATCCTGTCTGGAATGAGGCCGTTGGTATTAATTTGCTTTCAATGCACAGTACCGTTGCTTACTTAATGCAAGTTCTGGCTTGGCTCATTCTGACTCTGCTTAGCTGCTGATGAACTGTTGTGTTTCTTTATCAGAGTGTTGAGCGCAGTCTTGTTCATCAGGCTTCAGCATATACGTGAGTTGATCATCTGATTCTGACATTCTGATATGGCAACTTCTGATGCTGATGTCTGAAACCAAATTCTGATGCTGAATAGGTGTGATCTTGCTTATATCAATCAGAGTATCTGCAAGTCAGAACATAGTAATTTTAGGCAGCAGATAGTTCATACACGAATCTTATAAATAATATATCTTTTCACTTTGTTATCATCAAAACTTAAATATAGGGTAGTAGATTCAAACTTTGTTCTAACACATTGTGCCTCTGGTAAGTCACAAGGTTTTAAGAGTGCAGATTGTTTTAATATTACAGACCCAACAAAATGTAAAGACAGATTACTGTGGGATAAAAGTGATCGGGACAAAATCTCTAGCCTCCCAATTGCTGAGACCTCCATTGACAGTCAGGAATATCCAGTCTTCCAAGTTACAACTATCTTCATCATCTTCTACAGCGTTGACCTTGCAGTTGCTGATCTTCATGGGTGGCCCTCCAGCACGAGCGCGACGTACAGCCTTCTGAGCATTTTAAGTGAAACCCAAGCCAAACTTGTCAGACTTATATGGGATATCTGGGAGTTGTCCCCCGATAGTGAACCCACCTTCTTCTACCACTGCTTTGGCATCCATCAGAGATGACATCCCGAGCGGAGGCCTTGTGATCTTGGGAACAACCTTGGTTACTTCCACATCTTGCGGGACCTCTTCAAAGTGTTGAAAGGGAGTTTCAATAAATTCACCATCTAATTCCACATATCTGAAGGAATTGAGATTGCTGATCATATACTCCTCTTCTCCATGAACGGTGATAATCTTCCCTTGATTCGAATATTTCAGCATTTGGTGCAATGTAGAAGTGACAACGCCAGCATTGTGAATCCATGTTTGGTGCAATGTAGAAGTGACAACGCCAGTATTGTGAATCCATGGTTGGCCTAGCAAGCAAGAATATGAGGGACGGATATCCATTACGCAAAAGGTTGAATCAGATGTTTGTGTTCCAACTTTTATGGGAATGTCTACCTCCCCATGTACCATCATTTTCGAGCCGTCAAAAGCCTTTACTACTATGTTAGTTGGCTTCAATGTTAATCCATCGCAGTCAAGCCTATCAAGAGCTTTTTTAGGCAATACATTCAGAGATGAGCCAGTGTCCACCAAAACATGGGCCAAGGTTGTGCCCCTAAATTCAACAGAGACATGAAATGCCTCATTATGCTTCCTTCCTCTCGGTGTTAAATCAGCATCCGAAAAACCTAGACCATTATTTGCAGTCAAGCTGGCTACACAGTCTTGGAATTGATCAACATATGTCTCTTGGGGGTACATGGGCAGTTTTCAGGAATTTTACCAAGGCTTTTGCATGTGCCTTGGAACATAGTAGTAATGCCAGCATGGAAATTTTAGAGGGAGTTTGCCCCAATTGTTTAACTACATCGTACTCGATTCTCTTTATGATCTTCAGAATTTCCTCCGTCTCTTTCCGGGAGGTCTCAGGGATAGCCAATGATTGTGTGTTCGTCTTGACAGACTCAACCAGAACACCTTTTCCTCGAGTCTCGGTTGATTTGTTCGCAGGAGTGTTGGTAGGAATTATAACAGGGGTTGTAAAAGCTTTGTCAGTTGGAGTATTGTTGGAGATGATTGTAGGACCGCGAATAACCTTTGGAGGGGTAACAGCAACAAGAATGATTACGGGTCCAGAAACAGCCTTTCAGGGAGCAATTTCTGGAGAGAAGATTCTACCACTTCGGGTAATCTTTCTAGTTCCTGCAATATTACTGATGTCGGAGTTGACCTTCTCAGAGCTTGAATCTTCGGCGGCTGGACAGTCCTACTTGATACCATGGTAATAGACATCCCCTCCATAATTCCATGGTACGGTCTTGTCTGATGAATATGGGACTAGTCCAAGCATTGTAATTATTAAAGGAGTTGCTTTCGGAACTGATGTAATTCTAACGAGTCTTTTGGTGGAGACCCTGGAAGAATTGGCGGAAATGGTAATGATAGAAACATCTTCAAAAGGAGTAGGTGGAACAGAAGTCTTTTCGAACAAAATTTCTTTGTTATCTATTAGGCATTGAACGCCTGCTTTCAACAAAGGACAGTTGGTTGGTGAGGACAAACAGAAATGGCAAACTTCATCACAGCCCGAGAAAACACCGACATTCAACAAGTTCATTTTAATAGTCAGGAGTGGGGTTATAAGCACATTAACTGAAGTAACAAACATTTCTTCTTCAATGGCATTGGTATTATTGCCATGCCTAGGCATAGGGGCATAAATGACATTTGGCTTTTCAGGAGCATCGAATTCGATCTCTTTTGCTTAAATGAGATCTTGTATCTTGTTCTTTAGAGCCCAACAGTTATTAGTGTCATGGCCGATACTTTCAGAGTGGTATGCACAACGGGCATTGGGATGATAGTGAGGAGATGTGGTGCTGGGGTTTTTCGGAGCTTCTTTCAAGGTTACTAAATTGGATCTTAGTAGATGCGGTAATACCTGAGATGGGGTCATGTTAATTCTGGTGAATTGTTTGACTGGCCTTTCCATCATTGGTTTATTATTTCTTTTCTAATCAGGCGCATGCTTAGGAATCAGATAGCCCCCACCATTGGTCGGTGTTCGTCCCTATCTTGGTTTCTTTGCGGATATACAACAACCACCTCTTTCTTTCCGATGAAAGGCTTCCTTACAGCTGCAGAAGAAGATGTATCTTTCTGAATCTTTCCACTCTTTATACCAGCTTCTACCCTTTCTCCGGTCAATATTAGTTCAACAAAACATGCAGATGAACTTCTGATTAAATGATTGAAAAAGGGACCAGACAACATGCCCAAGAACATGTCTACTAATTCTCTCTCAGATAGAGGGGGTTGAACTCTTCCAGCCAAGTCTCTCCATTTTTGCGCATAGTCTTTGAAACCTTCATTGGAAACAATGGCCATACTCTAGAGTTGAGTATGGGTAGGCGCAAGATCAACATTGTATTGATATTGTTTGTAGAAGGCTGCAGCAGGATCTTCCCAATTGTGAACGTTGGCTCTTTCTAGTTGGTAAAACCAGTTAAGTTGAGTTCCAGACAGACTGTCTTAGAAGAAATGTACCCATAAGTCTTTGTCAGCGGTATGGGGTTGGGTTTTTCTCACATATGACTGGAGATGCATTTTAGGGCATGAAACTCCGTCATATTTGGCGAACACAGGTGCTTTGAATTTTGAAGGAATAATAATCCCTGATACTATACCAAATTCCTCAAAGTCCAAGCCAGGAACTTTTTGGATTTCCATGGTCCTCAACCGCTCTTCGAGATGTTTATACTTGTCATAAGCTGGAGGGTATTATTCTTCAAAATAGCCTTTCCCATCTTGGTTGTCTCTTTCACCGGATGTTGTTGCAAAGTCTAAGGTCCTTCTTGTCTGCCCATGAAATCTTCTTCCCATGTTTAGGACTCCGGTTACCTTCTTTGTCTTCTTTTTCCTCTCTTCAGCCAGCAAAGTCTTCAATTCTTCTTGTCCTTTGGCTAGGGTCAAGAGCAACTGTTGAAATTGTGTATTATGAGCTTGGAGGTCTTTCATTGTTTGCTCGAGATCCATCTTACTGAAATAAACAGTAGAGAGATGAGGATACTTGTTGCAAAAGACCTGCTTATGTTATGATGAATGGTATATGCATATGTAATGATTTCAAGGATTTTAAGATTCAAATTTGTTTTAGACAAAAAAGAAACACACGTTATATTAATAAGTTAAAGCTTGAGTACATCAATGCCTCTTGGGCTTACAAGGAAATGAAAAAGCTCTAAGATAAAAAGGTAGTGCGCATCCTCTTTAGTGCAATGTAGGCATTAAGAGTCTGCTCCTCATGAAGTAGCCTAGTGAGTTCCAAAACCTTCTTCTCGCTTGCGTAGAATTGGGCTTCGAAAGCATCTCGCTCCCCCTTGATTTGTATCCAATCTCTTTGTAGGTCTTCAAGAGAGGTGGGCATATCAGTATGTAGGATAGTGTATGGAACATCTCCTTCCATGACAGGCTCAATGATTACCGGGAGAATGGAGGGGTAAGGCATCATAAGACTCTGAGCACGAGTTCGTACACATTTGAGGTAAGGCTCAAGAGGGATGGAATTTTTATTCCCCAAAGTCTTGCTATCCACCTTGTTTAACATCCTCCAAGCTCAGATAAATCTCTGGCGAAGACCTTGATCATCGTTGTTGTAGTCAAATACCAAACCTTGAATCAACATTTCGTGCGGGCCATTCCTTCGGGCATAACCAAACTGTCTTAAAGCTAAACAAGGATTGTAGGTGATATCTCCCCTAATTCCAAGTAAAGGGAAATTAGGGAATTCTCCACAGCGGTCGACAATGATAACATTCTCTTTGGATCGGGAGCATCAATGAATGTCTGAATGTTTGAGCATCATCAACCTTTGTGACCACCTTGAACCTTGCTCATTTTTTAATACAAATTTTGGAATATGCGAAATAAACCATCTTTCCAAGAGAGGAGTGCAACACATAAGGACACCTCTTTTCTTCATTATGCGAGTGTGAAAAGAGTGTAGGATATCTCCTAGCAATGTAGGCATCGGGTTGCGACATATGAAGATTTTGACGGTGTTGACATCTATGAGTTAGTCAGGATTTGGAAACAAAACCATCCCATAGATGAGGAGAGCCACAATTTCCTCAAAGGCTTGTAAGTCCAAGGAATTCTAACAGCTTTGGGCTTTCTCAAATAGGAACTTTGCTAAGAAACCTTTGACACCACTCCTTGTTTCCCAATGAGTTGTGATATCAGATGAGTGCAAGTGTAGAGCTTGAGAAATCTCTTCTGGCTTTGGGTCTCTTTCCGTACCGTTGAAAGGTAGTTGATTGAGAATGGGAATCCTCAAGAGTTGGGAGAATTCTTCCAAAGTGGGTACAAGTTGATAGTCAGGAAATGTGAAGCAATGGTGTAAAGGATCAAAGAACTAAAAAAGCACCTTCATCATGTCCTCATCTATGTTGGAGGTGACCAAGTTGAGTACGCGACCATGTCTCTCAGTGAATGGAGAGTTTTCAGGAATCCTTGAAGCTATCTCCTTAAGTTGTGGAGGGATCCTTACAAGATTGACTTGAATAGTTTTTCTGCAAAGTGAATCCATATCCTACAAAACAAGAACAAAGATGAATCCCAAAATCCTTGAAATGGTTAGTGGATGTATATGATGTTCATGATGTTCATGATGTTATGTACAAGTATGTATATACAAACAAAACAAACAAATCCTTAGGTTTAGGCTTGCATGGAGTTTTATATGTAAGTACCCTCTTGAAGTTTAGTTGGCTCAAACTTGTCTTAGTAATAGTAACCGGGTTCTAAGGAGCTCAATATCACTGGTTTGTTTCCTTGATCATTGTTTCAGCACAAGCCTATTTAATGGCGACTGAAATATTTCAAGAAACTAAACCTCAATGAGTATAGTATCGAGTATCTACCAACTTCGGACTGCACCAAAGCCGGTCATCTCACTACATCCTAAAGGCCAAGTTGGTCAAGTAAAGGTTCTAAAAGTTCATTAGTGCTTCATGACATTACTCAGCGGCCCCGTATTCTCTTTGATTAACTCAAAGGCTACCGGTACCCACAAATATGTCACACTGACGTAGCTATTGCTTAGACCAAGTCGGTATACCCCTCACAGTTTCCACAATGTATTGTTACTTACCTATAATGTATCCCCAAATCTGGGTAGAGGATTGTAACCCAAACAAAGAACCATAATGTAAATCATACAAGTCAAACAATGTAAGCAAGTAAATGTGATCTATCCCTAAGGTAACCCCACTTTTAGAGTTTTCCCCAGCAGATTCGCCAGTTCTGTGATACGGTGAGAGAAATGACTTGAGGGTTTTGCGTTTTATCGCAAATGTTGCGGTTAGAAAGAGTCGCCACCGACTTTTCTTTTATACAAAAGGAAAGGTGAAAAATCACAGGAAAGACCTTTGAGATTATTTCTTGAGTTCGGGGGGTAGATTATGAAAAGGGAAGGTATTAGCACCCTTTTCATCCATGGTTTTCCATGCGCTCTTAGTTACTTGCTAGATTACTTGATTTTGTTTGAAATTGTGCTTTGTGAGGTTTTTGAAAATATTTTGTAAAGAGGCTATTGTTTAGGCAATCTTTGTAATGATTCTTGTTTGTAAGAATGTATACAAAGATATTGATCTTTTAAAAATGTTTTCAGTTTTGTAAGATATTTGAAGGTGTAGGTGATTCTTTTTTTGTTTGAAAATAGCAAGGATGTTTTGTTTTGAAATTGAGCAAGTAATTAGGAGTATCTACCTACTCAAATGTCTTTCTTGTTCATTTTCTTTTCCTTTGACATTGTTGTCTTACCATTGATTTGTTAAGCAACTCTATCTTTGGATGTTAACGGGACGGGCGTGGGTCATCGTATAACCATGATTAGAAATGTTGCAAGGTATCTTAACATTATTTTTGAGGGACTAAGATCATTTGTAAGGCAACTTAGATAGTGTCATCGAGGGACTATGATCTTGTATTCGTTTGTTTTTGCTAAGATACCTCACATGCGTAATATGGCCATTTTGTAAGGCAACCAAGTGGATTTTATCCTAGGGGTGCTTGTGTGCAAGTGTATTTTTTCATGCTTGATTTTGTCTTGAATTAGGGTTTGCTATTTGGTTGGTTTTAATCTTTCCATACAAAACCTAATTACTAGCATTGTATATATGAAAGCGATAAATTGCGAAATTTAAAATTACTACGCTATTACAATACTTGTGGGATGGGGTATACAATTTATGAATGGGGATTGCAATAATATAAATCTAATTAATCTATTACAACCAAATTGAATATGTACAAAAATTACATAAATTCAAAGTATAATGATGGATAAATGTATAAGGATAAAAAATGTAAAGAAGATGAATTTTGTTTGATTTTCATAAAGAAATTCTTTTTTTGTCTTAACCTAATTTAAATAAAGAAAAAATACTTAATTAAGTTTGAACTTATTAAGAAAAATATTTTTAAAAGAAAACCCTAATTCTATTAATTAACCAAAAGAAAATAATTTTTAAGGAAAAGTATTTTTGGCATTTTTATCTTGAAAATATTTATAGCTTTAAAAATATTTTTAGTCTTTTTTTGGTATTTAAATAATATATTTTTAAATGGTATGAAGAAAATAAATAATATAACATTAATTGAGTTTATACGAAAAATAAATAAAGTATAGTAAATAAAATAATTTTGTTCATGGGAAAATAAAATAAAATAACTCAAAATATAAAATATATCATTTTTGGTATTTTTTTTCATGATTTTTAGTATTTTAGAAAATAAATTTAAAAGGAAAAATGAAATAAATAAGTAAATAAAAATAAATGGGCCAGGGGGTGCCAAAAGTAGGCAGGGAGGTGAGTTAGCAAATAAAAAAAACAATGCCAGGCCCAAAGGGCCCAACGCCTGCAAAAAAAAAAGAGGATTAGAAAATATGAAAAAAATACAAAAGGGGGATTCACATTGGTTCGAACCCTCGCCCTTTAGGTAAGAAGTGACTTAGTACGCGCGCGCTTGCCACTGGGGTGGCTGTTTCATCCGGTCATATAAACAAAACCATAAATATATAAGGCAAATCAAGTCCTGATGACTTCATCTTCAACCTCCAGCCGCTGTACCTGTAACTTCTTCATTTCTCCACAAAAATGGAAAGTTCAAACATGAAAGTTGTGGTGTTTTTCTCCCACGAATCCAATGATATAACTTATGTAAGCTAAAAGTCAAAGATGAAAACTAATTTTGCTGGCCCTAAATAGAAACCTAATTTTCTCAGAAATTTCAAATCCAAAATTCTCTATACAGAGTTAATATAAATGGGAACTATGAACATGGTCAGCTTTAGAGCAAAGATATCTACATTTTGTCTTCACAAATCAGGATCAAATGATTCTTGTATGAAGAGATAGAAGTTTGAAAATTTACATCTTGCATCTGGAGTCGTGAATGGAGTTTGAGCAACTTTTGAGATGTCCTGAGGATCTGTTTAGCTTGCCTGGACTTCCTTGAATGTATTACAACTCCTAATTTGCCTTGAAAGTTCCTGAACCTCTCTACTCAAGTCAACCTGCAAGCTTGATGTTTGAAAATGGTGGATAGTGATGGAGGAGTTACAGTCTTGAAACATGGGTCTGGATCACTTTGATATGATGTATATTAAGTGTTTGGATGGTTAAAACTTAATACGCACGAGTGGATTTGGAGATGGCTATGTGAGGTTCAAAATTGTCAAGTTAAGGAAGATTTTGAGTTGCAGATTGCTTGGGAGTGTTTTGGGGTCTTATCATTCGTGTTATCTTGCAAATAGTGTATGTACTTATAGGCAAGAGGTTTTGAGGCTTGAAACAACTCAGAAATTGAAAATCACATGTTATGGCTTGGTTACTTGTTTTTGAAGCAAAGTTGACAAACATGGTTTCAATGTGAAGTACAAGGATTAGCAGGGTGGTTAGCAGGCTGTAGATATGTTGCTTTTTGCTTTTAAATGCTTTTGTTTCAGAAACAACAATGTATGGGCTCAAGAAGAGTTGACATTGTGATTAAAGTCACTTTTCCAAAATGGAAGTGGTGAGTTTCTTCCCAAAATGGAAATGAAACTTGGATAATTGCTCAAATGCTTGGACAATAGCTCTATCAGTTGTGTAAACATTAAATTATTGAGTGATTAGTAAGTTTGAATCCTGCAAAGCAAGATTTGTACAACATGCTTGAAGATTGGATCAAGTGTTCTTCACAAAATGACTTGTAATTCAAGTTTGAAAACCCTAACTTCTTCCCTCCGATTCTACTTGCTTAAGAATGATCTCAAGGAGTTCTTGGACATTTTGGAAATCTTGCAATGTGCTCTTCAACTCATCTTTGAATTGCTTTTGAAGATTCCACTTGGAACTATGTGAAAAATTGCCATGAGCGTATATTCACAAAATTATAACTTGAGATCCAAGCACCTTTAGGAGAAGTTGTGTGAAGAAAATTTGTAGATTTCATGGATATATACAACTTTCATGTTGGAGGTTTCCTTTGAATCATCTTGCATAATGGTGAAAAAATTGCTCAAAGTTATGAAAAAATAAGAAATTTTCAACACTTAGAAAAATTTCTATGTTTAGAAATTTTGACTTTTCAAAATGAAATATTGATTTCTTGATTTATTGATGAATAAGTTTCCTATTTTGACATGTTTTGATGAATTGTGATCTTTGGCACTTAAATTTGACCAAAAATTCAAAGTTTGACTTTTCAGTATACAGTTGACTTTTGATCAGTTGACTACAAAATTCATCTGTCAATCCAATGGATTTGTAATGTTTTGAATCATGTCATTAGGTCAAAATTATGAAAATGGACTCTTGAGATCATGCCTTAAATCAATTGACCATTTTTTAGGTCAAAAATCAGAAATTGCCTTTTCCCAATCAAAACCCTAATTTTGACCATTTTGCCCTTTTGGAGATTTGATCAAATTTCTTGAGGAATTATGGTCCAAACTTGATCAAATGATACATATGGGTTTATAATGATGATTTGGATAAAAAATTATGAAGTTTGACTGTAAATTAACCATGGTTGACTTTTTCCCCAATACAGTTGATTTTTAGGTCAACTGTTCAATTGACTGATCAAAAGTGTGATCCAAGGATTAAAACTTGACATGAGTAATATTGGGGGTACATAATGATCCATGAAAGTCATATGGGGCATTGATAGTTCAAAAATCCTTGTGCAAACTCAAACCCTAATTTTGGTCATCAGTGCATAAGGAGGTGTCTTGAGCTGATCAAACCCTAGTGCAGTCTTGAGCCCAATGAGATCTTCTGAGAAGATTCTTGATAAGTGAGAGGGAAAATTTTAGGGTACAACAATAACCTTTTGGCTCATTCTCTACCTCCTATACTACAAGGGATTTCAGGCCTCGACTATTATGGCTTGTATAATGGCCATCACATCACTACCTTTCTCAAACTCTCTTATTTTTATACTCTCTCTCTCTCTCCCTATGGCCATAATACACTGGAAAATGAGTAAGACAT
Source organism: Vicia faba (assembly GCA_948472305.1). Lineage (NCBI taxonomy): Eukaryota > Viridiplantae > Streptophyta > Magnoliopsida > Fabales > Fabaceae > Vicia > Vicia faba. The sequence goes on along the minus strand of OX451739.1, from coordinate 195,474,070 downwards.
AAAAAACATGATACACCATAGCCTGCTCTTGTTCCAATATATCCCGATGAGCTACCCTAAGATGGATTTCCCTCAGCATATGGTGTCATATAAGAAAGGGACGCTTTAAAAACTATTGAATGTAGCACTATACAATACTCCATGGTTGAGGATCTGACACACTTCGTGCATCCTCTAGTACTAGATTACTATAGAAATCATAAAATATTGCATAAACATTTCTTCACAAGACAATGGGAAGAGTAGAAACGATGGGGTTTCTTGGAATACCCTGTAGAAACTCAAGCTGGTGCATGACTCGGTCAGGAAGATATGGAATCATAATGCGCGAGCCACAATTTAACCATCTAGAGTAGAATGACATGTCCTCTCCAATATAGGTATGATGGTGATCATCGTATGGTATATAGTATATATCAAATGCTCCGATGGAGTCAAGAAACACTAAAAAAGAATCAACTTCCTGATTTCCTTAAAGTGGGATGAATGAGCAAGCACATGGCCAAACCTCATTGTATTCATCCTGATATGACCACTCGAAGATATGTGGAAAGTGAGAGAGGATCCATGTCAGAAAATGGTTCAAAACAATATTAGTAAAGGTGTAGTACAAGTGTTATGAAATATTATTAATCGTAAATGTACAAATATATCATTGTAAATAAGATACTGCTTGATGTCATCTATCAAAACATCCAAAGACAAACTTCACCTAACTTAAAGTACATGTAGATAAAACAAGTGGCACCTCAATTGTACTTATTAATTTGCTCTAAATCAATGAACTATCTAAGGTAAACCACATCGAATTAATAAGAACTTTTGTACATAAATATGGATGTGCCGACAAAAAACATGAGGTATGACCTCAATTCACATGCTCTATGATGCAAAACTTATGCATCATCACCACCGACATCCACTACCGCATCCAGGTAGTATTTATACATCTCTTTCCTAAATGTAAATATAACATGAGACCGTCTAGTGTCATCCATCTCATTTTGGGCATCGTTTGGGTCAGTTCCCAAGTATTGCATCATCATATCCAATGCCTTAGGTCTAGAGATTCTGGAGTGGTTTAATAACCTTCCCCTAATCAACATAAAAGGTATGATACATCATCAAGTGTGATGAACATATCACTAATCTCACTAATCGGGAGATGAAAAGATGACGTCTATGTGTGTCATATCCCCAAATTTGTTCATCATTTTCCAAAGATCATAACTCTTTCATTTTTTATAATTTTTTTAGTGATCTCAATTCCACACTTTAATTCAAGAGGTCTAATTCATGTCATCTTAAAATTTTAAAAGCAAATTTTGAATGGAAGGCCATGTTTGAATGCAACACATTACAAGATACTTTTGATGCCAAACTTTAAATTTTTTCTAAGTGTAGAAAATCCGTGTGCTTTTGCTGATTTCAAAGGGACACAACTTTTGATCAACGACACAAAATGCAACCATTCTTTTCACATTGTAAAGATTGATTTAAGATCTCTCTAGTGCTTCAAAAACCATATCATATGGTTCCCCACATTGGTGGCACCATGGCTGTAATGTTAGCTTCCGGAAAATGATTATAAGTTCAAAGTCAGAATTAGTTTGGATTGGTTTGGCCTCTAAACACAAAGTTTTCACGTGTTTTTTCTTCTAATCATGTTTAGCAACTTTCCAAAAGCAATTAGCACCATGAAACACAAGTTTTGGCTGAATTTTGATGCCAAGCAAGTCACACATTGCTCATGTTTCAGATTCACATGAATTCACTCAGTTGTTCTCCCATTCACACGCTTAAGCATTGCCTCATCCTCTCCTATAAATAAGATACACATTCCACCTATTTCCACAAATATTTGATAGACAATTGACCTCTGCCAAGATCTCATTTGAACTCTTAAGGCTTGAATTCATTTTTTCATTTCCACCCTTCAAATCACCAAAAATTCTTTTCAGTTAGCTTAGTTGGACTTCCCTGAAGCTAACCATACTCCTACCTTTAAGAATCGTGACTTGAATCAAGCTCCATAAGTCTAGTTTCAGAGCTTCCTCCTTGAGTTCGAACAGGTAGTTTTCTCCACCAATTCGCCTCAATTTTGTTGCTAGAACATAATGCTTGGTTCCTTGATGCTCGTGGTAACCTATGTTTCCAATTGTAATAGAGTTTGATACGTCTGTTTTCAAATCCCTTCTCAAAAAATTTCCTCTGGTTTTTTCCAAATCGATTACGTTGTGGAAAATATAAATTTGACACGAGGGTACCATTGGAATCGTTTTGAAGAGACGAAGCGAATGGTACCGGTATCGAGCTCCAATTTTTCCATTTCATTAACCTGTAAATCGTGTGGACGGAGGTTGAAGACGACCTACGTGTCTGTCTTCAACCAATGATGAGCTGCCACACTTTTTTTCAAATCTGTTTAAATAATGGATCGCGTGTGTTATTCCTTGAAGACCATGAAATGCACAATGCGTTTGATCCATTGAATTATCTTAATAACGCGTTGTGACTCTCATCCAATGGTCCATATTTTTCTGACTTTATTTTTATTTTATGATTTTTATATGTAATTGTTTTAACTTCAAAAATTCATAAGAAATTCTAAAAAAAATCTTAAAAATACTTTTGATTTTTGTCTTTCTGATTTTTATTTTTTAACAATTTTATTTTGTGATTTGATAGTTTTTATGATTTTTTCACTTTAATTAAGTTGTTTTAATTGATTAAAAAAATATTTTCCTTAATTTTTAAAATTTTGAAAAATAATGGGAGGATCCAATGATCTATTGACACATATTGGTGACCTCAATTTATTTTTATTTATGATTTTGCAATTTTTTATTATTTTTGGTTTATTTTGCATGTTTCTTTAAATTTTAAAAAAATAGTTTATGACTTTAAAAAATTTCTTAAAAAAATTGTTAACACTTATCAACTTATATTTGACTTCTGACGTTTTTTTTTTTAGATTTGTATTTGGTGTTTTAATATATTTTATGTATTTTACCATTTATTTCCTTTTTTTAACCATTTAAATTTTGTTTTATTAAATATTATTTTATCATTTTTGTGTGGATTTTGTTTTGGGGATAAGTTCTCCAACCTCATTGAAAAACCAAATCCACCAAAATGAATGAATGATATTGATGATACTTGAAACCCTAATTTCATCTAATATATTCCCTCCCTCTTCATCTCATCCCCTTCTTAGATGTGCTACATGTTGTTAGAGAATAATCTACATATTATTTCTCCAAACATATGGTACATAGATTGCTATTGACTGATCTTAAAATATGTGTGACTTCTACATAAGTCCACTTACGGTTTCTTAACATAGTGCTAAAATATGTCCCGATTCGAGAAATGATCATTCGTGGCCCAAACCTATGTTTGCAAGCCCAAATATGTTTAATTTGAAACCTTTGATCCAATAACCTAGAGGTTCATCGTTAGGACGCTTTGGTCTTATCAATCCTTTAATGAAACTTCATAAACTTTGGTCTAAGTGAATCATTTAAACATCGTTGATCATATGTTGTCGCCTCAAGAATTTGAAATGAATGATATACTTGACCAAAAGAAAATGAAACATGTTATTGAGAAGCTTTGCTTTTATCAATATTCTAATGACTTTTCAAATGCAAGTTTCAAGATGGTCATTCAACTAACCTCTAATTCCTAACTCATTAACAATTGACTTTTACTTTGTGCTTTTATTTTATGCTTTTACTTTATGCCTTTAGTTTTACGCACCATTCATTTTAGCATTTGCATTTCATGTTATTTTATCTTTGCTCCCTTGAGCATTTATATTTATGTCATTTTTATCTTGCTCACTTGAGCTTTCGTTTTCTTTTAAAGACACTTAATAACCAACTTGAACAATAAGAAGCCTTAAGATTACATGGACTATTTGTTTATTATCACTAGAATTATAGAGTTATGGACCTATTGAACTTATGATTAGAAGCCTTGACTACCTTTGGGACCTTGGGACTTTTGTTAATATTTTGTCTGGAGTTCTTGGGGTTTATCCCAAGACATTGGGTTGATTTTCTTTGTGTGCAGGTTATTTTGATTATATTCTTTGTCTGTGATTGAGAATTCCCTTGTATACAGCCATTACTCGGCCCAATTTTTGTGAAGACTTAATGCATCTGAAGCTTAGTATTCTTAAGAGGTTTCGCATCTTTGCTTGCTTGCTTTCAATCCAGAGGATGTGAATTCTACATTGACTTTTTGTGTCAAGTGTTGTCTTTGCGTTGGTTAGACGATTCTTTTCCCTAGCTTTTACCTTATGCTTTAGGATAGTTCCTTCATCTCCTCTTATCTTCTTTAATTTCAAAAATCGTATCCCTCCTTTTCAAAACTCTTCAGGTTTTCTAAGTTGAACCGCTTTCATAATAAACTTGAACTTAGGTTCATGCATTTTCAAAAAATATTTTCTTAATCATACTTTGAAATTTTTGTGCGAAGACTAAAAGTCAATCAATCTCATTCAAACCATTTTTTCTATTTTGGATTTTTATTTTTAAATTTTCTCAAAAGGTTAGACACTTGTCGATCCTTATAGTGATGCGAGCTACTAAACTTCTATGATATGTAGTGAAGTGAGATATTTTCCATTTGGGTGTTGAGTGAAGCTTTGTTGATTTTAAAATCCAAGCTATATCCTCCACTTTGAGATGTCACAAATTCTCCTTTCCCATAATCGTGAGTAGTGAGTATGTTTTCCACTCGGATATGACGATGATGTCTTGTCTCTAAAATTAACCAACACACTTGTGTTTTAAAATTTTTTAAAGGTGAACTACGAGTACCCTGATCCACTATTGCATGAAAGGTGGTACGTAGGCACTAAAGGTTCACAATCGTGAAGGGTGCAAAAATTGTAAAAAAATACATCTTTTCCCATCTCCACCATCTATTTTTTATACAACATTTATAACCAAAATACACAAATTTTTAAAGAGGTTCCTGCAGAGTACCATAGATGTTTAGGGTGCTAATACCTTCCTTTTGCATAACCAACCCCCGTACCTAGATTCTCTCCCCCTATTTTTTGGGTTATTCTCTCTTCTCCCATTCCACTAGAAACAATAAAGCGCAGTGACTATTTTTATTTGATATATGTGAGTTAAGTCAATCCAATGGCTTAGTCTCAACATTTCTACCTCTATAGAAAAATGGAAACTTCACTGGGGAAATATCGACCAAATGTTGGTCCATCTCTAAGTGGGTTAAGCCTATCTTTGTTTATCTGAATATATGATATTATGTGTTGTATCTTATATGTCGTATATATGTTTGTATGGATTTTCCTGGTTTTCAGGGTGCTTGGTGATTTCTCATAAGTCCTATACCCGAACTTGGGAAAACATAAGATAGGACGGGCGGTATTGTCAGGTTAACTTTGAGGGAGTAACCCCAAAAAAGGAGGCATGAGACGCCCTCCTAGTGGAGGCCCCTTTGATTGTAGTGTCGTTTACTGAGTAATCGGGAAGACGTGTTGTTTTTTATCTGGAAGCCTACTGAAACTGAGGACCGTAGAACCTTCAACTCATCTTGGCCTTTTAGGTGTAGTGCGGAAGCTATGACGGAGTAATCTAAAAGTGGTTGTCACGCGATACTACGCTCGAACGAGTTTTTCTTGAGAATATTACTAATTACAGAGTCAATCGGGACGTCAGTAATATCCGAAAGAAGGATGTAGACTCTGGGAACCTCTTAGAACCTTGTTCGATAGGTGATAAACTTTTATATCATACTTTATGGGTACTACCTTCAACCTCATGCTCGTGATGTTGAACCTATGAACCCTATGTTTGTGATCTTGTGTGTGATTGTTGCATCATGCATTCATGCACCCATGATCATCCTTTAAAATATTTTGTTTCAAAGGACTTAAAGTTGAGTCTTTGTGAACATCTCAGGTACTTTTTGACTATTGATTCTGGAAAAAGAAAGTCTAAGAAGTATAGTTTCTAAGATCCCAAGATAGATGAGTTGATAAGTCTGATACCCGAGATCGAGAGTTCTACATATTTTCAGAGGAAGTATGGGTCCATCATTTCCCTTATGATGCTTAGGACGAAGGAGGGTATTCTCTCGACTTTGGTCCAGTTCTATAATCCGACATATCAATGCTCTACTTTCCCTGATTATCAGTTAATGCCTACATTAGAGGAGTATTCTTATCTTTTGGGTTTACCTATTACTAGTCGTGTTCCTTTTACTGGTTTAGAGGGGGGCCAAAATCCCATGAGATTGCTACTTTGATCCATTTAGGGAAGTCTGAGGTTGAAACCCACATGACTACCAAAGGAGGGATTAGAGGATTACCAGCTCAGTTCTTATTGGAGAAAGCTTTCTATTTTTCCAGAATGAAGAGTATGGTTTCTTTTGAAGCCATCTTTGCCCTACTTTCTTATGGATTGTTCTTGTTTCCCAATGTCGACAAATTTGTGGATATCAATGCCATCAGAATCTTTATGATTGGGAACCCAATCCCTATGTTATTAGGTGATGCTTATTATTCTATTCATCTTAGAGATTATTATCATGGAGGGATGATCATTTGCTGCATGCCTTTGTTGTATCAGTGGTTTATTTCTCACTTGCCTCGGTCTGGTGCTTTCTAGGATGTCAAGAAGGAACCTCGTTGGGCTCCAAAGTTTATGGCCCTTACTCATTCAAATATCATTTGGTATCATCGGTCTTACTATGATATGTAAATTATTGATAATTGTGGTACTTTCCCCAATGTACCTCTTCTTGGTAGAAAGGAAGTAATTAATTATAATCCTGTTCTTGCACGACGACAACTTGGATATTTGATGAGGGATAAGCCAAATAGTATTCATCTGAGTGGTTTCTTCCTAAAAGAGAGAGAAGTTCATAAGGAAGTTAAAGAGGAGATTGCGATAGCTTGGCGTCATATTCACAAGAAGGGCAGGAAGGATTGAGACCTAGAGGGGTTGTTTCTTTGGAGCCTTATCTCAGTGGATACAAGCAAGAGCCATCCAGTTCAAGATGTCGTATTCCCGTGAAGAACCCATGCCTGATATGTTTATGAAGACCACTCCTCCCCTATTAGATGATGTGGAAGAGCTTCAGCCTTCTCTAGTCAGGATGCAGCAAGAGAAGGAGGCTTGGAAGAATAAGTGTCAAACTTTAGAGGTGTCCTACCTAACAGACCTGAAGGAGAAAGATGACCTGATCGAGATTCTTGAGAGTCGTGTTGTAGATACGATGGAGAGGCAAGGGGATTTATTTTCCTCTAGAGCTCCGTCAAGACCTAGTTGCTCACTTCCCAATTCTGATGATTGGAAAGTGGTCACCGATAGGTATGCAGAAGGGAACAAGTAGTTGAAGGATCAGATTTCAAGACTCACAAGGAATCGTCAGTGTGTGGAGGGATCTTTATCAGCTTTGCTTTCTTAAAAATCTTAGATTTTTATCTTATCTTGTACTTGGGATTATTGAAACTTATACTAAAAAGTTGTAATTTGTTTCGAAGCTATTATAATGAGATTTTCAGTATTTTAAATATGTTAGTACTTTAATATTTGCAAATTATCTATAAATCTTTGAGCTCCTAGAAATTTTAATAATAAAATAAATCATGTGCATTGCACATCATGCATCATCTTGCATATATTTTTGCATTTCTGCTCATACCCAGGTGTCTTATTGTGTTTCTCTACTTCATTCAACAAGTTGTCTCACCCGCACAATACTCAGGCTAACTTTAGATGGAAGATGGATAATTTAGAACAAGAGAATCGCGAGTTGCAATAAGAAGTTTATGCTATGAAGGCCGGTATGGCCCATCTAACTGCTCTGATGGAATTGTTGGTGGCTGCTTAGAATCAGCCACCACTTGCTCAGCCTCAACAGACAAAAGTTGCTTCCGAAGGTCCGACAGTTCCTATTTCTGCTACTCTGGTTACTATTGTTCAGAATCGTATGCCTCAAGGTTATCCATTGGGAATGCCAGAGAACTTTATGCCAAAAGGTTATAATCATGATACTCAAGTTGCTACACTTGCTCAGGCTGTTGCTGCTCCTACACCTCTTGTGGTGCATATTACCCTTGCCGCTAGAAATGAGATTCACTATGCTACACCTCACTCGGTGAATGTTGTACCATTTGTGAATGATGAAGTGTATCGCCCCCTTCCACCTCCAAATGAAATCTTGGGCTTCTATATCAAATGGACGATTTTCAAGATCAGTTTGATAAAATGAAAAAAGAGTTAAAGGCCCTCAGAGTGAAGGAACTGTTTGGGCAGAATGTGAATGATTTGTGTTTGGTCCCAAATGTAAAAATACCTGCAAAGTTCAAAGTACTGGAATTCGATAAGTACAAGGGCAACACTTACCCTCGTTCTCACTTAGTGATGTATGTGAGAAGAATGCTACTTATACCGATGATCAACGTCTGTTGATTCATTTCATTCAAGACAGTTTGATTGGTGCAATGTTGAAATGGTAAATGAGCCTGGATAGTGCCAACATTCACTCTTTCAACAACTTGGGTGAAGCGTTTATTAGACACAACAAATACAATGTGGACATGGCACCTGACCATGATCAACTCGGGGCCATGGTCCAAAAGGACAAGGAGTCATTTAAAGAATATGCACAGAGATGGCGTGAAGTAGCCGCCCAGGTGATTCCTCCAATGGAAGAAAAATAAACGACGAAGATTTTTCTGAAGACTTTGGATGCATTCTATCATGAAAGAATGGTGGCGAGTGCACCTAGTGATTTTACCAAAATGGTAGGAATGGACGTCCATTTGGAAGAAGCTGTAAGAGAAGGTCGTTTAACAAAAAGTGAAAATTCCGACAGTGTGAAGAAACCATCATACGTGTTTGCTAAAAAGAAAGAGGGAGAGGTAAATGATGTTATTCAAGAGAGAATGGTTAATCCTCCTAGAAGAAATCATCAGTGTGACCAACAGGTTGCTTCGATAACTCTAGTTATCAATACGGCTCTGACCATAGTCGCTTATCAAAGACCATCCTCTCAAAGAAATCAAGGGCAGAAACAGAGGAGAGAGCCTTTTGAGTCTATCCACATGAGTTATGCAGAGTTACTACCAACATTGATCCAGAAAAAGTTGGTCCAAACTAGGCCACCCCCTGCTATACCATCACCTTTTCCTTGGTACTATAAGGAAGATCAGACGTGCTCTTTCCATCAAGGTGCACCAGGGCACAATGTGGAAAACTGTTATCCCCTGAAATCAGAGGTACAGAAAATGGTGATATTTGTCCTTTTGTCCTTTAAAGATGTCAGCCCGAATGTAAAAGATAATCCTCTGCCAAAGCATGGAAGAAAAAATGTTGTCAACAAGGTTGCTGGTTGTCCAGGGGACTTCCGGATTTATGATATCAACTTGGTCAGAGGAGACTTCGTAAAGATGCACGCAGACCTTTGTGAGTTTAGTTACTATACTCATGACCATGTTGGTTGTGGTATCTGTAGTACCGATATACAAGGATGCGATAAGATAAAGGCTGATTTGCAGGAGATGATGGATGAGGGCCTCATCCATATAATCAGGCTAGGGAAGAATATGAGGAGGAAGTAAACATGGTCTTTGGATATCCTGGAGAGTTCCGGATCTTTGATATGGACTATATGAATGATGATCTCGTGCAATTGCACACTACCTTTTGCCACATGGCTGTTCAGGTAGAGCACCATTATGGATCTTGTCGGGTTTGTTATAGGGATTCCCGAGGATGTTCCATTATAAGAAGAGGTATTAAGTTGTTATTATTGATCTACCATGGAAGCAGATTGCTATCAACACTCTCGAACCTGCCATAAGTGTCAGATATTTGCTGACAGGGTGCACGTACCTCAGGTTCCTCTGAATGTCTTGACGGCTCCTTGGCCCTTTGCTATGTGGAGGATTGATATGATTGGGGAAATCAAACCAACAGCCTCCAATGGACACCGCTTCATCTTAGTGGCCATTGACTATTTTACAAAGTGGGTGGAGGCAACTTCTTTCACTTCTGTTACAAAGAATGTTGTCGCCCGGTTCATCAAGCAGAATCTTATATGTTGTTACAATATCCCGGAGAGAATCATTATAGACAATGGTACGAACCTGAACAATACTATAATCACAACCCTGTGCAAACAGTTCAAGATCCAGCATCACAATTCTTCCCCTTACCGGCCAAATATGAATGGTGATGTCCAAGCCGCAAATAAGAATATTAAAAAGATCATACAGAAAATTACAGTCACATACAAAGATTGGCATGAAATGCTACCATTCGCTCTCCACGGGTATCGTACCATAACTCGCACATCAACCGGGGCAACACCTTACTCTCTGGTATACGGCATGGAGGTTGTTTTGCCTATTGAGGTCCAAATCCCTCTCTAAGAATTATAAAGGATGTAGTTTTGAACAAAGACGATTGGATCTAGACTCGACTTGATCAACTAAACTTGATCGATGAGAAAAGACTTAATGTTGTCTGTCATGGTCAGATGTACCAAAAATGGATGATCAAGGCTTTCAACAAAAAGGTCAGACACTAAGTGTATCAAGTCGGGGATTTTGTGATCAAACGTATCATACTGCCGCAAGGTGACCCCAGGGGAAAATGGATTCCTACCTATGAAGGACCATTTGTAATCAAAAACATATTCTCTGGTGGAGCGATGATCTTAAGCTTTATTTCATGTGTTGTTGGATTTGTCTGTATATTTCATGTGATACATGGTTTCTTATCCGATACCGTGAGCCTTATTTGATATCTCGATCCTTATCCGGTACCGTGAACTTTATTTGTCGTCTTTGTGCTTTATTTGATTCCTCTCATCATCCATAATTTCTTCGTGCGTGATTTATTTTCATTTCTGGCGCTCCTCGCTTATGATTTATTGTGCTTTATCCGGTGCTGGAAGTATTATCTTACATTTGAGTTTCTTTGATGTCTTCGGCTTGTGATTTATTTTCACCCGAGGTTTGGTATTCTCTTAGCTTATTTATCTATCTATGGCTTTAATCCCAAAGGGATGGGAACACTATATTGACTTTATCATGTCAAGTATTGGTTTCTTATTCAGTCAGATCCTCTTTACCTTATATTTTACCCTCCTGTACATAGGATACTCTCTTCATGTCTTCTTCCATTCTTTAATTTTCAAAACCTTCTCATCTTTTTCAAAATCTTATTTGTTTCTAAACATGAATCGCTTTCGTAATAAACATGGACTTAGGTCTATGTATTTTCAAGAATATTTTCTTAATCAAACTTTAAACAATTTAACATTACTTTGACATTTTTGTGATAATACTAAAAGTCAATCAATCTCATTCAAACTATCTTTACCACTTTGGCTTTTTACCCTTAAATTTTCTCAAAAGATCAGACTCTTGTCAATCTTTGTAGAGATGTAAGCTACTATACTTCTACGATATATAGTGAAGTGAGATATTTCCCACTTGGGTGTTGAGCAAGGATTTGTTGATTTTAAAATCCAAGCCATATCCTCCACTTTGAGATGACACAAATTCTTCTTTCTCATAATTGTGGATAGTAAGTATGTTTTCCACTCGGATAAGACGATGATGTCTCGTCTCTTAAAATTAACCAACACACTTGTGTTTTAAAATTTTTTAAGGTGAATTATGAGTACCCTAATCCCCTATTTCACGGAAGGTGGTATGTTGGCACTAATGATTCGCAACCGCGGCGGGTGCAAAAATTATAAAGAAATATTTCTTTTCTCACCTCCACCATCTATTTTTTGTATACAAAATTTATAGCCAAAATACACAGATTTACAAAGAGGTTCATACGGAGTACCGTAGATGTTTAGGGTGCTAATACCTTCCCTTTGCATAACTAACCCCCGAACATAGATTCTCTCCCCCTTTTTTTTGGGTTATTCTCTCTTTTCTCATTACTTTGGAAACATTAAAGCGCGGTGGTGATTTTTATTTTGATATGCGCGAGTCAAGTCAATCCAATGGCTTAGTCTCAACATTTCTACCGCTAAATGAATTTTTTATGAATTTTTGAAGTTTAAAACAAATAAAATATTAAAATAAAAAAATAATATAAAAACCAAAAAGATGTAGACCATTGGGTGAAAGTAAATACCCGTTAATAAGCTAATCCAATGGATCAGACGCGTTGTGCTTATCATGGTCCTTAGTGAATAAAACACTGAATCATTTATTGCAATCAAAATTTGAAAAAAAAAATGGCATGATATCATTGATTAAGAGATGACATGTTGGTCATCTTCAACCTCCAGCCACGCGAATTGTAATTCTCCGAAATGGAAAAATTAGAGCTCGAGACTGGTACCATTCGCTTCGTCTCTTTAAGATGATTCCAATGGTAACCTCGTTAAAAATTTATGTAAGGTGTAGCTCAATAATTTTTGAAGGAAATATTTGAAAGGGGATTTAAAAATTCATGGCCAAAACTCACTTCCAGTTGAAAATAAATGTTGCGACTAGGATCCGAATGATGAGAGCTTCAATACAATACCAAAGTTTTATAGAATTGATGAAGGAATCTTCCTATTGAAGTTCAAATTCAGAGCTCTGAAACTTTACTTGGCTAACATGATTTAGGAAGTCTTAGAGCTTGGTTCTTCTTCTGTTAACTTCAGTGAAGTTCAAGGATGAAGAATTGACAAAGAAAATGGATTGAGGAAAGTTGTAAAACAAAATTCAATGTTACAGAAGAGTGGATTCAAGAGAGAGTTTGGCATGGTGATTTTGGCTATCTAAGCTTGTGAAAATGAGTGGGATAGAGCTTGTATTTATACGAGAAGTGAATGGAATCAAGAGGAGGGGTAAATGATGCAATTTGGAGTGAAATCATGCACACATGTTTTCATGAAATAAGTGTGATCACATGTGCATCAAAACTCATCCAAATGATGTGTTTTCACACTCTAAAACATTCACCCGTTTATGCTAATCATATTTAAGTAGAAAACATGCACAAATTTGGTGATTAGAAGTAAAATTATGGAAATTGCATTCTGACTGTTTGTGAAACTTCAGTTCCAAGGTACCAACTTTGAAATCATGGTGTGCACAATTCAGGAAGTCTTATGACTTGATTCTTGATGTGTTGGAAATATGAGATCACAAAATTCACAATGTGCAAATAATGAAATCAAATGGAAGCTTGAGCTGAAAGTTGTGATGAGTCAAAGTTGAGAAAAAGAAGTTGACTTTTATACTTAGAAAAAATTCAAGTTTTTTCTTCAAAAATGACCTATAATGTTTTGATTCCAAACAAGGTCTTCCTCCAAAATCTTGTTTGATCAAAGATGCTAGCTTGGAATAGACTTCCCAAAGTTCCTTGTGGAACTTGAATAACTAAAAAATATCAAGTATTGAAAGAGTTATGGTCTTGCAAAATTGGTGAAAATTCATGAGATGGTCTATAACCTTTTGCATCCTTAGGGCATCTTCCATTAATTTCAAGCTTTGCATATAAAAGAAGAGTTGAAGTTCATATCATTAAGATCAATATGGAAAAAGAATGAGCTCTAGGAGATAAAAATTGGCCAAGTTATGCCCTTTTGAAGTCACATAAGGGAATTTGATGGCTTATCTAGAGGACTTGTAATCTTTCTCAATCATTAGGCCTCTTTCACATAAAATACTCTTGAAACTTTTGAAGTTATTTGTTGATAGACCCTTTAAAGTGAAGCATGTCCTTTGAATCACTCAAAAATACCAAAAGATGAGCAAGATATAGCCCTTAGAAGTTTAAAACCCGAGCACCTAGAGCAACAAATTGCTTTGGAAACCTCATTCAATTTTGGAAAACTTTCTTGCAAAAATACTTTTTTCTTGTAAATATAAGTTGTTCAGGATGATAATGAGAAACCATAGAATCAAAAACCAACTCCAAATATTAAGAATGGAGGGAAATGTGCACTTGTGAACAAGAAAGCAAGAACTTGTCCAATTAGGTCAAAATTCTTCAATAAAATCTTGCATCCTTTGACTTTCTTTGACAAATTGAGACATGATGAAACATGGTAGATCTTTTCATGATATCAATTCAAATCACCTTCAATGATGAAGCTTGAATCTCAATGAAGCTTTATTGAAGAAGGCATGGAAATAGACTCATGAACCTATAGATCCACTTGATGGAATATGTTGTGCTTTCACCTATACCATCATCAATTAGAGCAAACATTCATTGTATTTATTAGTTAAAAATCAATTAATACAAAACATAGATGATCATAATATACAAGTCAAGGTGCTTGGTGATTCACCATGAGCAAACCCTAAGATAAGGAGAAGAAACTAAACCCTAGTATGATCTTGTTGTGATTGAGTTGACATGAGATGATAGAGGGATTTTAGGGGCAAAAATTAGGGTACAACAGCTGCCCTTATTTTAGTGTCTTCTATCCGGAGATACGAAGGTTAAAATATTCGTGTCAACGCGATTGAAGATACTTAAATATAAAACAAACCGTTTTATTGGCCCTAAGATTCCATGCAATGTTTATGATTATGCATGAAAACAAACAGATCCAGAGGTTACACCAGACACCACTGGGGAAAAAGAAAATAAAAGATCAAAAGAAAACTAGACCAGGAAAATAAATCACTAGTGAACAGAGGACTCAACTCTACTAGGGTAAAGCTCATGGAGGAGACAAAGTAACATCAACTCAGACATTGAGGAAATAAAATAAAGGATAACAGTGTTAGATAAATAACCGCTGTAGCAACTGGATTTTTAATCAGAGTCTCCACTATTAGTTTTTATACTAGGGAATGGAATCTAACAGAAAACCCTAATTCGCAGACATAGGTTCTAGGTTTTGGAATTCTTTAAACGAATGAAAGGTATTAGGAACCTTTCATCTACCTTGTTCACAAGGATACTGGGTTTTAGGTTTGAGTTGGGGTAAACGGGGTTTTGAATTTTAATTAGGAGGAAAGGGTTTAATTTTTTTATAGGGGAAAGAGTTTTAATTTTTAATAGGAGAACTCGCTACGATTTTTGATTGTATGCCTACTGTTGTACTCCAAAATTTGCCCTCCCATATTCTTCAAGAAATTGCCAAGTCAAGCTTCAAAATTCCCCAAAGGTTGCATAGTTCAAGGGCCTCCTAAAACAGTCAAAATTAGGGTTTTGGTTCTGACAAAGTAAATGAAGTTTCCAAGGGTCCAATCAAGTCCCACATTCCTACAAATATGGTCAAGCATCCTCATACTAAGTTTCAAAACTTTCAGCACAAAGTTGCACAGTCAAAAACCCTAATTGCACTACAGTCAGCTGTAGGGGCAAAATGGTCATTTGACAGTCAAAAGTTCAAATTTTTGGTCAACATATCATTTTGAAGCCACAAACATCATTTGATCAATTCTTGATCATGATTCTCAAAGCTTGGCTCAAAAATCATCAAGATGCAAAAGTTTCCATATTTGGACAGCTGAAAAGGTCAACTGTAAATTGACCAGGGCATAACTTTCACATGGATTATCAGAAAAATTCCATCCAAATCTCATTTTGAAGAGAATGACATTTCCTATAACTCCTCTTCACACTTCAAGTCCAAGAAATGCTCTGACAAAAAGTTATCAATTTCAACATTATAGGTCATTTTCAAAAGTCAACAAAAAGGGACTTTAAGTCAAAGGCCATAACTTGATATTGGTAAAGAAAAATGACATGGGACTAAAGACATTGGTTAGAGGACTCAAAGAACTTTCCAAAATGTCCAAGAACATGAGTAAAGCTTAAAAATTGAGCAAGTTATGCCTTGTGGAAGTTGGGAAATTTTTGGATATTTTGAAAAGTCAACATTGATTCAAATGACCTAAAATTGCTAATGGGCCTCTTTTTCTTCCACAATTCATTATCCAAGGCATGTGCACGACCACTTGGCCCAAAGGGAAGTTTTTCTTCATTTTTATTTATTTATTTGGATTTTTATTATTAATAATTCATTTAAATTAATTAAAATACATGAAAAATGTTAAACCTAGGTTTTTCAATCTTTTTGTGCATATAATATCTCCAAGATTTTGTGCAGGTCAGATTAGGAAAGAATTGGAGATGATTGGTCATGATTTGGACTAAGTTTGCATGAAAAGATTAGAAAATATTTTGCCTTGAAAACCAAATATTATTCAATCAATACAAAGGTTTTTTGGATCAAATTTTAACCCTAATTGATTCCATACATAAGCTTGATCAAGACCTAATGCCTGGTGACCAAGAAGCTGCGCCATATGCCAAGAAACAAAATTGAATTTTTTGCTTGAAAACTCAAAACTGAAAACACACTTGCAGGTCGTTTCAAGCCACAACACTGATTCCATTGTGTTCCTGAGGCTTCAAGGAACATATACAGATCAAAATCATCGCCCCTAACACGAGGAATAGGTAGCACGACCATGGCCGGTTCAAGCTTTTTTCAGTTTTCTTGAAACATCATTCATGCCTTATTTGTGAATTCTAACATTGGATTTATGCTCATTATGTCATTCTGATGCTAACTGTGTAATTTGATTGCATTTTTATCACCCATACGCGATTTCACCATTGTTGAATATTAGGGTTCTTCAGCTTTCGAATTAGGGGTTTTTGGATATGGAAAAATTGGAACATAAGACCTAGGCCACTCAATTCAGTATACTCGGACGGTCTCAAAACGCACCTCGCGCTCAATTTATGAGCCTCCACGAGCTATTCGCTATTTTTCAGAAACTGGCATAAGGGAACGATTCAAAAACCATTGCTAATTGTTTTTGTGTTTCAGGAAAAAATAAGCCAAGGAAGAAGAAGGGTGCGTGGCCATCAGTAATTGGTTGGTTCAAAAATTCGCGCTAAAAGTCCATTTAACGCTTTGTTTTATTTGATATTAATTAATTGTTATATTGTAAACAAAACGCGTTGAGTGCTTCAGTGGCAAGGCTTGTTGGTGGTAATCTCTAGGACCTGGGTTCGAGCCCCAGGTCCCCACCCCCTTTCATATTATTTTTCATTTAATGTTTCCATGCAGTTTCAACCTTAAGGAGCACCGTACGTCCATAAAATCTAGCCATCCACGTGCCCAATGGAAACAATCAGAAGGTCATAATTGAAGAACATGGTGAACCCTGGTCAACGCCTATGCATGCTAGCTGGAAAGTCCACCAAGCCAGGGATAATTGGGCCCTAAATTGCTGGGCTTCACCTCACAACTGGGGACAACACCCCCCTTAGGTTTGCAATACTTTTTTTCATTCTTTTTTTATTTTCAATTATTATTCTTTTTATTAATTCTTGTAATTTAATTATTTTCATAAAAAACACAAAAACAATAAAAAATCAGAAAAGAGACAAAAATTAATATTTTTATTTAATGTTATATTTTTTGTAAATAAAACCTTTATTAATTAATTAGTTTTAATTTAGGAGTAAATCTTAATATTTTCTTAATTAATTTAAAATTGGTAGAACTAGGGTTTGTAATAATCTCTTATCCTTTTTTCTTTTCTTTCATAATAATTAAATATTTCCTATTATTTTTATAAATTAAAATTGCATGTAAATAATTAGGTTAATTTAGGTTAAAATTTAATACTTTCTTAATAAATTAAAACAATTAGAATTAGGGTTAATCTTTTAATTTCATTTAATTCTTTTTTCATTAAAATCTTAAAATACAAAAATCTCAAAAAACAATTTCTTTTCTTTAATTTAATTAATTTAACAATAATTTAATTTAATCAAAAAGGGTCCAACGCCCTCGTTTCAATTTAAAATCTCAATGCGCATATTTATTTCTTTTTTTCTTTTAATATTTATGTATCTCTCCCAAGGCCATGTAATATTTATCTTTCGCATTTTTAATTCTTTATTTTCTGTCAAATCGGGTTCTGGAAATTTTGGCGATGTGGACCCGCGCCTTTTGTAATAGCTTAGAACTTTACTTTTCTCGCACTTTTAACTATTAAATAAATGCATGCAAGAATGAATGACAAATAAAAACAAACGCATAGATCACTTTGACATGAACAAGATAAATGCAAATGAACATGACACACAAATCACACACCACCCCTAGGGTACACCTCACTGTTGCCTTGCCTCGAAAGGTGATCGTCGAGTAGAGGATGTCTTAGTAAGTCCTCATGATCCGGGAACCTGGCATGAGGGTAGCTTCTAAGGTGTCTTCCCATTGCTCTGGTGATCACCATGTCCCGAACCTCGAATTGACCCGAACACCTCCAACGGTGGTGCTACCTACCTCTCAATGGTGGGATGGCACTACTTTAAAGGACATCTACACAGACGAATTCCTTAGGGTAGGTAGACGACTCTAGACACTTGCTCTAAACTTCAAAATAAATCAAAAAAATACTTTTCACACCAACACATTTTCAAAAAAGCTTTCGAAAGCAATTTTTCAAACACTCTTGAGGACCGATACAAGAGACGAACTGGAATTTTCAAAGAAACTTTTTAAAACCCACAGTTGAAAAGAAAATAAACCATTTTTGAAAACACAAATGAGCAAGTATCTAAGAGCCCATGGATAACCATGGATAGAAAGGGTGCTAATACCTTCCCTTTCTATAATCTACCTCCCGAACCGAGAGCAATCTCTTTAAGGAATTTTTCTGTGCTTTTGTCCTTTCCATTTGGAGAAAATAAAAGACGGTGGCGACTCTTGCTTCCGCGACATTTCGCGAACCAGCATTAAACAGTCAGTTCCAGATCCACCGATCACAGAACTGGCGACTCTGCTGGGGATAAAACTTAAAGTGAGGTGTACCTTAGGGTTAGTTCATAACTGTGTTTTCAATTGTATTGACTTGTCTTCTTTAACTTTGTGGGTTGCATGGGAGTTACATAGATCCTAACCCGGATCTGGGGATACCCTGTTTAGGTAGCATAAGCTGTGAGGGACCTGTCCGGCGTAGACCGACACGGGTGAAGCAGTGGCTACATTGGTGTGGCACCTTGGTCTGTACCGATATCCCTTGTGTTGCAACGAGGAGAATATGGGTCTTCTGAGGAGTCATTAAGTACCAACCGACCTTAGAACCTTAAATGACCCAACTTGGCCAATAGAACAGTAGCAGTATGCTACGCCCATTGAGGCTAAACTCTCGTGATGGTTCTGGCCGCAAGAAAAGATTGCGATGCTGGAGTTATGACCGATTGAGGGTAGTCAATGATATTGGGATCCTCTAAGAACCCGATTACTTTGATAAGACAGGTATGAACCAACAAA